>BMAU01000591.1:0-357313 GCA_019973935.1 Trichonephila clavipes | reverse complement strand
ATACTGTTATATATATATATATATATATATATATATATATATATATATATATATATGTATGTGTGTGTGTGTGTGTTTTAAAAGTATTTCTATTAATTCATTACTAAATTAACTATTTATGTGGCATGCAGCCAAAAAGCAAAACACCCAAAAGCAAAACACAGTCTTCGCGCGCAGGCGCATCTAAGTAAAAGCAGAACTGAAACTGTAAAAAACAGAGACTCTTGAGAAAAACTTTGAGCAGAGAGAGAGAAAGGAGAACGCGAGGGTGCGCGAGCAGGCGTTACCTTCTGAATATCATCGTCAAACTTATCTGTAAAAACTTATCTACCTTTTAATTAATTTTTTGTTTAATGTTAAATAAACCATAAGAAAGACTTTTGGACCCCTTGTTGTCTCCCACAAATTATGGGGGCCTCGGCCGGGATCGATCGATAAAATTTCGATTTTGAACCAAAGTCTGGACAATGAACAACAGCGTCCGTGAAGGAGACGCTCCGCCATTTCGAAAAACTTCGTTCAACCTGTGTAGAGGTTTGAACTCAGCATGAAAATTCCGCCTGTGTAGAGGCGATTGAAAAAAAATTTCGATTTTGATCAAAATTTGGAACGTGAAAAAAAAAAAAAAGCCGTCCGTGGAGGGAGACGCGCCGCCATTTTCGGAAACTTCGTTCAACCTGTGTAGGGGTTGAATTTTTCAACTTCATTCCACCTGTGTAGAGGTTGGAAAACCCATCGACGGTAAATTCCGCCTGTGTAGAGGTTGGAACTAACTCAGTGTGAATAATCCGCCTGTGTAGAGGCCGGAACTACAATTTCAACTATATTACCTGCGAAGAGGTGAAATCAGTGGAATCGAAATTTTTCTTCATTGATACATCGTACGTGCGAGCAACAAGGAGCCAGAAAAAAAAAGGTGTAGGACCTTTCCAAATTTTTATAAAATGTATAAAAACGCTCTTAAAGAGGATTTCATAAGAGTTGTTGAGAAGCTAGACGGTACTGTAGAGAGTACTGACACTATAGTTAAACTAAAGACTAAAATTGAGAACAGTAGTACATTTGAAAGTGATCCAGATTTCGTTAAAACTTTAATTCAAAACTGTATAGATGAGAGGGTATCGCGAAACAAAAGAGAAGTAACTTCAGGAAAACAGAAAAATTGAGCTCGCGAAACTACAGTTAGCACAGTTAGAAAAAGAAGTCGAACTTCAAAGGGTTAAAAATAAAGCATTAAGTTTAAATCCTGCAGCTAAATTCGAAGATAAACAGTTCGAAACTAACATAGAAAATATGATAAAAAGTATAAAAAACTTTATCTCTTCCTGTTCCCACCAGATCTGAAAATTTTAATCTGTTCTTCCAATCATTAGAACGCGCATTTTTAACCAAGAAAATAAATGACGAATATAAATCTGAAATTTTAATAAATCTTCTGGGCGAAAGAGCTCATAACGTCTTACTGTATATTAAAGAAGAGGAATTAAATGACTATGAAAAACTAAAATCTATAGTACTCAGAGAATTCCAATTAACCCCTCGCGAGTGTTTAAACTCATTTAAAAATGCTGTAAAATCATCAGGCGAGACATACATCCAATTTGCTGCAAGATTGACGGCAAACTTCCAATATTATTGTTCATTAAGAAAAGTTAATTCCTTTGAATCTCTATGTGATCTTATAATTTCTGATAAATTATTTGGAACTTTAAATAAGGAAACTGCAACTCATATTGGCATTCGAGAAGCAGAAGATTGGTTTAGGCCTATTGATTTAGCTAAAGAGTGTGATATTTATATTTCATCTAGAAGCGGATCACGTAAAGAAATTCCTATTACTTATGGATATACCCAAGACCCCTTTAAAAATAGATCACAAAACTTTAAACCAAAGATTAAAGAGAACTATCCCCAATATCTTGAAAGAGAAAATAAAAATTGCTATATATGCGGTGATTCATCTCATTACGCAAGAGACTGTGAGAAGCGTTTTAAACCTAAAGAATCTAATGATCACATCCATAATAAAATAATCGTGAATACTTTGAAAGTCGAGAGCGAAAAACAAAATAGCGATGAATGCGCAAATCTTCAATACGTAAACATTTTTGTGGAAAATCAGCCCGTAACAGCATTGATTGATTCAGGTTGCCAGATCCCAGTTTTAAATTCCTCACTAATTAGAGTGCAAACACCTTCCGAAGAAATCATAACATTAAGTTCATGTTTTGGCGAACAGCGAATGGTAGAAGTTAAACCGATAAATCTTTCTCTTAATCAACACTCTACCAGCATAAGTGTGAGAACGGCAATATCACCGACCTTGACCGAAGAATTTATTATACATCCCAGTGTATATTCTGTAATAGAGAAACTAGGCCACGCAAAGAGCGATGTTTTATTGAGTGAAAGTGGATCCTCTTGAGTGCAGATTCTGGTGTTTCTTTTCCAAATGTTTCTGTTTCAAATGTGATAAAAACTGTAGTTATGATTTGCCATATGTTAAGAACTTTAATACTAGGAATGATTCGAGTTCTCTAATTAAGGATTATAAATGTAATAAAATTAAGAGTACTAAGTTAAAATTGAGTATTGTAAGAGAAAAATGTTCTGATATAGTATTGTGTAAGAAAGCCAATGGTGCCATGAAAAACGAGTTCCGTGGAATTTATCTCCCGCTCACCTAACCCTTTACCTATGAAGAGTAAACATCATCGGTTTGTGTTGCTCCGAAGGATTTTCCAGCCCTGGCAGTGGAAACGAAGGAAAAGAGAAATCGTTTTGAACAGACGTCCAGAACTCTACAGAGGAAAATATCGATGCGTTCAACCAAAGATCAACTTGTTGAAAAAGATGTTCTTATGCCGGTGAAACACAATGTTTTCCTGTGGAACCTTCCGGATGTCGAAGAGGTGCCTTCACATGATGGAGAAACTGTCTTGTTCAGAAAAATTTTGATATGTTAAATCTCTATATAATTGTCGTATAGTCCTTGTCTGTTCCGTTTTTTTTTTTGTATGTTTCAGATTCTCCTCTGGTCTCCATGGAAGTACCGCTGCGGACAGCGTACGGTCAGAATAGCCGTTGTGGCATGCAGCCAAAAGCAAAACACCCAAAAGCAAAACACAGTCTTCGCGCGCAGGCGCATCTAAGTAAAAACAGAACTGAAACTGTAAAAACAGAGACTCTTGAGAAAAAACTTTGAGCAGAGAGAGAAAGGAGAACGCGAGAGGTGCGCGAGCAGGCGTTACCTTCTGAATATCATCGTCAAACTTATCTGTAAAAACTTATCTACCTTTTTAATTAATTTTTGTTTAATGTTAAATAAACCATAAGAAAGACTTTGAACCCCTTGTTGTCTCCACATTTATTTATTAAAAAGTACATTGTCTATTATTTTGGATAATAATACACACATTTCAGAGACATTTTTAAGCTAACTAAAGAATCGTTTTCTTTTAATTGCTTCACATTAATAATTTTTTAACTAATGCAATATTGTTTTTTAAACGTCATGGATCGAAATTTGAAGCTATATTTTATCTGTGAGGGGGAGGGGAAGAGGAAACAGTAATTTTACACTAAAAAAACCATGTTATGCCGGGCTAGAGGGAGGGGGAAAAAACCTGTCTTAAATCGAAAATATGTGGAACAAATTTCGAAAAAGGGAAATTTAATGAAATAATTTTAGAAATCACTCACATTGCGTGCGTACAAACACACACATAATTGCTGGCGTCATGAGGGAAAGAGAAAGCCCGTGCAAAGCCGGGTCATGCAGCTAATATATATCTTAAAGGTTTGTTGTTGTTTTTAATGAATGCATCTATATAGTTTGTTTCTCATTTAATAATAACTATTTATGTATGTTTTTTTATGATTTCTGTGTGTAACATCATACTAAAAATATAAAAATCCTAATATAATAATTCGATTTTTATATTTTCATGAAAACGATTCTTGATTCAATATGAATGATAGATTTGTATTTACTGTTTAACTTGTTTTTTTTTATTTCTTCTCATGAAGCTTTATAGAAAATCAAAAGTGATATTGTGGTTCAAGTGTAGTATGGGGGGAATTGGCGCAGTCCTTTTTTTACGACTAAAAGTGGTCGCCAAGGTACTTTTTTCGGAATTATTTATTATTTATTTTAGATTGAATTCGATATCTCATTATGACATTTAGATAAAAATTGCCAAACCTGAAGAAAAATCGTCAAATCAAAAAGTGCCCCCTATACTACATTTGAACCGATATTGCTTCATTTTTCTCTTTCATTATTGGACAACAAATAAACAACTTACACTGTCTTACTTTCTTATTAAAAATTAAATGAACTAATACGCAAGTAGTACTGTTTTCTAGTAATAGTTTATTCATTAAAGAAATAAAACGCGCGTTGCTTTAATTTTTAATTATTGACGAAGTATATTGTTTTATTTTATCATTTACAATGATTACGAAAGCGTTATTTTTATTTGACTCACAAGCGTAGCTAGTCCTGAGCGGGCCCTGTATCAAAATTCCTTGTGGCCCCTTTTTTGGGAATGGGAGCTCTCTTAAGGAGACTATTGAAAACATTTTACAATTGTTTGCTTACAAATGTTGGGGGCCCGTATTATTGATACTGCTGATATGGTACTCCTGATTTGACTGTCAATTTAAATAATTTTTTTCATTTTTTTCCTGTTTTGTGAAAGCAAGCATTTGGTAATGCCAATTTTGGAATTTTAAAAAAGGGAAACTAGTTTATATACTTTCAAGCTGAAATATTCGCATGTGCAGTGGATAATTGTATGGAAAGGTAATAAGAATAATGAACAAAGGAACAAATTTATCATTCGCACGCTACAAATCGCACCAAATAGATCTTTTTTACCCAGTCTAAAGTTATCGTACCAGTATAATTTATCACCCCAACCTGACGGCATTTTCCAACTGCTTGGAGGAAAAATCCGTAGCGTATCGATATCAAATTAATTCCCTTTCAAATTAAGTCGTTCTTACGGAAAATGATACTTTTTTTCGTATTATATTGTCGACCAATTTCGCAAAATCAAAAAGCATCGCCAAATGCTGTCGTTGTATACGCGAATAAAATCATTGTGTTTGTACATGCGCGAGAACAGTTCCCTACTATTGACAGCAAATTGCGGCACTTGGTAACGTCTCTTCTTTTGACGATGTTATAATATGTAAGTTGAAACAAATTATTAATATTGGAACAGAAATGTTTAATTCTGTTTTTTTTTTTTTTTCATTTTGTGTAACTTTTTATGCTCATAACCACTCTGTGTTCTTACAGATTTTAAATTCAAGACCCAATATTTTCTGCAAGCCTAATTCTTTCTTTATCCGTCCTCAAATCAAATTCAACCTATTGAGAAGTAAGTTAAAGCTTTTTTTAATCAAACTATAAGTTTTATAATCCAGAGTTATTCAACGATATAAATTCAATTTTCAAACAAATCTATCGTTTAATAATTAAAAAAGCATAATTTTTTTTAACTGAAAACTAAAATAACATAAGAACGCACTCTTTATTTTTATTTATTTACTTTTGCAATATTAGGAAATAACATTTAATCAGGTTTTGATCACTATCAGGTTCTGATCCTCTTCGTAGTTATTATCTTTGTTTTGATTATTTTAGAAAATTATAAATTATGTGTGCAAATGACAAAACACATTAGTTGTTTTTTTATGTTGTCCTAATTTTTATGAAAATAAAAATGGCTTTGAGTTATTATCTGTGTGTTACAGAGAACAATAACCGTTAACTAACAATAAAATTAATAATTATTAGAATTTTTACGCCATTTCTGCCTTTTGAGTGTTATTTTTGAGATGTTACAGCAATAGATTAAACTCATTATAATCCCAATTCCTTGAATCCATAACAACAATTACGATGACGAAATTTTAAGAATAGGACTTTTTTTTATAAGAACAATTCTTACATTTTTTCCCTCCGTTACAGAATGAATTTAGTAAATTGTTGTAAATTTTCATCTATATCCAATGATTGCTTCAAGACTAATATATGGCTCGTAATTATATTTTCAGATGTATTTTTAATCATTTTTATTGAGTATTTATTTTCAAAATTTAAAAATGGTTATCTGGAAAATAAATTTATGAAGCATTCGCGTTAACAACAGAATGTGTTTAACTTAAAGGCATATACTTTATAAAGGTAGAATTTGAAATATAAAGGGCGCATATAAATGAATATTAATCTTCGTTTCCATTATGTATGTAAAATTATGAATATTGAGCAAAAACAGAATTTTAAGAATGCTTATTTATTAAAAATTTCAATAAATTTCCCCAATCTATTAATCTAATTTTAAAATCCAAGCATTCTACAAAAAAAAAGCAGCAAAAAGCTACATCTTTAGTTTCATTTTCTGTCAACGACATGAAAAAGGGTTAGTACGCTTCGTTCGTGTCAGTGATCTTTTAACATACCCGGATCCTCAGTACAGCATTCGTTTCCGTTTTGTGAGACACTGTGCGTAAAAGATATAAAAAAAGAATCGCTCTAATTTTTTCATTAGCAAATATCCTTTCCCCAGCGGCTAAAATCAACACACGTAATTCACGTCAGCAAAGATACGCGGATGTTCCCACAAGAATCGCGCGAGGCGTACACATGAGCGCAAAATACATAAACACATTTCTTTTTTTCTTGCGAGAAATTCGACAAGTGAAAGAAAACTGACCAAACTGACAAGGTTCATTCTGTGTCAGATCCACGTTGATGTTTTCTGGTCTTATTTTACAATGCTAGTGGCTCTTAAACCCAAACGATTCTCTTTTTCAAAAATGGTTCTGAGCTAGCTTCAATTCGTGGAATATCTTCAGATCTGTTACAACTACCATGTAAGCTTAGTATTTGAGATTTATTTTTTAAAGTATCCTTCGAGTAAATTGTTTAAAATAAAATTTAGGGTGGATAACTTAAAATAGAATATGATGCGTTTCCGTTCTTGAAATGCATCTTTATTTTATGTGTTCAGCTCCTTGACACATTTTATATTAGCAATGCTCTATCATATCCCAAAAACTTTTTAAAATTTTAATATAAAATATCAAGCACACAGTTTGAAGGAAGACATTTTTTTCAGTGTGTGTGTGTGCACTTGAACACAAGAATACTTGTTGGAATTCATATGATTCTAATTCATCTAACCAAATAGTTTTTGAGTTATCCCAGAATTTTGCTCTTAATGTTCCAGTCAGTGGACTGTATTGGCTTTCATTAATTAAGTGATGGATTTTTCATTACGAAACCATCTTCAATTTCAGTCGACAGCCTGCATTAAATCAAAAGACGTATTTGACATATTCTGATTAAACTTCAGCCCGATTCTCTCTCAACCACAGAGGTTAACAATATAATAATATTCTAGATAAACTTTTAAGGGTAAATTTGATCTAAAAAATCATTCGAAATGTTGCCTATTTCTTAGGTAGACCGTTACGCTAGTTATAGTTTAATAAAGGTGTAAGATCATTTCTAAACTATATTTTGCGGGTAATTTCATAGTGTTTAATATTTCATTCAAAAGGGAATTGAGATTTACGTAAATCATGAGGTCATCATATTTCAGTGGTTGGTTAAGCGCTTCCGGGCCACGGTTAAATGAATCATATGATCCGGTTTTGATTTCCAAAATCTACACAATGTTTTGCACAATAAAGAAGAAAAGGGGCTATTACACACTAAATTGAAGCAGGCTCTAACATCTGATTAGGCAAAATATAGAAGTGAGTAAAATGAGGTGTCGGGTAAAGTTCATTTTCATTACTTTGCAGACCCTAAATTACCAGGTTCAAGACCAATACCTCTAGAATGACGTTGATTCAAATCAATTGTTCTGAATCCATAGACATACATTCCAAAATTCCGTCAGCTCTCCTGTAAAAAGTGCTTTTCTGCATATGATCTAATTTGACGGAAAAGCTAATGTGTTGTTTCGTTTCAAACTTATATACACTCTTTGCCATAAAAATTTGTGGACCAAGAAATAAGAGTGGGATTGTTACGAAATTTGGCATGAAGGTTCGTGTCAGGCAGATATGTAAATGATCAGAAATGCAACATGATTGAGCATTGCGTAATGCCACCAGAGGGCGTTGTGCTTCGCTCTCCTTGGATTATAAAAGAGGAAAATAGAGATTGTGTGTGTTTTTTTCTCCCGGATTTCATCGCCACAGCCAATCGCCAACATGCCACTCCGCAGACTGAAAAAAGTAACGAAGTCAAGTCCTGCATCAAAGACATTATGATATGGGATTGAGGACTGTTTATCAGTCCAGGTACCCAAAAATAGACTGTCATCCACTGTGTGTGTGTTTTTGCATGTAAAGATGACAAACAAAAAGCTTTTCCTCTAATGGAATCGCTTCTAGATAACTAATTGTTTAACTTATATTAATTTTCTTTTATTTTTGATGTGTAACAAACATCTTTCCTTTCGCTTACCGAATATTTGTCGTGGTGATTTTTGTGAAAAGGGACGGATATTCGTAACAGGAAGTGACGTAAGCACGCGCTATTTGATTTGACCAATGAGCATGTCTTCGCTATCCTCGCATAGGAGATGTTGATCGGGGTCCATCGGGGCTTGATGGTGACTTTTTACTACTCTCGCATAGGGTCCCAATGTTCAACATATTTAAGAGTTCAACATATTATAGAGTTCAACATATTTAAGAAAATACGAGTAAGTAATATAGAATTATTCGAATAAATATTTTAGTGCGTATCTTTTTCATACTTAGAGGTTAATTCCTGTCGCTGTCAATATAATTTTTTTAATTGTGATGAAAAAAAGTTTTCTCGACAAAAAAAAACTAATTAATTACACGGGTAATTTTGATTTTCTCTAATATTTCTAATTTTTAAACATTTACCAAGCTAATTAAATTTTCATGATTTTGTGATTTGCAGAGATGGATAAATCTAGAGCAGAATATATGCGAAATTATAGGCAAAAAGAAAAAAAAAAGAAACGAGCCTTACAGTAGTCGTATATGATGTGTAACATCTGACATGTTATCGTGGTAAATACGCAATAGTAACTTAAATCCTGAAAAAAATGAATCAAGTATGATTGAAAATAATTTTCTATCAAATAATTATATCTTTAATGAAAATTGTATTTATTTAACACAAGGAGTAATGCAATTTTTTATCAGAAATATTTATTCTTGTTCGATTTGGGGAAGAGTGGATACAATAGACTTGAAAATGGACAAACAGAGATTTAGGTGGCCATATACATTTCTCCGAATAAAACTGTTCAAAAAATTAAAGATTTCCTGCATTTTGTACTTTTACCATATACCAAAGATGGTTCTGTTCCTTTAAAAACGAACTATCGCTCGCTTCCCATGATTTCGAGTGGTGATTTCAACGTTAACTTCAGTTTGCCAGAAGCTGAGCCACTCATAGCTTTTTTGACTGATGAACTAAAGCTCGAAATGAATACAAATCGAAATATTCCGACAACCAACATTGGTACTGTTATTGACGCTGTTTTTCAACGGTTTTTGAATACCTTGAAATCACAAGTACATGCGTCATATATATATATATATATATATATATATATATATATATATATATATATATATATATATATATATATATATATATATATATTACTTATCATAGGTCTATTAAATCCACTCTTCACCAAATTTAACAAGAATAAATATTTTTGATAAAAAAAATTGCATTATACTTCTAAATAAAATTTTCATTAAAGATATAACTATTTGATAGAAAATTATTTCCAATCATACTCAATTCAATCTCACTCGATTCAATCACACTCAAAATCATGGGAAGTGAGTGATAGTTTGTTTTTAAAAGAGCAGAACCATCTTCGGTATATGTAAAAATTACAAAATGCAGAAAATCTTTAATTTTTTGAACCGTTTGATTCGGAGAAATATAAAGGGTGTTTTTTAGAGGTATAGAACTTTAAATTGCAATAAAACAACGATGTATTATTCGATTGACATGAATTTTTTTTATTCGAAAGATAATCTTGTGGCATTACATTTTAAATATGATTTCTGGCATATGACTGCCACGGCTGGCTCGGATGTAGTCCAATCTGGCCTTCATCGTTTTTGAAGAAGTACGGACCAATGATTCCCCCAGCCCATAAAGCGCACCAAACAGTCAGTTTTTCTGGATGTAACGGTGTTTCGACATACACTTGTAGATTAGCTTCACTCCAAATGCTGCCCTTTTGTTTGTTGACGTAGCCATTCAACCAGAAGTGCGCTTCATCGCTAAACAAAATTCGCTTATGAAAATCGACCATTATTTTCGAAATAAAATTGCACAATTTGAAAGCGTTGTTCAGGCGTGAGTCTATTCATGATGAATTGCCAAACCAAATTGAGAATAAATCACTTGACAGCTGTTAAATCGGTCGCCATCTTGGAAAATAATGCCAACTTAAACTTCTATACCTGGAAAAAAAACACTCTTTATATGGCCACCGAAATCTCTGTTTGTCCATTTTCAAGTCTATTGTATCCCCTCTTCCCTAAATCGAACAAGAATAAATATTTTTGATAAAAAAATTGCATTACCCCTTGTGTTAAATAAATACAATTTTCATTAAAGATATAATTATTTGGTAGAAAATTATTTCCAATCACATACTTTATTCATTTTTTTCAGGATTTGAGTTTCTATTGTGTATTTACCACGATAACATGTCAGATGTTACACATCATATACGACTACTGTAAGGCTCGTTTCTTTTTTTTAATTAACTTTAATTTTTATTTCAGTAGTTCATTTTGTGCAATAGAGTTTATTATTTTTCTCTGAAAAAGCTAGTCAAAATCCAAAAGCTCACTCTCAATAACAATAGGAACCCTCAACTCAAGTAAACGAATCATTTCCTCTCTCGAGTCACCCCATTGGTCCCTTCCTTCTGAAGCCACGCGTACTCCCACCAACCAAGCTGACAACACCAGCCACACGACAGTTCAAGATAGAGAGTGGAGGACTGCGCCCAGAGTCCAGTCTTTTGTGTGTGGATTTCTAAAACTTCCTTGTTTACGTGCATTGAAAGTGTTAAAAAGGGACGCCTTTTTTAACTAGATTTCATTACGCCACCTTCGGCGATAATATAAGCATCTGTCAGTATTCGAGACGGAAAGAACCATAAGGATGATGAAAACCTGGTGAACGGCTCAGCGAATAACTCGCTACTTAGGCCGTTCTGATTTTACTATGAGCAGGTGTTGGGACTAGTGGACAAGAGAGATGTCTGTAACACAGCGACCAGTCTCAGGATACCCTCAACAGACTAATGGTCGAGAAGACCATCACGTCATACGACACGGACGCATAGCGCGAACTGTCTCATTTTTCGTCATTGATACATTGGCAGCATTACACTACGAACCTATGTATTAGTCCGAACCATCGCAAGGGGCCTGGCTGAAGGACAATTATATACTGCATTGCATATACTACTTTTAACACCCACTCACCGCCTCCTCTGCTTAGAGGGGTGCCGCGCTCGAAGGAATTCGAACGCAACCGAAATGAATCAGGTCACCTTCAGCGAAGAATCTAGATTCGATTTGGGCAGGGAAGACAATCGTGTTGGTGTATGGGAACCCCGTAGCGAATGTCTTAATTCCGCCTTCGCTTTGTAGCTGCACACCTCTCCCACAACTGGTGTGATGGTAAGGGGAGCCATCGTATACGACACACTCCCCCTCCCTCCAATATGGATGCACGGCTCTATGACAGACCAGGGGTAAATTTGTGACTTGCTTCAACCACATGTGTTGGCAGGGCTCCCAAAAGCTATTTTCACACACAGCAAGGGTTTCATCGAACTGTCTCCACCCCATTTCCACCCTTCCCTCACTTGCTCGATCGCCAGATTTGTCACCGTTAGAGCTTATCTGGGACCACTTAGGACGGTCTGTTTGACAACCTGCGAATTTGGTAAAATTACAGGCGCGTTTACAGCGACTGTGGAATGAAATGTTGCATCATGCAGGCCTTGTATGCCCAATGTCCGATAATATCACGTCATGCATTCATGCTAGAGATGGTCCAACAGGGTACTAAACCTCCATTCATTTGAAATTTTTTCTACAGTAAATGATCATTTTGCTTTCATTTTGTAATCACTTACAGATACTTGCATTCATTGTTATACTTACGTATGTGTCATATTTCGCTTTATTCTGCGTACTCATTCTTGGTGCGCAAATTTTTATGGTAATGAGTGTATGGTTAAGAGATATAAGGTTATATATATGTTAAGTCAATTTTTGTTGTATGCCAAACTTAACGCTGTGTTCCTGAAAATTGTTGTTAATCTGCGCGATATTTTGTAGGAGTAAGAATAATAGTATTATTTCATTCACTATTTTGCAATTTTATTTATCGGATTTGGATCTATGTTTTTGTATTATACACTCATGTCGATAAATTAAGGATAATGAAGTTCAGGCAAAGAAAGAGACAGAAGCAAAACAAATTTGACTTATTTGTAAAGTCTATTTATTAAACAAAAGGTAAAGAGCAAAACAGATGCTATATGTTTGACATAATTAATAAAAATTGCAATTTTTACTCCCTGGAGCAAATTTCAAAAAAGAACCTATTTACAAAAAAAAAGTATAACATGGTTAGTATGATGATTAATACGGAGTATGTCTCCCGGACGATGCAATACAGGCCTTACAACGCCTAGGCATGTTGAGTATCAAATTATCAATCTGATCTTGGGGAATATTACACCACTCATCAAGCAATACCCTCTGAAGTTCCGGTAGATAGGTGGGAGGGGGTTGACGGGCTGCAATTCGTTGGCCAAGTATATCCCACACATGCTCTATTGGATTCAAGTCCGGTGAGTATGCTGGCCAATCCATACGGGTGATATCCTCCGATTGAAGGCATTCGTCTACAATGTTTGCACGGTGAGAACGGGCGTTGTCATCCATTAACAGAAATTCAGCACTCATGGCGCCCCGAAACAAACGTACAATGACATCCCGATAGATGTGGCCTGTCATCGTTACACTCTGAACACTGTATCGTTACACTCTGAAGACTGTATTGTGGACACCACTGTTGTGGTGTCCACAATACATGCTCTCTACTCCAGGTTAATCGCAGGCGACAGTGAGTTGCGATAAGTGGAACACATCTGACAGGCCTACGAGCTTATAGACCAATGTGCCCTAAGCGTCTGTACACAGTCTGCCTTGAAACTGTCGTACTGGTAGCTGAAGAGAGCTGACGAGACAGGTCTGATGCTGTGCTCCGTCTATTTCTTTTGGCAGTAACTGCCAAATACCGGTCCTCATTCGACGTTGTAACTCGGGGGCGACCTGCGCTAGCACCTCCTAGATACAAGGCCTTGCCACTGATTTGTGACGTCACTACTAGTAGGGAGAAATCGTCCATCGCCTACGGAGCTTCTCTGATGCATTTTTTTGAATACTTTTTGTTATTAAACTAATTATACTCTTTTTTTTTTACAGATTAAAAAAAATAGTAAATTAATCATTAAATTGTATTTCATGTACATAAAACATGAGTAAATATTAGTTTTCCTATTTAAATAATAATTGCAAGTATATGATTATCCATTACTACGAACGCATTGCGTTGAACATAAACACATTTATTACATTGTAGCAAATTATAAGAGCCTTTTGTATTCGTATATTTCTTTTTTTTTTTTACAAAACTATGATTATTCCTTAATTTTAAAATTTATCTTCTTACTTTTTTTCAGAATAGTTACAAAGAAGAAAATAAAATTAGAAATAGTTTTCAAAACAAAAAACGACATACAAATTTAAAAGCAGTAACTTGATTGGTATCGCACATCAAGTAGTATTAAATAAATATCAAATATATTTGCAGATAAATCTACACCTCTATAATTATAGATATATACACAGGAAAATAAATATATACTTAAAATAAATTACAGTTTATTTAGCTGTTTGTCTATCACTTTTCTTTCCTTAAATTTTTAGTACTCTTTCTCTCAAAAGTAGTTAAATATGTTTTAAAACTTTATTGGTATCAAATTATTAAACGAAAGTTTGCTGTCTGCATAACAGCATGAAAAATTACCATAAAATAAGTTGAAAAAAATATTTTTTATTAAATCCATACATATATTATTACAGATACATACATGAAATTAAATATGTACACAGAAATAGATTACATAGTTTATTTAGCTATTTGTCAGTTACTTTTCATTGCTTAAAATGTTTCTATATTTTCCCTCCAACAATAGTTATTCAGTTATGCATTGTTGAAAATGTAGATTAAATGTTTTAAAACTATTGGTATCATGCACAGTAATAAGCAAAAATTCTTCACTCTCTTCAATAACAGCATTAAAAATTACCAAAAATAAAGTTCCAATAAATAACAATATAACAGGTTATCGTAAAACAAGTTAAAAATATGTGTTTTAGATAAATTATACTTATATTAAAGCATAGATATATACCTAAAATAAATGTATATATATAGAGAAAATATAATACACCCATATGTAAAAATGTAATTCATTTAGCTAATAAAGTAGGTATTTTTTCAAAGCAAAAAAAAAAAAAAGACAAACAAATTTAAAAACAGTAGTTTTATTGGTATCAAATACAATCACAGCATAAAGAATTATTAAATAAATTTCAAATATATTTTTAGACAAAAATCTATACTATATAATTATAGATATATACAGGAAAAATAAATACATAGATAAAAATAGGTTATACAATTTATTAAACTGTTGTCGCAGTTACTTTTCTTTCTTTAAATCTTTGGTACTTTTTCTTCCAAAAGCAGTTATACATTGTTGCAAATGTAAATTAAATATGTTATAAAACTTTATTGGTACCATGCATAGTACATGCATAAATTCATTTGAATTTATCAAGCTAATCGATATTTCTGAGGCAATTTGACGTTGATTATTTTGTTTAAGGAACATATTTTCATAATCATTAGAAAGAAGTTTCTGAACCATTTTATAGTTAGTTGTAGAGCACTGCTGTAACAACATTTGGAGAAGGGCACAATAAACTTCCTCTGTCTAAGTTACGTATTAAATCATAGTTAGAATTTAGTTCAAAAGATTTATTAAGAACAAGTGATTTGGAACAAAAGTCACATTTTAATTTTTTAAGTGCTGCTCTAGCACAAACACCAGCTAAATATGTTAAAACAGGTAGATACGGCTGAGCATCATGAAAATCTTTTTCAGATAGTGTAATCTTAAAATTATACAATACTGATGACTCTAAAGGATTTTCACTACACGAATCTTCCAAATGAATGTCTTAAGTTAAGCTGGCCATATGTGTTTGAAACCAAAGTTAGAGGTAAAAAACTTTGCATTCTTAATTTCGCTTCTACTTCATAAAGCTGTCGAATTGATATTAAATATTGAGAACCTGAAAGTGTTCTATATTTCCCAAAACGACTTTCTAACGCATCTGTTTGAATTTTTCTGGGAAGAAAATACTGAAATTTTAATTCATTAATGCAATATTTTGACATTTCAAGTAAAGCGTATGTGGTATGAATAAAAGCAAGATGTGTTTCTTTAGTAAGGGTGCCAGTAGTACAATTTTTTCCCTTCCACGAGTCTAACCATGGCAAAATTTTATGCAAGAACTCACATGTTTGGTTGTCTGGAGATAAAGTAATCGGTTGCTGATAAGATCAAGCAAATGTTATCCCTTTAAAGGTGTTTTAACATTAACTATTTTCCACCATGTACAAATTAAAGAAATAAAAATTGATGTTGTTTCATAACTAATTAGTTCATGTTGCTCTCCTAATAGTTGAAGCTCCTGAATAACAAAATTATTAAATATCTTAAGCACAAGTTTCACATTTTGTTTTTCAAGATTTGTAGGACATAAGGCCTTCAAAGTTAAACCATATGCAAACTTTACTAAATTATTACTTTCTATGTCATATAGTTGTTTAAGTGTAGAGAAATTTGCTTCTAATAATGGAAACTTATGATCTTCAAAATCTGGAAAATAAAAACATTGACCTGCATGCTTTTGATTAATCCAATTGTTACGAATGCATTTAAAAATGTGCACTGAATCAATAACAAAAAATAAAGGATTGGAAGAATCAGAAGGATGTGGATATACAATGCTCAATTTGGGAGGAACAGAAAAGTTTGACATTGCTTTTCGATTTATAGAATTATTGTCAGAAACTACGCCTATAACTTTGAATCCAATACCATCAAGTTCTACGATAATTTTTTTAACAACAGCAAACAATTTTTCTCCATCGATTTTTTTCACTGGCATTATATGAACTATTTCTTTAAGAGGAGAAAGAAGACTGAATCATGAACACATATGCTGAAGTAGCAGCTTGTTCACTGTTATATGCCATCCCTAGAATATTACCCCCTTTGGTGTATCTTCGTATTGCATCATCCGAAAAGTGTAATTCACAAACCTATAAAATTAAATATATATATATATATATTGCATCAACAAAAAATATTTGTTAGAATTAACAAAAAAAAAAGACGGAACAGACAAAGGACTTTCTCTGATAATTTGATTTTTTAAAATGAAGTTAACGAATTGTGAGTTAACGCTGAGTCATGTTTATCTGTTTTCAGCTTACTTTTACAGCTTTATTTTTTCTTACTTTTAAAGTCATCCTAATAGTTCAAAAATCAGCTAGTTTTTTTTTTTGTTGTTGTTGTGAATGTGTTTTGCATTTTGTGTATCTCACATCATATTAATATACAATAATTGGTTGCTTATGTCCATATTTACATTGACTACGAGCTGTATATCATAATGGGCTTTCTTTGCTAACAAACTATTAATAATTAGGGTACTTTCGTTGATTCTACGAAAAGGTATTTGGTATAAATGACACAAAAATAAAGCAGCAATAGAAAAAACACTAGACAGTTTTTGTCTCATTAACAATGCTTGTTTGGGCTCATTTTTAAAAACATAAATTTTATTAGGGCTACAAAATATTTATTTCATAAACAAAACACCTTTATCATTATAGATAAATAAAAATGAATTGCCAATGTTTAAGAAACTCACATGAAGAAAAAGAAATGAGTACATTTCCAAAGGTCTTATCGAACAACCTATTAAAGTTATTTGTAGACTTTTAAAATAAAGATATTATTACAATTTTTATAAATAGAATAAAATTAAAAAACTTACCTTCGAATACTTTGATGGAGCAAAATCTTTTCTTGAAATGGCCTGTATCCATTTTTTTCGAAGAAAGTCCTCTTTTGGGAATCTTAACATTTACTTTCCCAGTATCTTTATAATTGCTATTGCAATTCTGTAGAACTAAGTGTTATGATCTTATCCAAAATCGTCACAAATAAATTGAAAATCTGCAATAAAAATGTAGAAAGCTGCGAACTGTACAGGAGCAACAATCAAAATGGCGTAGGCGAGTAAAGTGAACTTCAAATCAGGCGGGATTTCTATACCTACTATATGTGACGTCACAAGTCTCGCTTATTTCAGTAGCCAGGCCTTGTATCTAGGAGGTGTTGCCTGTGCTGTAACATCTACTCACATTACCATCATCTTGGAATCGTTGCCAAAGCCTGGAGATGACACTCTGGGCGATTCCAAGTTCCTCGGATACTTTCAGCTGAGTACGTCCACATTCCAGTCCAATAATTCTACCACGTAAAAAATCATCCAAATGCTTCCTTTGTGCCATAACTATGCGGTTATTGCACTGAAAGGCTTTTAAAGCGCTTGTGAACAATTTTACTTCTTTGCCACCATTCCTTATATACCCCTCTCTTACACTCTCGTCATTGTGACGTACTATCCGCGCCATCTGGTGGTTTCCTGTAATTTGCATATTCTTCTTCAAGATGTGTGTGATAATTCTACAGGTGAAATTTTTATCTTTGAGTTCAATTTCTGTGTGATTCTGAATTATCCTTAATTTATGGACATGAGTGTATATCATGTATTTAAACTATAATTAGAACCTTTACCATATGCACTCAACTCTGTGGCGTGACAGCTCATGAGATCCAAGGCCTACTGTGCCCAACTCAGTATACGCGACCTTGGGCCTTAAGGTGCATGAGCAGATTTTCCAGTCAGGCGCGGTCAGTCTGACGTGACCATATACACTCATTGCCATACAAATTTGCACGCCAAGAAATAATTGTGGGACAGAAACGAAACTTGGCATGAAGATACATGTCGGGCAGATAGGCAAATAATTAAAAATGCAGCGTGATTGCACATTGCGTAATGCCATTATAGGGTATTGAACATTCTCCTTGAAGTTTTAAAGAGAAAAGCAGAACTTGTTTCTGTGCGCTAAATCTTTCGCAAAGAAAACGCTGAGGTAGAAATGCCGTTACGCCGTCATGAGCAGCATGATACCGACAATATGAGTAGCTGTCCGAGTTCGAGAAGGGAAGAATCATCGGGATGATGGAGGCTGGGTCGTCAGCTCTTCAAGTAGGCCATTCTGATTTGACTGTGAGAAGTTGTTGGGACCAGTGGACAGAAGAGACGTCATTTACGCAGCGACCAGGCTCAGGATGCCCTCAACAGACCAGTCGTTGAGAAGACCGTCACATTATACGACACGCAAGTGTAAAGCCAATTGCCTCATTGGCTGCTGTCTAGGCACCGGTAACACCTTCACTACGGGCTCCTGAGTCTTTCCGAACCATCGCAAGGTACCTGGCTGAAGGACATCTGGTATCGCGGCGCCCATTACGTGTACTGCCAATGACACCACCCCCGACGCCTCTGTTTGGAGCTTTGTCGCGCACGACGAGACTGGCATGCAATAAAATGGAACCAGGTCGTCTTCAGCGACGAATCTCAATTTAATTTAAGCAGTGATGACAATCGTCTATGTGTGTGGAGGACCCGTGGTTAATATCTCAGTCCTGAATTCGCTTTACAGCGACACTCCTCTCCCACAGCTGGTGTGTTGGTATGGAGTGCCGTTGCTTACGATACATGGTCACCCTTAATATTGACCCATAGCACATTGATAACCCAACTGTATGTCCATGACATCCTTCAGCCACATGTGTTGTCACTCATGGCAGGGCTCCCAGGAGCCATTTTTTTTAACAAGACAATGCTCGGCCACACACAGCAAGGATGTCACAAGACTACCTCCCTCACATTACCATCCTTCCTTGGCCTGCTTGATCTCCAGATTTGTCACCAATCTAGCATATCTGAGATCATTTGGGTCGGCAAGTTGGGCAGCCTACAAGTTTGGTCGAGCTAGAGGCGTGTTTACAGCCACTGTGGAGCGGAATATCTCATGACATCATTTGGAACTTGTATGCCTCAATGTCCGCTTGTATCGCATCATGTATTCGCGCTAGAGAGCTTCCAAAAAAGTACTAAAAATTCCGTTCATTTGTACTTTTTTCTGCAATAAATGATCCTTTTTCTTTGATTTTCTAATAACTTACTTAAATCAAAATAGTATTTATATATGTAAAATTTCGTTTCTTTTGACGACTTTTTCTTGGTGCACAAATTTTTATGGCGATGAGTATATTTTCATGTATAAGCCGATAATTTGTGGAATTTTTTTTGTTTTAAAGCAAGAGTTTGCTTATCATACAGATCTGCTAATCTTGAAGGGAAAATGTATTTAAAAAAATAATTAATTTTTTTTGTTATGAGCAAGATATTTTAATATTTTACATTTCTAGACGTTTTTATTTAAAAAGATTGAGGAAGTCATAAAAATTCTTTAGTATTACAGTCAGAATTCGAGTTTCCGAATAGTTTTTAAAATTTACATCCACTCGTTGAGATGTTTGCATGTATATGTTCATCATGTGTGTTGAGTTTTTCTCCAAGGCATGAAACATAGGTCTGATAACACACACAAAATGATATAAAATGGCTTAGGTTTTCTCTGATTTCTTTTTTCGGTGTGCTAAAACGTTCAAACTCTTAAATATTTAAATATGTTTGCTTTTTCTCAATAACACTTCATAAAATTAGTGTAGTTCGTAAAATTAGTATAAAAATTAGTTCGTAATTTCTGTTATGTGATGCATACCCCTTTATAAAGAATTTGAATAATCTAATTAATATTTTTCGATTATTTCCGAAGTGATTACATTTACCTGGCCTTACTTGTTAATCTTCACAGCATTTCAAATAATTTTCTGTCCAATTTTTACTAACACTACTTATATCAGCTGCCTGCAAAGAATAATATGAAATGCATCCTGAGCACATTCCTTGCAAAAATCTACTATTGAGCTATGTTGAAAGTTTAAAAAAAAGTAATATAAAAAAAACTAATCAATTCCTACTCTTTTAGGTCAACAAAGAAAATTTTTATTTTAGTTACTTTTTATTAAATAGCTCCAATTTATATAAATATGTGTATACGTATGACAGAATCACAATATTAAGTGGCAAAATAGAAAGCGATTTTCATTGCAATTTTCTTTTTAATATAGGGTGCTGGGCTATTTTTTTGTTTGTAACTCTTTATTCATTTATTGAATTTAATTATTATAATAAAATATTATAGTAAAAAAAAAAGAAACGAGCTTTTTTATATACAGTAGTCGCATATGATGTGTAACATCTGACATGTTATCGTGGTAAATACGCAATAGTAACTTAAATCCTGAAAAAAATGAATCAAGTATAATTGGAAATAATTTTCTATCGATTAATTATACCTTTAATGAAAATTTTATTTATTTAACATAAGGAGTAATGTAATTTTTTTATCAAAAAAATTTATTTTTGTTCAATTTGGGGAAGAGTGGATACAATAGACTTGAAAATGAACAAACAGGGATTTCGGTGACTCTATACATTTCTCCGAATCACAAACGGTTTAAAAAATTAAAGATTTCCTGCATTTTGTTCTTTTACCATATACCGGAGATGGTTCTACTATTTTAAAAACAAACTACCACTCGTTTCCCATGATTTTGAGTGTGATTGAATCGAGTATGATTGAATTGAGTGAGATTAAATTGAGTTTTGAATCGAGTATAATTGGAAATAGTTTTCTATCGAATAATTATATTTTTAATGAAAATTTTATTTAGGAGTACCGTAATTTTTAATCAAAAGTATTTATTCTTGTTCAATTTGGGGAAGAATGGATACAATAGACTTATGATAAGTAAAATATGACACATATACTTGTGATTTGAAAGTATTTAAAAACCGTTGAAAAAAACAGCCTCAATAACAGTACCACTGTTAGTTGTCGAAATATTTCGATTTGTATTCATTTCGAGCTTCAGTTAATCAGTCAAAAAACTATGAGTGGCTCAACTTCTGGCAAATTGAAATCACCACTGAAAATCATGGGAAGCGATTCCTAATATCTTGACTAGCAATACCCAGTCCACTTGTTTGACGATAAATAATGTCCATGTGAGGAGTCACAGCATGTGAGTTGTTCTGTTTGCTATTGACAGCGACAGGAATTACCCTCAAAGTATGAAAAAGATACGCACTAAAATATTTATTCGAATAATTCCATATTACTTACTCGTATATTCTTAAGAATGTTGAATTTTTTCAGACACTTAACAGTAAATATAATTATTAATATAGTTTACACATATAAATTAACCTCAGATTTCTTACACTACGAGTCCTGAAACTTTGACAATTGAGCGTAAGGATCGTAAGTTTATCCCAAATAAGAATTTCGAATCTTTTAAAATGCTAATTTTAACAATATAGAAAAATAACTATACCTACTAGAGTTTGACCCTATGCGAGGGTAGTGAAGAGATACTCTCATGAGAGTTGGACCTTGAAGCGAGGGTAGCGAAGAGACCCATCACGCACGCTCATTGGTCAAATCAAATAGCACGCGCTTACGTCACTTCCTGTTACCCACATCCGTCCTTTTCGACGAAATCATTCCCAACAAAATTCGGCAATCGAAAGGAAAGGTGTTACACATAAAAAAGAAATCACATTCTCTGAAGTTAAGCCGCCCCAGGTGGGATTCGAACCCACGACCTTTGGATTAGATGTGCAACGCGCTATCCATAGCGCTGCAGAGACTCAAAGAGCGATTTTCTTTTCTTATGGGATGTTGGACTATTATTTTTGTTTGTTACTATTTAATCATTAATTAAAATATTAATCAATTAATATTTGAAAAAACTGTATTAACAACAAGTACCATCTTCAACAAGTTTTAAAAAATGTATTTGAACTTGAATGAATGAATAGAAAGTATTTTATGAACGATTGAAAATTTGATCAAGATGTATATATATACGGAGAGAGTGAACTAATAGTAAGAATTAAAAAAGATTGTTGGGTTTTAAGAAATCTGTAAAAATTTGACATTTATTCTCGATTAACGATGAGAACAATTACAATTCATACAGGCGATTTACGACGTTTCAAAAATAAATAAATAAACCATTATAACCGTAAGTAAAAATAAGAGAAATTAGCCACAGTCGAGTCATGTTTCTGAACCGTCTGCTATCACTTCATCCGTTACGAGAGCGAAGTGAAAGAAAAACGTCTGCCGAAACCAAAAGGCTTAAACTGTCAAAGAAACGGGGAGTGTTGATGGGGGCGAGCGTACACGTGTGCATCTCGACCGTTTGTTTGGAATCAAAATATCTCTCTCCTATGATGAATTAGTTCGGGTGTCAAGCATAGAGAATCCGGCTGTGAACCTGCCACATCCGATAAACCCAATCAAATGGCTTGCTATTATGTTATGCTGTCACAATTCAACATGTTTACTGTGGATTCGGTGGCGGTTTGGGAAAAGGGGATTTTTTTCCCTTCTTTTTTTTTATAAAAGAGATGAAAGATCAGATTGTCAAATTATTTTGAGTATTAATAGAAATATGCTGTCAAAAAAATTCGTCCAAGCTCCGTCTGTTTTAAAAGAAATGTAACAGTAAAGAATTATCACACGCTACAAATCACTTTTCAGACAAATATATTAAACAACAAAAAAAAAGTGTTTGAATATTAAAAAAATAATAATATTTTTTTTTTTTACATTTCTTAGATGTGAAGCAAAAAGTTTTAAGTTACTTAGGTAATTATAAGTTTGTTGTATCTTACATTTGAAATTAATTTTAAAAAAAAATGTAATCCTAAAACAGGGGGGGGGGCAGACTTTTCCAGGGAACGGGCTACTTCTAATTTTTTCAAAGTGTTGCGGTCCACCCAGTAGCGTAACCTCTATTTTGCGAATGTCTATTTAGCGAGCTTTTTCCTGTAAGCAAGAAAATTTTTTGCGATTTTCTTCGTAAAATAACCTCCAAATAGCCAATTACATTTTCTGTGTAACGAACTTTTTCTCAAGTGATTCGATTTTTTTTCTCCGTAATTTTAAAATATTTCTAGACCTTCATAAATGATTATTAGATCTTAGTGAAGGCGGTCACCTTAAAATGCCTTGGCGGTCCACCAGTCGATCGCGATCGACTTAATGCTTACCCGGTCCTAAAATAATATTACTATTCATTTTAGATTTAGAATAAAATAGTCGATGTTATACTTTCAATGGCGTAACGTACATCCTCACATCGCAGGAGGGGGACAGTATTCTAGGGACCCAAAATCTATGTTATCTTATGTTTTTGCTGTCATTTATAAGGGGGCTCAAAACCTGACTTTGCAGGGGGGCCCTATTATTCTCCGTTACGCCACTAGCTACTTGAATATTGAAGAATATAAATTATTTTTCATAAATTTAAACATGTGTTATACGAATTGAAGTTTTAAAAAGATTTTATCTATACAGAAGATATTAAAGGATGAGGCTGATTTTTGCATCTAAAACTAAAAGCTTAAAGAAACTTCATTGCACACAATTTATTTCTTTTTTTCCGGGATCTTTCGATTATTGAGGAACTTTGGGAAGAAAGAGAAAGACTAGAAAGAGAAGGATTAACATCCTCCATATTTAGCAGCAGATATTATTTTTATGAATCTCGCATTAACGACTAAAGACTTCATGAGGCCTAGGGACCTAAGCAAAAGAAGGCCCATCTGCGATCCTTGTAAGAAGACAATATATAGCATACGTTGTCAAACGGTAATCCGTAACAAATAAATGCGACAATCTCACAAACCGACTGGACCGATTCCTGTCTTTTAACTATATGATGGTGCAGGATTGTAGGTCTAGGCCAGAGGTTCCCATACTTTTTTCTGTCTCGTAGACCCCTTTCCATGTTTTTTGGTTTGCGGTAGACCCCTGCTTACGTAATATGGAATTTTTGCAAATTTATTAACTTAAATCTGTTTATGACAGCTGGTACAGAGCTACTTATTTTAAATGATATAAATTTCTAACTGTAGTAAAGTATAGAATTCAAAACTTGAGAAACCTATGTTAATTAATTTAAAATTTAAGTGATACATAAAGTAACTGATTAAAAAACAAATGTTTATAATGATATGAATGATTCTGGTGTTTCAATAACATATTTTCAACATTTGTTATCAATCTTGTTAGGTTAAACCCTAAATTTCCTCGGTTAGTAGTGTTCAGCTGACAACCGCGCTGAAACTTCTCACTAGGAAAAGCAATAAAAACTTTCTCCAATATTCCATAACTCGAGGTAAATAACTGGTATGTCTCTTTAAAGCCAAAATTGCTGACATGTTTCTAAACTTTACTCTGTTACTTCCTATTCCGATCAGTTCCTCTTGTAATATGACATTTTTTTTTCAATGTGACCTTAGGAATTCATTGTCTTCTGTGGTAATGACCAAGTAAATGCATTCTCAAACCTAGTTTCAAAATCTGAATAAAGGGACTAGGAAAATTCATTACGTCCAATATTATACTTCTTTCGCTTAATTCTGGCAATAAATGCTGAACAGATAGTCCTTGTTTTAATAAAATTTATGCTGTCACATGACTCCAAATTAGCCTCATTAAGTATAGTAAATAAATGTATTAAATTTGATTGATTTTTGATTAAATTTTCTTTTAAAATTAAAATCATGATCTGGTTTAGTGAGAACTGTCGTAGACCCCCACTTACACCTCATGGACCCCAAATTATTTTCTTGCTGTCGTGGACCCCTTACAAGTCGTCATAGACCCCTAGGGGTCTATATAGACCACTTTGGGAATCACTGGTCTAGGCCTAAACGTGGACATAATGATGCAGTTTTGCCACTGCTGTTAGTTGACATTTAGTTCAATATTTCTAGTTTTTCGGAGGATATGTCTATGAATAACATTGGACGGTTTTTTAAAAACTATGCTGACTGTGATTTTATTGAGGACGAATCAAGGACCAGACGAGTTCTCACCGAGGCTGAGGCTCGGTTGACCCATGCCTTAAAACGTCCTTTGAATCTTGTAAACATCCTCCCTTTTAAATAACATTTTGGTGTCTGAAGCCATTCTAACACAAAGAGCTACCATCTTACATCTGTCTGTACTAAGTGTATGCATATTAAATGAGATGATTGCTAACAGATGTCGCCACGCATATATGCAAACAATACGAAACCGTGACACGTGATTTTTTATAGTTTGACCTTTGATACTCATGTTTAGTTTACATTTAGACGAGTTTTAGCGTACATTGTATTTTTTTTTACTGTGTTGAAAATATGTCGAATTTTATGCCTTCCGACCACGATTTGCGGACAGCATTAATTTTTTTTTACCATCTGAAGAAAAATGCTGCCGAATCGCATCAAATGCTTGTAGAAGCATACGGTGGCAATGCTCTGAGCCGTGCGCAGTGCTACAGGTGGTTTGAAAAGTTTCAAAATGGTGATTTCGATGTGAGAAACGAGGAGCGTGGCAGACCAGCAAAAAAATTTGAAGATGCTGATTTGCAAGCATTACTCGATAAAGATGATGGCCAAACGCAAGAACATCTTGCAGATTAATTGAATGTTGACCAGAGCACTGTTTCCCGTCGTCTCAAAGCAATGGGCAAGATAATAAAGGTCGGTAGATGGGTACCACACGAGCTAATGGACCGTCAACAGGAAAACCGAAAAATCGTGTGCGAAATGTTGCTTGCCCGCTACAAACGTAAGTCATATCTCCATCGTATTGTGACTGGCGATGAAAAATGGATTTATTTTGAGAATCCCAAGCGTAATCTATCATATGTTGACCACGGACAGCCGTCCAAATCGACCACAAGGCCGAATCGCTTTGGCCGCAAGACAATGCTGTGTATTTTCTGGGATCAGGAGGGACCAATCTATTATGAGCTTCTCAAACCCAGCGAAACCGTTAATACTGATAGCTACAAGCAACAATTACTTAATTTGAACGATGCTGTACTCGAAAAACGCAAGCAATACGAGAAACGGCAGCACAAAGTGATTTCCCTTGATGACAACGCACCTAACCACTGTGCTAAACCGACCAAGGACATCGTTAAGAGGCTCGGCTGGGAGCCCTTAGAGCATGCGACTTATTCGCCAGGCTTGGCTCCTTCCGATTACCACCTATTTGCATCATTGGGACACACATTGGCTGACCAGCGCTTCACTTCTTACGAAAACCTGAAATCTTGGCTTGATGACTGGCTGGTCTCAAAAGACCGATAATTTTTTTTGGCGTGGTATTCACAAATTGCCCGAAAGATGGGGAAAATGTGTAGCTAGCAATGGATATTATTTCGAATAAAGAAATATTAACATTTTCGCAAATTTATTGTGTTTTTTTTAAACAATCGTCTCATTTCATTTGCATACACCTGGTATTTTGATGCAATAACACTATCAGTGAAAATATACACTTTTACAGACACAATAATTATAGGAGATAGTTGGCTGTATTCATTAATGTAGAATTGTTTCACTGATTTTGATATGATTTTGTTAATGGCTTTTTTCGTAAGCAGGATATTTAAGGAGATCGAATCCTCTTACCACAGACGATTTAAAATTTGTTTCGAGACAATACATTAATATTCATAAAAACAATGCACAATGAATAAATCCTTTCATATTACCGAACAGTGCACAATAGACTAATAATCTTCTATTATAGCAGTGTTTCTCAAACTGTGGGGCACGCCCCCTTGGGGGGCGTGTCAACTGTACGAGGGGGGCGCGAGCACATTGAAAAGTCGAATACAGAAGATTATTTGAGAATAATTAATGTACTGAAAGTAAACAAACAAAATACATTCTGACATAATAAAAAATAAAATACACATTTACACTGATATATTACACTTATAAATGTATCGGTGCTACACTTACAATATGTATTTTATAATTAATTTAACAATAGTACTAAGTTAAGAGTGTTTAAATTACCAGTAACACCACACACACAGATGGTATTGTCATTTATAAAATTATATGCAAATATATAAAACACTTACCTTTTTTTTTGATAATTTGTACGGTTTATAATAAATCCTTTAATTGCCACAAATGAAAGTTACACTATTAGCATCCCGATACCAACCGTGGTTTCCACACGTTTTCGCGCGTATATTGGGGGGGATAACGAAGCAAAAAATCGGAAATAACTAAATCCTTCGTAAACATTGTCAAGGTCCTTTTATTGCATTCCAAAACCTTCGGAATAATTTTATGGATAGCAGTGCACAGAAAAGATCGTACTTTGGAAAGACGTATATATACGTCAGAGGAAATTAATACTTTGGCTGAGCAAGACGTTTATATACGCCGGTGGCACTTAAGAGGTTAACGTCGTATCGTATTTTTAGCATCAAAGTTTAGCATTATTGAATTCAATACATCGTTTTTGTGTGAGGGGGGGCGCGATGAAAATTACGATTGAATATTGGGTCGCGAATATTGAAAATTTGAGAAGCACTGTATTATAGGCTATAACCTTCTACCTGTTACTTTGGCAATGACAGTGATGCTGTACAACTTCGATTGTATCAAATTTATAAATTAAATTAAATTAAATTTATAAATTTTAATTTCGTGATAAATTAAATTTATTATGGAAAATTAATTTTAATGCTGTGTTGAGTAGAAAAACTTTAAGTAGTTAAGTTTCAAATGCTGAGAAAATATTACAATGAGCAGGGCTATGCCTAGCCAATCCAAATACAACGGAAAAGTCTGAGTTACACAGCAAATTTTTATTGAAAGACGAGAGAACGCTCGGGATTGACTAGTAGGATGTGCCAGCAAGAATACGGCAATTAATTATTTAAGTCAGTGAATTGTATAGAATATTGTGAATGATTATCTTGTAACAAAGAAATGCGAAATGAAAAAAGTGGTAGTTTAGAAAAACTCTGAGTCAATTAAAATAGTTTTGAGCCTGTAGGAATTTTAAAAAAAATTGTACTTATTTATTAATTTTATTTATTGAAGTATTCGTAGATTTATCAATTTTTTTTTATCGAAAAATTTAATCGCGTGATTTTTGACACCTTGACAAATGATTTTGACTTTGTATGCTGCTCTAAAGTTTGAGTGCCTCATGAACAAGCCATCTTTAAGAATTTGTCTGAATAATAGAATCTGAGTGCTTTCGAAATAATTTATGTGATTTTGCTGCATGTCCGCTGTGGGATACGTAACATTGTCTTTAATATTGGTTTGAGGAGAGATAAGCAGAGTATAGATAATTAGTTAATTACTGTTATTTGACTTAAATTAGCGCGTGATAAGGGAAATAGCTTATAATCAGTATCATATTTTTTTTCTATTATGTACAATGTATTGTCAGCGTGAGTGATTTATCCAGAATAAAACCGATGTACTTGGTATACTTGATATGTTAAGACCAGAATTTTTTTTTATTTTTAATTTTGAATAAATATTTTAGGGTCTGTTTTCTACTTAGAAAGAATATGATGGGTGGTGAGTGGGGCATTTATTCAATGAGCTTGCAAATTAGGCATGTATACCATAAATGATCACATGCTTAAAAGTTAAGTTATCCTTGACCTAAATTACATCTTGTTTCAAAGTGGGATTGACAATTAAAGATCATGCACAAAGTTCAAAAGAAATCGCTCTCATCTCCCATACAGAGTGGTCTCGAGTTCAGGAACTGTGAAGGGGAAGAGGAAACCATACACGGATTTCTCTCTCCAAAAAAATCTGACAAAAGCACAATAATGTTGAAATCAAGGAATTGCTCCGCTTCATTATCAAGCTCACCTAATTATGTTTGAGCACAACGAGCCGTATGAATAGGAAGGAGCATTGTCATCTTGAAACACATGAACGTTCTCCAGGAAACAAAGGGTTAAAATGATTTGCGAGAATACAGTGATAATGCTCAAATACGATCATACCCTTCAAGACTACAAGTGGCTCCAAGTCATGTCAAGACATCACGCCCCACACTATCGCAGACCCATCCTCCTCCATGCTCCATGGTAGGAGTCAAACAATTTGCATGAAATGTTCTGTTGTCATTCTCCAGATAAACACATGTCCGTTTATTTGAAATAATTTAAATTATAATTCATCAGATTAGATGGAATTTCCCCCTTGCTGTCGTATCTCCTCCTGGTGGTCTCGGTACGACTGCTGTCGCTTTATAGCCTTCCGCGGAGGTTGTAAGGTACCCGATCGGGGGTGCCCCACTTCTACATTATGCTCGCGACCTAGATCTGTGGGAAGGAACAAAGAAGCAGCCATATCGTTTATCTTAATATCTCTTTATTGAGATCTTAATTTAAACAATATACAAAAAAATAATATTAAATTCAAGTGAATCTGGAGTGAAAGAGACACACTATTCTTATTACCAAATAATCGCGTAACCGACCACTATATCTAACTCTACCGACTATTTCTAACTTCAAAAACTAACTTCTTAATAACTTGATTTAACAGTCTTACAGCTATATCTTGGGTAAACAGCAATTAACTTGATTGTAAATGACGTGAATTTGGCCTTGTGGAATGGTATCTACCTTTAACTTGATCGCACAGGTACGGATAGCTTAAATCTTGAACTCGGGATTTCCTCTCACTTTAACTTAAGCACTGGCAAAACATAGACCTCGTATATTCACTTCTCATAGCCACCTCGCGTACGCTAAACTTCTACTATTTATAAGATTCCTAATTTGAATATTCACGCTTCTCTTCTCGAGTTGGTTGGAAAGAATTGCCATTCTGCCCCCAAAGAAACCCTAGAGGATAATTAGTTGAAATCGCGATGAGCCCGTCACAAGGTGTTAAAGGCTTTGAAATGACCGTTCTTTCATGAATGGCTGCAGCACGCAACTCCCGTTAAATAGTTTTTTGGTGAATACAGGGTGTCCGAGCTTTAAGCATCCCAAAGTTATGGCTTATTATTACAGAAATACCCATCAGAATGTAATAAAATGTTCATCCGTAGATTGAAAATCCCTCTGAGTTTTTTGGGTGTAGTCCGATCGGCCGCAGGTGCGCGCATTATTCAGCAATCGCAGATGATAAACTTGTTACATTGAGTTCTTTATTAAAGATGTGGATGCCACAGCAAAAGGTGCAGGGCGTACTTTAGCTAACGGAATTTAAATCAGTTACGCGTGTACAGCGACGTGCTCGAACAGAATGAAATGTCAGTCCTCCAACATCAAAATCTATCCACCAATGTGAAATACCTTTAAAATAGACGGGAACTTTGATATCTCAAACTGGCAAGTATTCTTAAGTTTTCGTGATAGAAGACAAACTGTTGATCGTGTGCGTGATTCATTTTGTAAGAGTCCTGATAAGTCTATTTGGCAAGCCAATTACGGCATTCCATTCTGTTCGAATACGTCGCTGTACACACGTGACCGATTCAAATTCCGTTTGCCAAAGAACACACTAAACCTTTTGCTGTGGTGTCCACATCTTAACTAATGAAGTCAGTGTAACAAGTTTATCGTCTGCTATTGTGGAATAATGCGCGCACCTGTGGCCGATCGGACTACACCCAAAAAATCCCGTAGGCGTTTCCAATCCACGGATGAACAGTTTATTACATTCTGATGGGTAGTTCCGTAAAAAAAAGCCAAAACTTTTGGATACTTTAAGCCCATACACCCTGTACATTGTTCTAGAGATGGGTTTTCATCTCATAGGTTATCTATGCAGTGGAGTCTTGTGATATCCCCTCTTGGGAGAAAACCTCTCGGAGTATCAGTGTGAGCTAGAGGCGTAGGATTATCGAAAGAACTAGAAGGAAACATAATCTTAATATATCTTTATTAAGATTTTCAACAAACTTCTAATAAATTAAATTATAATAATTAATGTGCGAGAATCTACGATGGCAAAATACGCAACACACAATATATATAGATAATAACGACTTAACCTAACTCGGACCACTATCAATAACGGAATAGCCTAACCTCAATTCTAATACAATCACTGATTCTAATATTAAATATTCAATCCTACCCTGTTGCTGTCTGAAGAATCAATCACTAATATCTTTGAAGCAATCTTGTATTTACTTGTATGCACTGGTATGCACCTTGGTTCTCTATATCTTTACCAATTGTAACTTCTAATCACCGCTACGTATCTTTATCCAAACTTGAGCCACGAACTATATTAACATTTCTCTACTTGCCATCAACTGCCACAAACTGCCATCAATTGCCATCTCGTTTACTCTAAGTTCCGATATTTAAAAGCTTGTTAATTTGCATTTTTCATTCACACTTCACTTCTTGGATTTGGTTGGAAAAGAGTTGCCATTAATTCTGGCCCAAAGAACCCAAAGGACATGTTAAAGAAAAGACGCGTGAACCCGTCACAGTCTTGCCTTTTCAGGCGACTATTCTCTTCAACACTCTCTATTCAAGTAGGGCAATCTCGACTTTCATCCACTGTTCCGGTCTGCAGAGGACTATTTTTCCAGGTTTCTGTAGCTTCCAACGATCCTGCCTCTTTGCTCAGCGTATATAATGGCGTTTCGCTGGAGACGAAACTTTCTCTTACCACTGTCACACCGCCTAATGCTCCACCGATGTTTTCTTACGGCTGGATGGTAACAATCCGCCATTAGGTAGCAGGCTGTAGCGAAACGTGGTGGGTGGCCACAGTAGACTAGTGATGATGGTCACAAACTCGTGTCGCGGGTTCGACGGGCAGAAGACCCGTCATGTAGAGGAAGCCGATGCACGTTAAATCTCTCGAGACCTCCCGTTGGTACGGTGGGGTAGTTACGAGAAGGAGGGGGGCAGCTCCGGTGTCGTCTTCATTACATGACCGAATTTCAAAGCTACAAGGTCAGTCGCCATTGCCCTCATGTTATTTTATAGAGCGATGTTAATTAAACATTTCCTTTAACACTCACTAGCGACATATGGTGGCGTATTGGAAGATCGAAGTATGACACATTTTGAGAAATGGTGTTCCAACTATTTTGTCCAATACCTGTATTCATGTATTGTTACAATTTTTAAAATAACTTTTTACGGTAATTTTAATTAATTAGTAATTGAAAAATAACTACTTGTGTTATTATGAGCATTAAAAAGTTAATTTTATCACAATTTCTTGGGTTTTTTACTTCACCTTTCTTTTTCTTCTCTCACAAATAATTTTTATAAAAAATTCTATATCAATTTTTGATTATAAAAATCAACTATTTAGTTAAAATAAAATATAGGGTTCACTCCAAATTTGAGTTTTAGTTTCGTAAGCTCTATTAATGCTAATTGTTTTGGTAATTTTTAAGATGGGGTTTGAAGACCTATTTCAAAAAAGTTACCCCCAAATCGTTAGTCTGCACCTGACACTTTATTTTAATCTCAAATTTTCTTCCATAATTTTGACTTTTTTTTACTTATCTGTTTTTTTTTTTATTCTTTGGTTTGTGGAAACCGATAGATTTAAAATATGCATCCATCCATTAAAATTTTTGTCAGTACTATCTTCACCCTTTTATTTTAGTTTGAATTAACGATACTCCGTTCTTCGAACAAAATTAAATCTTTACAAAACAAGAATTTAATTTGATTTGATGAAGGTTTTGACGGCGAAAGAGACAGTGACGTAACGTACACCCTTGCATCGCGAGGGGGGGAGCAAAACCTCTGTAAAATCCACTCCGGAGCCCAAAACCTGACTTTGCAGGGGGGACCCTAATATTCTCCGTTACGTCACTGGATAGAGAGATGGTAATTTGACTGACAGATAATGAACAAGATATGTAAGAAGTCGAGTTGTCTTCTAAATCTCGAAAATATTCTGTACTTACATTAAAAGCAGAGATTTTATGGAAAAGGGCTAGAAGAAAGAGCCAGATTAAAATCCATCATCTAATGCTATACTGTACATCCAATAAAGAAAGAAAAAACCGTTCCCGTGCATGTTCAAAAACAATAACCTTCTTTACAAGTAATCCATCCTACTTCTCTTGCACGCACATCGAAGTCGTACGAAGGCTGTAGGCGGCGAACCTAATCATTCTGAACAGCGGTCAAGTGATGAGGAGGACACCTGAGTTAGCACCCTACTCTGCAAACTTCCACGCCGCACCATTATAGGGAATTTCAGCCTCGCCAGATTCAACATCAGCTCCTCTACACGGTGGATCTTCAGAGGCCCTAAAATTCAAACCCATGACTCACCAACAGTGGCCTCAAGTTCATGCAGGATGGGGCGAGGGAACTTCCTTTTTTGAAAATGCAATAAAACACACTACGTGTTTCATTCGACTTTATTGTTTCTAGGGTTTCTGAAAACATAAGCTATTTATATTTTTATCACTCAGCCTTGTTCTAAGCTTTGTGATGAACACTCCAGCAGCAGAAAATAATCTCTCGGCTTCAATTGACGTTGGAGGAATTGTTTTTAAAGCCTCACATAGTTTTATAATGTTTGATGATGGATTTTCCGTTGAGTCGAACAACTTCATTTCTTGTTTCACGATTTTGTTCAAACTGGTGCTTTCTTTTGGTTGAACAATATAATACTTTTGTTTTAGAGTAAATTGCTTTCTCTGATTGTTCGTCTAACGTCACAGGTTTTTCTTTCAAAATCTCCATGCTCTCTTCTTCTGAGTGCGAAGAGTTGGATATTGATTCCTCTTCGCAGAAAAGCCTTGTCTCTATCTCTCTGTCTCTCATTTGGGCTTGTGTCTAACCAAACAATTTTTCCTAGAATTTCCTAGAAACAATTTTTCCGTTATGAAATATCGACAGTAACTGCAGCTGCTTCGTATTTTCTCCCGAAATTCAGGTATTGCATTAATCCTATTAAATTAACGTTGCGTCTCTCATTAATTCTTTAGATTAGAGAATATTTCACATTTTTCGCAAATTCTGAATTTTTTTCGTTCAATTCTCCAATAACGAAAGAAAATACGCCTTCTGAAGTTAGCAAAGTTACATTTCGACTGCATAATTTTTCTAAGCCAATTTGTACTGGCTTTAAGGCTGTTTTCGGTCAATGTTAAAGGATAGGGATGAAACGGCAAAGACATTTGTGGGCAGGAAAAAGCTCCAATAATAATAAAAAATTTTATGGATATAAAGAAAATAATTGTTTAAAGGATAGTGTTTTTTTGAATTTTGATTTTTTGGAAAATTACACAGTTTTCAGCATTTTTGCAAAATGAAATTTGACTTTTCTATGTTAAAGTATCGGAGGTGGAAACGCAAAAGACATTTTAACAGAAAAAAACATTTTTTTTAGAGTAGAATTAAATAGTATATAAGAAAGCAAGCTTCCCTCTTTGGACTAGTGTAGCCAAAATTAAGTTTTATGTTTTTCTTAATTAACTTTTTTTAAATTTTAAGTTCATTCTGAATTATTTTTGGCGTAGTTAGGACTATCTCAAACAGATGGCACCACCATCGTTTGAAAAGCGAATTTATTCTTGGCTACGAATACTTATTTTTGGCGATATCTTTCTGAAATATAGTCGCCAGCTGAAATTATGGTAACTTGCAAATTGTTACAAATAGTGGACAATGGAAAAGATTTGTGATGTACAGAGATTTAACATCTCAAATCTGACGAACTTTCCGATTTAGGAAAGTTTTAAATATTTTCTGCATGTGTGCTTTAAAAAAATCGTTTATAATTATACAGCTTAGATTTTTTTTTTTTTTCTGTTATTGAAGGAATGTCTGTAAGAATATTTAAATTCTGCGAAATGGCTTAACGAAGAATGAAAGTATACTTACTTTATACTTGATCGAAAGTTGTGAATTAACTCTAAAGAACACAAATTATTACTCCTTGCTCACAAATTAAAATTTTAATCTAATTATTGTAATGCAATTATTATTATTATATTATTATTTTCTTTTTAACTAACAAAAATTTTTTTCCCGTCGATTTTATATTTGACGTAAAACTTTACCATAAACCATTGGAACAATTATTAACACAAAATATTGTTTTCTAATTTAATTAACAGAAACTTATTTTTTCAATTAATTATGTTCAGATTCTAAGCCGCACCCCAAATTCTCAGCACATTTTTGTGAAAAAAAATAGTGTAAAATATATTATCGATATATGATACATTTACGGAATGAAAAGTGGCTGCGGTACCCTAGTGGTCAAGGTAACGTACTCGTGGCTGGCGTGTCATGAGTTCGAGCCTAGTACCGCTGAAGTTCTGTCGTGTAGGGGAGCGATGAACGTTAAATCTGAGAGCTAAAACGTCCTCTCATTGGTGTGGTAGTTAGGAGATGGGAGGTGCAAGCTCAGGTGTCGTCCTCGTCACTTGACTATGATTCAAAGTTACGAGGTCCGTCACCAAAAGCCCTCGTGTAGCTGATCAATATGACATTTATATTCAATCACTAACTAAACGAAATAAAAAAAATAATAAAGGTGAATTAATAAAAAGTGAATAATTAATTTACTTTACCAGCATTAAAAACTTTTTTCAGTCTTCGAATCTAAGCTGCACCAGAATTTTAGTATCGGGAAAAAAAGTGCGGCTTAGATTCGAATAAATTCGAAGAAAAATTCAGTGTAATGAATGTTCGCTACATGTCTAAAGACATGTGCCAGTACAGATATACGATAATTTAATGGAAAACCATCTTTCAAAATTAAAAGTACAAAATATCTATGATTTAGAGAGCGAAACTAGGGGGCAAGCATCTTCTGAACGATGGAGATATGAGAGATCGTTGAGACTCTCATCTTCTTTTTTCAAAGAAATTGCTTGCAGGAAAAAATCTACTCCGTGTTCGAAGCTTGTGATGCGCATTGTGTATGGTAGAGACTTATGCAATGCAGCAATGAAATATGGATTGACAAACGAGGTGATCGCTCGGAAGCAGTATGAGAGGGAATATTCAACTGAAGTAAAAATATGTGGCTTATTTGTGGACAAAGATAAACCCTTTTTGTGTGCTTCACCCGATGGATTGGTTGGTGATGATGGACTCATAGAAATTAAATGCCCTTATTCTGCGAGATTTGAATCAAATCTGCTGGAATTTTTAATTACAAAAAAAAATAGTCTAGGTTTCAAATTTTCCAATGAAAGGGGAATCTATTTACCATTAAATCATAAATTTTACTTTCAAATACAAGGTCAGTTATTTATTACACAACGGAAATGGTGTGATCTGTATTTATGGTGCAAAAAGGATTCGTTAACTCTGCGTATAGAGGCAAACGAAGAGTTTTGGAAAGGAATTATTCAAAACTATAGAAAAGTTTTACTTTAAATGTGTTCTTCCTGAAATTCTTGATGTAAGAGCACCACCAAATATGCCTTTGAGGGAGCCGTTATATGTAGAGGAATCTAGTAGAAGCAAAAACAGAAAATGATTGATATAGGTTAGGAAATGAAACCTATATATTATCGAATGATTATTTGATTAACGTCAAGCTTTGAAGCTTCACTGGGACTATCGCCGACCTCGTCATTTCGATCAAGTGACGAGGACGAAATCAGAGCTGGAACCGCTATCGCCCAAAATTTCCACCATTAGCAACATATAGTATCATCTACTTCAAACATCTGCTTTGAGGTTCAGCCTTCTACATAGCGGACGGCCGCGGTAGCCGAGTGGTATAGGTATCGGACCGTGGCTTGCCTTGCCACGAGTTCGAGCCCAATACCATTAAAGACCCGCCATGTAGGGCAGCGATGCACGTTAAATCTGTCGAGAGCTGAAACGTCCTCCCGTTGGTGTGGTGTGGGAGTTAGAAGAGGGGGTGCCAGCTCAGGTGTCGTCCACGTCACTTGACCATGGTTCAAAATTACGTGGCCCGTCGCCAAAAGCCCTCGTGTAGCTGAACAGTGCGACGTTAATATTCAATCAATCAATCAATTCTCTATAGCGGATCTTCAGCAGGGACACCAGAATTCAAACCGACGATGCAACGCCACGTCGATCACGAGTTCGTAACCATGAACTCTTGCCTACTGTGACCTCCTATATCTTCTCGAGTGAGTGAGTGAGTGAAGATTAACGTCGCACTGTTCAGCTACACGAGGGCTTTTGGCGACGGACCACGTAATTTGGAACCATGGTCAAGTGACGTGGACGACACCTGAGCTGGCACCCCCCTCTCCTAACTACCGCACCACACCAACGGGAGGACATTTCAGCTCTCGACAGATTTAGCGTGCATCGCTGCCCTACATATATCTTCTCGAACAGGATACCGTAAAAACTGTCCGTGATATATATTTTTATAATTAAGTATATTACTTAGCCATTTATTTGGATTCCTACATAGAATGAAACTATTATTTTGTTACCAAATATGCCCAAAAATTAAACAATAATGCAATTTTCTTTGATTTAAATATAATGTTAACTTCCAAATTGAAAAATTGTTATTGACATATATATTCATTAAATAAACATAAATTTCTTAGAAAAAATAAAAGTAATGTTTATATATTATATGCTTGATTAATTGTGCTTGATAATTAATTGCCAGCCTATTTTCTCTCCCTTATAATGATATTTTAATCGTTCTCTAAAGTTACAAAAGTAATTTTAATTTCAAAATATCTCTTTCTTTCTTCCTTTTTTTTTTTTTTTTTTTGCTGAACATGAAATAATTTTGTAATGCTTATTTTCATTTACGTACCATTTCTTATAAAAATATTTTTTGAATTTAAAAATTATTTTACAAACATACGTAAAATAATGGTCAAAACCATAATTAACCAGTTTTTTAATGAAATAGCTGCACACTATCTTAGAAAAATATCAAAATTGATAACCTTTAACCTTTTTAACATTTAAAACTACTTTTTTAAAAGAAAACTCTATTCAAAATTGTTTCCCTTAAACCTTTAATAATGTAATACAGGTGTAAGTGTATACCTAATTGGAAATTTCTGAAACATTTTTTTTTTTTGTACATAAGAACTTTATTTTGTAATACTTTTAGAAACATTTATTATTCCATTATAAAAGAATATTAAATCGTTTTTCTTTATATGTAGTGCCTACTAGATTGTGAATATTCCATTGTTTACTGTACCGGAACCAACAAAACAAATTTATTCACGTTAATACATTGTTTTTGCACAACTAAATCGTTTTGTAATGGAAAATGAACTTTTTTTTTTATTTGTGGATAAAAACACCTATAATCAAGGAGAGCGAACAACTTATTGACATTTTAAAAGACATTTGACGGTAAAATCTATATTAAAACAAGAACAGCTCCTAAAATTTAGATTGCAAAATACATAGGATTTTTTCCATAGTTAGAAACGAATAAAGCATTCATAACAAATTATCAGAATCCATGAGTCGAGAAAGTAAGAAAGCCATTTTAGATCTCTATCATGGTCAAGAGTCAACACTATTTTACTCCCCCCAAAAAAAGAACAAGTATTTCGTTTCACAGTCGTAAAGACTGTGGCCCTCTTCCCCTGCAGAGAAAGGGGAGGATTCTATTGAAGGAAGTGCGCTACACACACACACACAGAGAATTTTTTTTTTTTTTGCCTTTTTCAAAATCAACCAAAAGCGGAGAGCAGAGTGCACGCGATCTTCTCTTTTCAAACAATTAAATCTCACCAGCAATGACATCCAATAATTCACAAAATAGCTGTAAATTTATGTTTCGAGATATCTCTTTCCGATTTTTTTCGAAATTTCGCAATTGTCCATAATTCTGGAGATCTTCGTATAATAAGGACCATTATAAATTTATCATCTTCCATCCTCTCAAAAATTGACACATTTGTTGAGTAATTCAGAGTACCACTGAGAATTGTACCTCTCGTGAAATAGGTTGCCAACCCCTGTTCTATTGTATAAAAGTAAAATTGTATCATACTGTTTGTTCATTAAAACGTGAAATTTAATTTTTCATTGCTTTAAATCCACCTATTCTTCCTTTAAAAATCATTTGTTCAGGAAAAATTAAACAGTTTCGTTCTGTACATCATTTATCTAGAGAATTGATCGACAAACTGTGTTCCACGAGTCCCAATAAAAAAAAAAAATGGGAAAGAAAAATTACAAATATGTATGCAAAATGGATTTATGTTCTCATGAAATTCGTTTAGCCACAATTATCTAAAGATCATAGACTAAAATTAAAAATTTTATTTATACATAATTTGAAAATTTTTTTTAACTTTTATTGTAATATAATAAATGAATTTTAAAACTTTATTTTATGCAGTAGATTGTGAATATACTATTGTTTGCTATCCCGAGTTCCACGAAGTAATTTTATACTAGTTAGTACAATGTTTTGAAACCTTTTACATTTGTGGGGAAAAAACACCTATAATGAAGAAGATAAAAAAAATTTATCGACATATGAACAGATTCGATGCTAAAATTTAAATTTAAGCTAGAAGATCTACATTTTAGGTTACCAATTCATGCCATATACGCAGAATTTCTCACACAGCTATGAACATTTTCATGCCATTCACAAAAATGTATTTAGAAAGTGAAAAATATTTTTAACGCGATTGGCAACAAAAACAAAATACAAAAACGAATTGAACACGGAATATGAAATGCTACTGCAGATAATTTCAAAAAGCTTATACGTCGATAGTTTGTGTAAAAAATTGTGAACACATATCTCAGTTACTAAGTATAATGCATGCGTAGGTGACATTTGGATCACAAATTTATAATATCAATGAGTAAATAACATTAAAATTACATAAAAGTTTTTAATAAAAAATATAAAATATTTTTTTAAAATTGTCTTTACATATAATATCAAAAATATATATGTTTATCTATATACTTTAAATATTATTTTAAGATATATTCCCTTCAGCGAGGAAGGGGTTTCCTCGAAAACATGTTACAGTTCTAAGGGGTCCAAGAGTTGAAAAAGTTTGATGATTGACCAATGTCCAGACATGAGAAGTCTTACATGGTCAAGATTCACTCTGCTGCTTTAACCCCCTCGCCCGAAAAAGAAAAAAAAAGAGCTAACATTTATTTTACCAGTTTGACGACCGTCACCCTCCCTTAGCCCCCGCGTGTTCCCTTTCGCTGAAGGGGAGAATTTCATTGAAAAGGTTACCCGAGAGAGAAATTTATTGCCCATCTTGGGAATCTTGAGACAAATATTTGTGCCAAAAATTTCGCAATAGCCAACGCCATCTAGATGTCATGTAAGGTGTTAAACTAATGGCTCGCCATCACCTTAAGCCTGCTACAATTGTAGTCACAGTTTCAAACTCTACATTAGCCATCATTTGTTTTTCTTTAATATTAATTAATGCTTTTAAAATTGCTGACTTTATTTCTAAAAATCTTTCAAGAATTGCCAACAAACTATTCCAGCGTGTTTTGGTATCCAAACAAACCCATTTTTTTACAGTCAAACTCTTCTTAAACATATTTTTGTAAAATATCATTCTTGAGATGTGGTCTTCTGAATAATTTTACTACTTTTCTAATCTTTTTTATAGTTTTATTTATGTTATTTGTAGAATTTTTCTCCATAAGTGATATGAAACAAAGCATCTGTCGATTCCTGGGAATAGAAAAAGTACAGAAATCTTATGATTTCCCGGGAAAGAAACCCTAATTGTTACTAACTACACGTTTCAACGTTGGATTTTTGAATTTACACATTTTCAAACACAAAGTCTGTCAAATGTCGCCATCCATTATCAAAACATTGATGCAATCGATTTCGAAAAATTTGAGACACCTTTTCAAGCATATCTACAGGGATATTGTCAATTTCGGCTCGGATGTTGTTCCGTAAATCTTGGAGCGATCTTTGTAAACCAGGGACTTGAAATAAACCCACAGGAAGCAATTAGGAGGAGATAAATCAGTTGAGCACGCAGGCCAGTTTACGTCCCCTCGCAGGAAAATCAATCATTGGGGAAGGCTGCTCTTAAAACACCCATGGAAACCCTGGAGGTGTGAGCTGCGGCCCTATCCTGTTGTAACTACACGTTGCCAAGATCCCGTTCTTGGAGAGCGGGTAAGAAGAATTGTTGGAGCATTGTCTGAATTGACCCACGAACTCGTTTCACATTTTCAGGTGTTCTAACGGTCTTTGGGGGTCCTTTCCTTTCTTTAGAGACATTCCCCGCGGCTCGGAAGGCATCCATACACATTAAAACACATTTCCAATCAGGAATGAGTGAATATTAACGTCGCACTGTTCAGCTACACGAGGGCTTTTGGCGACGGACCACGTAATTTTGAACCATGGTCGAGTGACGTGGACGACACCTGAGCTGGCACCCCACTCTCCTAACTACCACACCAACACGGGATGACGTTTCAGCTCCCGATAGATTTAACGTACATCGCTGCCCTACACGGCGGGTCTTTAGTGGTACTAGGCTCGAACTCATGACATGCCTGCCATGACCACTGGGCTACCGCAGGCCTATTCCGATCAGGAAGAACACGACCTCGTGGAGGAATATCCAAGTGATGACGAAAGGCTCGTTGCACTGCTATCACCAACCGACCATTCGAGAAATACGCTTCCACGGTAAAAGCCCCTGCAGCCTCGATCACAACATGTTTGAGACTGAGACGGGCAGAAACACAAATATCCCACTTGACTCCTTCCACTGAGCTCCTCCCCTCCCTACGAACATTACTGCAACATGTTAAAAAAGGAAGCAATATAACCATTCGACTACGGCTACAACATTTACAATTTGGGACCTATCTTCTACAGAAGAGAACGTAGTGAAATATTTCCAATGTTAGGGATCATTTCATCAAAGTGTGCGTTTATTTAAAACAAAAGCTGTCACCTGAATGATGTAGTTTCTACATATATTTCGTTTTCTTATAGAATTTAATTATCTTTGTTTTTTGTTAAAATAATGGAGTTTAAGCAATGAAATGTTCAAAACCTGCGTCAATTAATTCGTCGACGGTCTAATATGTAGCAAAAAGAAGCATGATTTTGATGATCATGTTTTTTCATATTTCTATTATATAAAATAATTTTATCGCAAGCTTAAACACATTCGAAGATGGAGAAAGGAAAAGCTACATCAGAAACGTATTTTGGTTATAGGTTTCTTTCTTTTAATAATCATTTCAATCTAAAAAAGAACAGTAAAAAAGGAAGTTATAATAGTGAAACAAGTTTTTTGAAAGAAATTGAACATGTTCAAAGATGAAGGCAGAAATTTTAATTTTCAAAACTGAGCTTTTGAAGTACAAAAGTAATTGGAAACAAGTAATATTAAAAAAAAACAACTTTTTGTTGATTCGTACTTAGGTAAACAAAGAATTTTTTTTATTTTAGTTAATTAAATTTAATTAATGAAAGAATATTTGAAAAAACTGTATTAACATCAAGTGCGCCCTCCACTACAAGTATAAAAAAATATATTTGAAGCCAGGAAGAAATTTGTTAGAAAAACCTACTGGCGCCATCTGTTAGTGCTATTTCTAATTTCAGCAGAAATAACACAGAATAAATTTAAAATTAAAAAATAAAATTTAATTATAATGAATTAACATTTTAAAAAACAATATTAACATCGTTTCATCAACTACAAGTTTTGAAAAATGTATTTGAACTTCAGTGGATATATATATATAGGGAGCGAGTGAACTAATAATAGGAATTGAAAAAGCAATTGGATAGAAAACGACTGAGAGACATCTACATTTAATTGTAAAATTAGCATAATGGATACAAATAAATTAAAACAGTGATGAGGCTCATGGCATCTAACTTATCTCCGGGATGTTTCAGTCCATCCACATATTTGAGTGCAAACATAATTATTTATGTCGTAAACGTAGAAAGGTTGAAACACATTAAATTTGTAGGTCTCAAAATTCTCAAATCGGCATGGATATAGAATGTACAAGGACGTCTTACGACTCTTTGAGGTCTGGGCCCAGAGAAATCTTTTTTGAGGTCCTGGGCTCCTATGCAAAAGTAGACCCCCACCAGTAGACAATATACACTGGTGTGCAAAAATTAAGGACGAAGTCGAAAAATTAGCATATCAGCTGAACGAAGAGGCAGAGCGGACAGAAAGACCAATCAGGAGATTAAGTAAGGTGATGTACGGCAGCACATGCGCAGATATGCAGGTAGACGTAATGGGAGAGTGTCTGAGTAGTATAAAGCATGTTGTCGGTGTAAGATCAGTATTTCTGGCAAAGAGATTGCACGCCGTATAGCAGTTAAAATCACACCGAGTTCCTGCCTCAGCGAGAAATGGCGAATAATCAATCTGTTAGACGACATCTGGATGCTTTTAACCGAGGTCGAATCATTGGGAAGTTGGAGGAAGGCCGCAGTGTGGCTGCAGAGTTCGTAATTGCTCACAGCATCGTTTCACGACTTTGGAGACAATTTCAAACTACAGGAACAGCTATCCGGGGGTTCAGTAGTGGTCGTCCACGAGGAACCACACCCGCAGATGACCGGTACATTGTCTTACAGGCCAGAAGAAACAGGCGGCAGACAGCGGGAGAAATCGCTAGACACACGACACAGGCTACTGGACGACCGATATCGCGTTTTACCGTCGCCAGAAGACTGCACGGTGGTGGTCTGTTTGCACGACGCCCTGTACGGTGTGTACCTTTAACGCCTGCCCATCGGAGAAGGCGTTCTTTGTGGTGCCGGGAACACCGGAATTGGAGAGACAATGAATGGGGACGAGTACTCTTTACAGATGAGAGCAGATTCAGTTTGAGTAGCGATTCTCATCGCATACTCATCTGGAGAGAGCGGGAAGCCGCAATCATCCCTCGAACATCATTGAAAGGGACAGGTATGGAGGTCGCGGTGTTCTCGTTTGGGGTGGCATCATGCTTGGTAGTCGTACAGACCTTCACATCTTCGATGCAGGTTCAGTCAACGGGACCCGTTATTGTAACGAGATTCTTCTTCCATATGTGCGTCTTTTTAGAGGCGCTATGGGTCTGCAGTTCCTTTTCATGGACGACAATTCACCATGTCATCGCACAGTAGCTGCCGAACAGCTCTTAGAGAGTGAGGATATTGAACGTATGGATTGGCCGGCACGATCTCCGGATCTCAATCCCATCGAGTATGTATGGGATTTTCTAGGCAGACGCTTGGCAGCTCGTACCTTACCACCAGTAACGATTCGGGAGCTTCGATTGGCGCTGCAAGACGAATGGGCAGTAATGCCTCAACAACTAATTGACACCCTCATTCTCAGCATGGGCAGACGCTGTGAAACCTGCCTAGCAATCAGGGGAGATCATATCCCCTACTAAAGACCGGATGTTTCTAGCTGGACACCCATCAAAGGGATGTTTCGGCCTTCAGTCGCATTGCGCTCCATGCTACTTTTTCAATCAAGCTTCTTTTTATCCCTCTGATTCCTTTTAGTAAGTGTTGCTTACATATTACACATGTCCTTACGTATTGGGGATCTTACGGTATTAAATGTGTTGATTTGGAAAGCTTTTGTACAAAGTTATATTGAAAAAACCGTCTTGTCCTTAATTTTTGCACACCAGTGTATAGCATGCATTGTCAAATAAAGGGTGTTTTTTTGAGAGGTATAGAACTTTAAATTGCAATAAAACAACGATGTATTATTCGATTGACATGAATTTTTTTTTATTCGAAAGGTAATCTTGTGGCATTACATTTTAAATATGATTTCTGGCATACGACTGCCACGGCTGGCTCGGATGTAGTCCAATCTGGACGTCCAATTTTCGATGACTTTTTCCAACTTTTGTGGCCGTACATCGGCAATAACACGGCGAATGTTGTCTTCCAAATGGTCAAGCGTTTGTGGCTTATCCGCATAGACCAATGACTTTACATAGCCCCACAAAAAATAGTCTAGCGGTGTTAAATCACAAGATCTTGGAGGCCAATTCACAGGTCCAAAACGTGAAATTAGGCGGTCACCAAACGTGTCTTTCAATAAATCGATTGTGGCACGAGCTGTGTGACATGTTGCGTCGTCTTGTTGGAACCACAGCTCCTGGACATCATGATTGTTCAATTCAGGAATGAAAAAGTTAGTAATCATGGCTCTATACCGATCACCGTTGACTGTAACGTTGTGGCCTTCATCGTTTTTGAAGAAGGATTCCACCAGCCCATAAAGCGCACCAAACAGTCAGTTTTTCTGGATGTAACGGTGTTTCGACATACACTTGTGGATTAGCTTCACTCCAAATGCGGCAGTTTTGTTTGTTGACTTAGCTATTCAATCAGAAGTGCGCTTCATCGCTAAACAAAATTCGCTTATGAAAATCGCGACCATTATTTTCGAAATAAAATTGCACAGTTTGAAAGCGTTGTTCAGGCGTGAGTCTATTCATGATGAATTGCCAAACCAAACTGAGAATAAATCACTTGACAGCTGTTAAATCGGTCGCCATCTTGGAAAGTAATGCCAACTTAAACTTCTATACCTGGAAAAAAAACACTCTGTACTTGTTTCCAATTGTAATTTGAAACAAATAAATGTACACGACTCAATTTCAAAAACCTAGGCACAAATCCATGCGACCGATGTCCACATTGAGACTGAGTTGAATGATTGTTTATGGTATTAGACCGAGTGCAGGTTTATCCATTGGGCGCTTGCCCAGGGGACCGGACAATCTGAACTTAAAAGAAATTTTTCTTGGATCCGCAGATCTGTGCCCAGGGGCTAAAATGAGTTTAAACCGGCACTGATTAGGCTTAGGCATGACTAAGTCCATCACATAATAATACAATCTTACCAGTTGACACGCAGTTTGAAATTGACTGTTTTTCAGAGAATATGTACGGCCTCTAAAATTATCCGTAGATCATTACCTTATTAAGACAGAGTTGAGAATGAAAGCTAGGCCGAGAGCTAGGCCTTAAGACTTTCCTGAGAATGAAAGGAGTCTTCTCAGGTGCCAACCTCATCTCATGCCTTCACTTCAAATTTCAAGACTCGGGTCCAATTTATGTACATTTTGAAGTAAACCAGATTAAAGTCCGTTAAGACGACTTTAGGAAATTAACTCAACTCAAAACTGAGGGGAAAAAATTGGTAACTAATTTAAAAGAAAATGATTTTATTAAAAACAAATTGACATAAATATATGCAACACAAAACGAACAAACAGAGGCACATTTGGCTGCTATGTAACAAGCATTTACATTTTTCAAAAGGCACATGAATAACTATCATTCATACATAAAATATAAACACTATTCATTGCCAATTTGTCAGAATTTTCTGCTTAAAAAGGCTATTAAATTTTTTAAAACTTAATGTTCAGTTAATTATTTAAACATGGCAGTTTAAAAAAAACGAACAATGTTGAATTTTTCTTCTTTTAAAAAAATTCTGTACAAACACACAGACATATATAATCAAAAATTGAGCACAAAAAACAATTATAACTAAAAATTCAACATGTTATTACGCTTTACAAATGTTAAAAATCAGGTTATTATCACATTAGTTTTTATAAAATGCTTCGTATGATTTAATTAAGCTGTAATAATTCATAATATTTAATATTCACTTCTTAAAAAATAAAGTTTTTAATCATTTTTAAAAATTTTAATTTTTATAAAATTATCTTAAAATTACTCGACAAACTTGAGTTTTATATTATTGATTGCTTTAAAAAATTTCAATACTGAAAAAATCTGAAATGTTAGTAATATTAAAACATATTTTTTGTACTTCAAAAAGATAATATTCATTAATGTTATGTGTTATAATTACATTAATATTTTAAATAACAAAGTGTATTGTTTTTTCTTTAAAAAATACCTCACTAAGAAGCAAATTTTTAAACTCTAGTAGAAATAATGTAGCCAATTTTCTCAATTTTACAATCTACTTTTAAAGCTCTTCCACAAAAACAAATAAAAACAACATAATCATTACATGTAATACGAAATTGCCATTTATAGTAATGTAATGAAACATTCAGTAGAAATGACAGTGAATGATGATGATGATTAGTTAAGAAAACATTTGATTCAAAGATAATATAATTTTTTTCAAAGAAAAATACAATTCCTGATTAACAAAATATACTAATAGCAATTTTTACAAAACATTTCAGCAAAATAAAAATATCTTTACTTAAAAATTTTATCACAATTTCTAAATCGCAAAAAAAATTATTACAACAACTTCGCTTGGAAAAGTTTCAGAAAAAAATTCAAATTTTGATTGCAGCTTAAGAATTTTATGTAATAAATTTTTTATGAAAAATTTAATACTAATAAAAATATAAATGTGTGCACATGCCAAAAAAATTCAGTTTTATTGTATTATTGATAAAAGTATTTATTTATCAATGCAATTAATTTTAAGATTTTTTTTTAAGGAAAGAATGGTAATATAAAAATTACAAATTATCTAAAATATACAAAAAAAAAAAAAAAAAAAATGTTAATTTTTAAGTAAGGCATGTATATATATAAACACATATTTCTTTTTTTCATCATTGAATACTTTTTTCTCTTTCATGAGACATTCATTACAAATTTTTCAAATTTATTCTTATAGCAAATGTAAAATAAATAGATGAAAGATATTGAAACTCTCAAAATTGAATAAATGCATATACTTATGTATTATAAGTTGACACATAAATGTTAAAATTTAATGCAATATATTTTTTAAAAAAAAATTTAGTTATTAAAAGAGTAATGAACTTTAAAAAGTTTGTTCTTATAGAGCACTGGTCCCGAACCCCGGACCAGTCCAAGGATCAAATGGTACCGGGCCACCAAAGGTACATTAAATTATTTCCATTTCATTTACTGTGGTTTATTTTTCTCCAGTTTGTGTGACTTTTCATGGAAATCACTCTAAGTTCCAAGTTAAATCAATTTATATTTTTTTTGGTATAACTGTGTATTTTATTCTGAAAGCATATTTAAATATAATTAACTGATTAAATCAAAATAATCTAAGATACAAACAATCAACGTCTCCCCCTCAGGGGGCAGCGGTAAAATTATCAAAAGTTGACCAGTCCATGGTGATAAAAAGGTTGGGAGAGAAACACTGTTATAAAGAACAAACCTATCCAAACATAATCACACACACAAATTTGAATTCCTTATTAAATTGTAATAGTTTATATTATCCAATGAATAATTACATGAAATGAGTATAGAGAAGTTACATTGAAAGAAAAGATCATGTCTTCATGTAATACCATTACAAGTATGAAATCAGTCTTGCTTTCCATTCAGATGGCACAATATTTATAAACAAAGCAACATCTAAAAACTATCCAGAATACACATAAAAATTGTTTATTCTTCTTGTATGGGGTTCATATTTTTACAATATTCACACAATAAACAGAACAAGCAATTAATTTACATACTACAATAACAATTACTACCATGTGTACCGACTAATTTTCTGTACATATCACGGTATTTATAGCTGCATAATCATAAACTATATGAAAATATAATCATTTGGCATTTCAACTAGCAACATGAAGTTCTTTTATGAAGTTTCATACAGTTCTTGATTAGATGATGATATTTACAATAACATATTCCGCTCAACAGAAGAAAATAAATGAAAAAAGTAAGGATTTTTGTTAAGGATTACTTTTTACTCTTTGTTAAGGATTTTACTTTTTTAACTTTTTTTAATGTGCAATGTTAAAAAAAGTAAAATTCTTAATAGAGGTAAGTTCAACAAAATGTATATGATTAAAAAAAACGAGCATTATATACATATAATTCAGTGCTAAAATTATGTAGTAAATTTTCCAATGTCCATGTGCACATGTAAAGAGTAATGCACATCTAATAAATTATTCACTTACAAGCTTTAAAAAAAAGTCTTGAAATTAAATGGCACTTGAAGACACATGTAGGACTTCATAAGAAAGACTAGGCTGAATTGGACCATCTTGTTTTTCATTTTCAAACACACTAAATTGTTCACTCTGATCATTCAAAGAAGGGTTCATTATTTGGTATTTGAAATATGAAACTATCTAATTGCATTTATGTACGAAAACTTTCTTCTGAATATAGTGGTGTCCTTAAGTTCCTCGTTAAGGTACCATTACAATTTCGTTTGATGGTAGCTTCTTTCTGAGGAATTTTCAAAGGACTTTCATGGAGAGGTCGAGATGCTTTCCATTCTGAATTTGACATATAAAGATTGGCATCAGCAGTTCGAGGTGTGAGATGGGGTAGATCATGAACTTTTCGCTGTTTGAAGAGATACATCCCAAAAGCTCCAAATCCTAAGCCAACAATTAGGCCACCCATTAATGCAAGAATGACATGTTCCATGTGAACTCCATCTTCTTCAATGCCATGAGACTCTTCTGGTTCATACTTAACTGAAATTGAAAAGAAATTTTTTTATTAAACTACAAGTTTCATAATTATTAAATGTTACAAAAAGCATTTAAAGAGATTGCTTATGAGATTCATAAAGCGCAAATCACACATCAAAAATTTAATAACATTTTTTTAATGTATTAAGTACTGATTACATTTAATGCATATTTAAAAAGGATTTTTATACATTAAATAATTCCAAACCCAATATATGTTAGCAATTTCATTAAATAAATACACACAGACATTTCAAAAAACACATTTCATTTCACTTAAAAACTAATACACTTTCGCCTACTATAAAAGACTAAAAAAGTCATTACCAAATTTTTTGTTGTCACATAAATAAAAACAAAACTGCTATGTATATTTTCTAGAACTTACTTCTATTCTCTGTATCCACACACAAACGTGTTTCACGACTAGATCCAGAGCAAAATTTTGTGCTTGGAATATCAACTCGACATTTTCTCTGTCGCTGCTGTTCTTGATTATAATCGCATAAAGACCACACAGTCCATTCTTCCCAACCTTCATCACCTAAGGGAGAAAAACAATTACATAAATAATTTGGAATCTCATATAACAAATAGTATTCAACAGTTTACTTTCTTCTTAACAGAAATAATATACATAATTAATAATTCAGTAATTTTGTCTCTCTTAATATTAAAAAAGTTAAGTGAATGAGTGAGAGTTATATTAACGTCACTATAACGGACGAACGTTGTAATTTTGAAATTAAAAAGTAAAAGAGAGATATATATAAATAACATAATATTAAATTTCTCAGTAAATACATAAAAAATGTCAAAGAATATAACTTACTATCACATGAAGGGAATTCACACTTTCTTTCCATTCTGGGTGCACCTTTACAATCAGCTCCATTTCCAGAAGGTGGCGGATTATCACATGTTCTTTCTCTGTACTGAAAACCTGTTCCACAACTGACAGAACATGATGACCACTCTGACCATTCAGACCAATTAGCATCAATGTTTATGAAAGCTAAAAATAATACATGACATTGTAATAAAAAAGTTTAATACATTAAAGAAACCATGTAAAAATATACATGTAAACATTACAGAGTGAATAATAATTAAATTTATTTTAACATTTTATGAAAATGATATAAAATTTTTTTCAATATAAAGGTTTATGGAATTCTAATTTTTTTCAGTTTGTTGCTTAGCTATTTTGATAAAAAAAAATTAGGAAAAGGTTGAGAGAGAGAGAGAGAGAGAGTTTCACAATTCTATGAATTTTTAAAATAACTTTTAATCTTCCTCAGCACTGTGAGATTAACACTTATTTAGTAAACATAAGGTAGAAATACTGTCAAATCTAATGACGAACTGCCAAGAGCAACGATAAAATGCAATAGGAAAAAAAAATAAACTACAGTATATAGGAATGTGACATTTTCTAAAGGTAGAATATTATCAGTGATGTGATTATTTTTTTAGTGTTTATATATCTTCCTGTACCTTCAAATATTGTCATAACTTTCACATCTATATTCTATCTTGTAGAAACCTTAAATTTATTTTTCTGCCAAAATGATAAAAAATAATGTGTGTGTATTATAAGGCTTTAAATTTGATGCACAGATTTTTAATTTAAAGAAATGATATTTTTATTTTCTGCTACAAAATTTTACAATTTTATAACATTAATTCAAAATGAAAATAGTTGTAATAATTAATCAAATAGTTGTTAGCTATGGTTGTTTATTTTAAATTTAAAAATACTAAATATAATAATTTTAAAAAACCCCAATAAATACTTACAAGAATCCAAACAACTAAGACTTCCTTCTAGACAGAATCTCTCTTCTTTCTTTGGATGGCTTATACGAATGTCACCTACTTCAGGAACATTAGCTCGACAATTGAACCTAAATCTTTGCTGGAAATATCCATCTCTTGTTGTGTTAACTAGTAGCCAAGGAGTCCATGGTGAGGAACGTCGATGCTCAGGACATAAATGATTGTTGCATATACGGAAATCTTGATTGCAACCAGAACAATCATTCCCACCATATTGTGGCATTGGATCATTGCATCTTCTTTCTCGAGTTTGAATTCCTCCTCCACATGGAGAAGTACATTCACTCCAAGAAGTCCAATCGGACCAATGACCATGTATTGGCATTCGTGGGTTAACTATGAAAGAATTTCTGAATGAATATTTTTCCCAATTCTCATTTACTTAATAAAAGTGACATAAAATATAATTTCTAGATAAGCAAAGTAACATGCAAAAAAAAAAAAAAAGATAATGGAGAAATCAGTGATTTCTAAATAAATTGCATTTAGAAAAAATTCCTTAAAAATATTACAGTAGCCAAAAAGTTAATTTAAACATGAAATAAAACAAGAAATTTTAGAAAATTGATTTTTAACAATGATTATTCAGATAGTTCTATTACATCAAATACACGAGGAATAGATAAAAACAACACTGAATTTTAAAATATGTGTGAAAGCATACAACATTCATTTGTAGTGAAAAATCACAAGCAATATATATTAAAATTTGAACTAAAAATGTGATAAAAGCTATTCAAAAACTTGTGATACATACTTGGACATGGGGGATTAGTTGAACAAAATATTTCATCTTGATCAGGACCGAGACAAGAATGTCCTCCATGTTTAGGAGCAGGATTTCCACAAGTTCTTCGGCGCATTTTTACAGCTGTACCGCAAGTCTGAGAGCAAGCAGACCAAGCTGACCACTCTGTCCATTGGCCATGAACTATAAAAAAATCATATATATTTTTTAAATCAAGGAAATTTAATTAACATTTAAACAGTTTTAAAAATCTGTAATTAACTATTATTCTAATAAATTTCAGTAATTTTAATACCTTGTCATATAAAAATTAATATTGTGATATTTGGAACATATTTTTTTACTGTAATGCAATCCAAAAAATGTTCCAAATTGACATAATACTATAAGATCTCCAAGATATAAAAACATAGGGAAGTAAATAAAACTTTCAAAAGAAAAAAAAGAAATCCAAAGAACAAAAAGAAACTTTCATTATAAAATTCGCTTCAACTTCAGTTGGGCAGAAGGCTGCCAGCCTCCATGTAACAGGTGTGACTGGCATGAAAAATTCAGCTGTTTGGTAGTACTAAGTGATATGAGCAGGATTTACATCAACACTGTCTATGATGAGTACAAGGTTGTCAATACGCTGTATGGATATTGCTACCCACTCATTATCATTCTGAATTGTTGTTGGCTACTTGCTGTCAAGTATGTAAGTCCTACATGTATTTGAATGGATTTAAATTTGGAATCTGACAAACCAATCCATGCACTAAATATCTTCACTCTACAACAGTTCTTTGAATAACTCACTGTACAATGAGATATAGCATTCTTGTCCATGAAGAGGCACTGAGAACCCACAACAACTGTTACATGATGCAAGTAAGGAAGAACCTTGGTACAATAGCAGGTACTAGTAACTTCTTGGAAGATGTGAAGGTTATTGCACGTACCAAGCATGATAGCTCCCCGAATGAGAACTTGGCTACCTCCAAACCGATCTCTATTGATGATGTTAAAAGGAGTGAATACACCCCTTCCCTATTCTTTTTAGGTATGTGCGCATCCAGAATCAATAGTTAGGACTAAATCTGCTCTTAGCCATAGAGAGTGTTTATCCCAATTACTGATCTCTTTAGTTTCTGTACCTGGAACCACAGAAGATGCAGTATCCTAAGGCCAAACATTAATGGCAGTGTACTGACTACTGTCAATACAAACATACAACAGCTAGTACATACAAACACATCACCATCTCTTGGCCTCTGTTAAACACAATATAGGTCGTCGTTCTATATTCTACTGTATTTCTCTTATGGTTTTTCCTACTGCCCGATGATCTCTTCTGAAATGTATAACAAGATACCTGTCATTTGCCTCTATAATTTTGCTAGTAGACAACCACTACTAATCCTTCAAGACAGCATTAAATGTAATTTTAAGTGCACTCCAAGTGCTCGATGTTGTTTAAAATAATGTTCCCCCTTAAATAAATTTCAGAGAAATTGCAACCTTACATAGTGTGCTTATAACTTTCTGACACTCACCCAGTATACTACACTGAATATATATCCATGTCCTACAAAATCTGATCACAGTAAATCTTCTGGTCTGTCTGTCAAATTATTTCTTTAATATATTGCTTGATATGGTGTACACATATCACAAAACTTTTATGTCTCAATATGATACACATTACTAGATTTCATTGTGAGCACTGCAACACTACATAATTTAATTTTTAATATCAGTCATAACATTTTATATGCAAATAAATTATGCAAAGTTCAATTAATTTTAAGAATTATGTAAAAAGTGAACTCAAAAAATTCAAAATCTCACCAGTGCAATTGGTGACTTGAATTTCAACTCCTTCACAAGGTTTACCCCCATTGGCTGGAGCAGGTTTATTACAAAATCTTTGCTGACATAAGCATCCTTCATCAGATGAGCCTCGTTTAAGATGCGAGCATGGAAACCAAAAAGACCATTTACTCCATCCTCCATCAACTGAAATAAATAAAACATATGTATTAATAATTATGCATAAAAATGTTAATTAAAATTTTAATAATAACAAAAATTATTGAAAGAGCACATTTTGCAGAATATAGTTACAGCAACATAAATAATAATAATAATAAAATTAATGATCGCAATCTCTTTTTTTCAATTGCAACAGTTTACACAGAAAGTTTTCTGATTCGCAGAGATTTTATTTTCAAAATCCTTAAAAGTTATTTTACAACATATTTCTTAAAATAAAAATACTAATTATTTTTTCATAAATTGGAAATGTTGAATAAAAAAATTAATAATTTTCTAAATAAAAATAGATTTAAAAAAAAATTCATTTTTTTTAAAAACTTAATAATATAATTTTTTTAAAGAAAATAATGGCCTTGTAACATAATGAATAGTTTATTCACAAAATTTTTTAAATTAGCTAATTTTTCAGTTTTCAGTATTCTATGTAATAACGTACATATTTTATACTAATGCACTAATGTGTTTGTATTACCTGGATCAGTAGGTTTTGGACATCGTAAAGGCTTTTGTTCCCAAAACATAGTTAAAGGATTTCGATTTGGAGCAGCAGCACAGGCCATTTGATAGTCATTCCATCCACAGTAAGGATCCATAGAATGTAGGCAATCCCTTTTTATAAAAATAAAAATCCATGATGACTAAGCACAAAATACATAGTGCTTTTAATTGTAAATATAGATAGAAATTTTATCAACAGTACACCTTCATTCTATTTCTGAGTATGTACAGTATGGAAAATATATAAAAAGATATTGCTGCTAATAATTTTATTTTAAACAGTATATGTAATCCTTACACATAAAAAACTTTCAAAATAAACAATTGAAATATTAACTCAAAAGTTTAAGCATAATGATGATTAAAAGTAAAACTGCCAGTGAAAAAATTTAACATATCCAAATGTAAGTAACACATTTACAATTATTTGAAATATCTACTTTTTGCAAAGAAATGTATACAGACTTATGATTTATTTTTCAAAAATATATAAAATTAAATGCAATTGGTTATCAAAGAAGCATTTTGTCTTCCGAAAATAACATTAAATAAGAATATTTTCCAATTTCTGAATGAAATGAACAAAACTAAATTCACGAAAGAAACTAAAAAAAATGTAATGAAATATTTATTCAAATGGTTATACAATTCTATTTTCATTTTATGCAAAAATAAGTAAGTAAAAACAGTACACATACATTTTGGTCTTGAAGCGGTCACATCTATGCAATGGGATTCTGACAACTGTCTCATCTGTTCCGAGATAAAGTGAATTCTGCAAATAAATTTTTTTTAAGTAAAAGGTTTCTTTTTAAAAAAATCATATTCTTTTCTCACAAGTTACAAAAATTGCAATTTTATCACTGGTGTAGCTAGTTCTAAGGGGGCCCTGTATCAACATTCCTCCAGGGGACCTTTTTAGATATGAGAAACCTGTTAGTTGGACTGTAGTTACACACATGTAGGGGCTCCTAAAGCTTGGGGCCCCGTATCATTGATACGGCGGTAGCTAGGCCTCTGAATTTTATACTCAAGCAGAAAAAGGTAAACTACTTTTAACAAAAATTATGGAGAATAAGATTCATTATTTTTTTTAATTGAGAACATCAATTACTTTAATCAATATTTTGTCATACTTATATAAAACTGCAAATAAATCTATAAGCAATCAGAATGTGAAGCAAAGCATAGAATTTCTGAGATACATTTAAACTTCATTGAAAAATTTATCAACTTCACTCTGCTTTCAATTACTAACAATTAAATAAAATATAACATTTATAGTGAATCCATAAATAGTTTAATCATCACAGATTTCAACAGTTACCATACAACTGCATTTTCCTTCCAATATATTGTTAAAATAATACATAATAAAATTATAAATTTTTTCAAACTTATAATATAAATTAGAAAATGTGAACAAATGTATTTTATTTACATGAAGAGAAATTATACATGCAACAATTTCAAAAACTTATCAATGAAAAAAAATTTGTTACTTAATTGTAACAATAAATTCAATATAATTGAGTTTTCATTAAATTATATTAATTATATAAACAGGTAGCTAACTCTAATAAATTTTTTGTATAGTTTTCAATAACTCAAACTACATAATTTTCTACTAAATAAGAGTAAGTAATTTATTCTTCAAAATATATTTACTACATTTTCCCTTTTCAATATATTTCTTTTATATTTTAGTTCTTATTATTTATTCACTGCTTTAATATTAGAAATTTAAATTAATAAAAAATTAACCTTGTTTATATCATGAAAATCTATTCCATCAGAAGATTCACATTTCCATTTTAAAAATCAAATAGGAAACCCTTAAAAAGAGATCAATGTTTCAAGAAGTATGTGTAATATTGATTTTTTTCAGAATGGTAGTAAGAAAGGAAAAAGGTAATAATAAAGAAAATGTTATATAAATAAAAAATACGAAAAATGTTAACAATACCAGAAATATTAAAACTTCATTCAGAATAAAGATGGATCAAGTTTTATTTTTTAACAAAAAGTTATTTTAAACTAAGATATTTTTAACATAGAATTCGACACATTAAAATTAGAAAAATTCATAACTATTTCAGATGTATAAATACTTACTGTATCTTTCAATATCTTCATCACTTTAATTTTCTGAGCCTTCCCTTCTGGAAATATTTGTAATTTTTCAACTAAGCAACTGTCTGAACTATTAGGCATCCGTACTAATTTATGCAACTCTCCTTCCACAGTAGCCACGTATATCACATGAACTTCACCATGATGTTTTGCTGCTATAATATCAACAGCAATAAAACTCAGCCTGCAAAAGGAAAAAAACACATTTGTAAGAAGTATTATTTGCCTATAACAAATTGTATACTGAAATTGGGAATGCAAGCATTTAAAATTAAGCACAAATAAAATCAAATACATAATTTGCAGCTTTTTCTCTTCTTTTTTTTTGTTTCTTCAAAAAAATAATTTGGGAGCATGCAAAAACCAAGTTGCATTATGATGCAAGTATTCTTATCAGAAAACATTCACATTTAGAAGATTAAAAAAAAAATCACTATAGATTTAAAAACCTTCTCAATATTTCTTTTGAAATTTTTTTTCGAATTTCTACCCATATATATAACTAAGATTTCAGATTAATAATTAATTCTTATATCCCATGCATCACTCTCTCTTACTTTTTGATTAAATTTTAACACAATTTAAATAATGAAAAACTAATTTAAACTTGAAATATTCTGGTTGTTTTTAAAATTTCTTACAGAAAATAGTTTACACTAAAAGATTCATGACATTTCTGTTTAATTCCAAGCAGATCTACAAAAGCTGACTATTTGTTTAAGCTAAGAATGAAACCTTTAAAATGAATTTAAACTATGAGGCACTACATCAATTTTAATTCAATTAATGTGATATCATGTTTTTGGTTTAGAATATTAAAAATACAAAAAGATGATTATATATTTTGAAAAATCATTACATTTAATAAAAATGCTACCCAGATATATAACTAACAATTATATTGCAAGAAACATTTTTTTTTTTGACATTTGTAACATCAATGTTTTTATTTGGGAGTAGAATTAGAATTCTATGATAACATCTTTTTTTTCTCAAGATTAAGTATTTAAAACCAAACTTATCACTTTTAGAATTTCTACAGATATAACAAAGATTTCAGATTAAAATTATAGTACTTAGTTATATTTAATACACTTCTAATATCCCATGCATCGCTTACTTTTTTATTAAATTTTAACACAGTTTAAATAACGAAAAATTAATTTAAACTTAATACAAATATATATATATATATATTTGTATTAAGTTTTAATATATATATATATATATATATTCTGGCTGTTTTTAATTAGGTAAAATCAATATGCATTTTAATCATGGCTCAATTTCAGTTTCTGAGATGCTTCTGTCAAATTACAAAAACTATTTTTCCTGTAACAAAAATATATGAATTGTGTTCAGAATGTATGTTATCAACACACACACACATTCAGAGATAATTTATCTGAACTATCTTTTTTTTTTAATTTAAGGAAACAAGATTCAACATGTAATACTCTAAAATTTATGCATACAAATACAATTACCATTATTTATAATGTTTACATCTTTAAATTGTGGATGGCATTTAATCTAATACAAGAACCAATATACTCTTTAGGCATTTATTTAAAAAAAAAAAAACATCATTAACCCACGCACACACACACAAATTACCTTTCCAATTCACGCGAATATATCGGTCTTGAAAAAATTGGCTGAACTGCATTGTCAACTAATTGGTATTTTTCAGAATCTAGTAAATTTTGAGTACTTCCAGGTGTATGACACTAAAATAAAAGAATAATAAAACAATTTGAATATAATTAAAATATATAGCAAATATAAATTCCATCTAAGTAAAAATATATTCTCAAAAACAAATAAAATTTCTTCTATTATTTTTATTAATAAGTAACAAAAAAATATTTTTTTCAATAGCCTTTTTAAAGTATTTAGAAAATTCCATACAAAAATTAATTAATCTCATATTTTTTTAATAAGTATACAAAATAATATTTCTCCTAAGTGCACAGCAGTAGAAAACTAGCATTATTTTCAAAGTCTACCAAAAACATTACACAAATTCTGACATTATAATTCTAAAACCTAGAAAAAAAAATAATCAGAATGACTAAGAAGGATATTAATTTGTTCAGTAATTCATATTTTCACAAAGAGTATACCTGAAAGTGTTTGTGAGTCACAGTTTGTTTTTCCCAGGCAGATTTTGGTGAACTTTGGAACTTCAGGGGGCCTTCAAATGACTTCTGTAAGGCTGAAACATTGTATGCGCATATTGCACTAGCATAAATGCTATTTCTGAAATTTAAAAAAAAAATTAAAAATTGAAACTACTTAAAAATACAAATAGAAACAATAATCTACAGCTTATATATTAAATCAAAAATATGAAATGTGCAAGATTACAAAAAAGATTCATATTTGAGGTATAATTTTTAATATAAATATAATTAAAATTCTTACTCTGGAGTTGTGAATGTTGCATACATAATTTCATGAGATTCAGAAAAGTAAATGCTTTGTATTTCATTGTAGTAAAATGGATAGGAACCAGGAATAGAGCAATTTAAACGAGCTTTCAGAAAAGTAGTCCAATTATCCTTAAGAATAAATTGTCCACCTTTGTCATTTTTACACATCCTGCCAACCCTAGAATATATAACCTAAAAAAAATATTTATAAATAATTAGATCCTTGAAATGGAAATAGTAAGAGTATGTTATATGATATTACATAAAAATATAAAATTACCTTTCCACAATTAATATATTCTACAGCTATTTCTCTGAAGAAGAAATAAGTGAAGTTCCCTATCTCATATGAAGCTACAAAGTTTGGCTCTGAAATTAGTGAAATAAAAGTTTATATACATAACGCATACAAAAAAATTTGTACACAACATATTCAATTAAAAGAGTAAAACACAGCACAATTAAAACACAAATAAAGTTTCAGATAGCTAAAAACTATCCATCATAATATATTTATATAAAAGTAATATAAAATAAGCACATTTAAAAAATGACATGAATTTACAACAAAAACAGAAATTGATGTCAAATAGGATGATCATGAACTAATAATGGATGTTATAGCTTTAATTTGAATGGAATAATATACATTTCTATCCAGAGATTAGCTTAAATTTGACCAGAACTATGAAAATATTCTTAGTCATTGTGATCACACAAAGAATACCATAAAAATCAATGCATAATTTACACAGTGGCGTAAGGAAGAATATTTGGGCCCCCTTGCAAAGTCAGATTTTGGGCCCCCTAGAAACCCTGCCCTATCCCAGATGCAGGGGTGTATGTTACCGCACTGAATTAACATAAATGATACACGTTTTAATTTATTATTAAATTTACATTATTTTTTAAAACATTAAATATTAAGAAAAAAATATTTTTGCATTTCATATAAATAAGTATGAAATATTCACATACTTTATCAAAAATATGATTTTTTAAAAAAAAAGAATTATTTTACCATTCAACCACTTGGGATCATATTGCACAGTCCGTAAATAAGGTTCATTTCCCATGATACGATAAATAGCATGATTTTGTGATGAGAAGTCTAAAGCAGATGCTATATAATAATCTCCTTCAGAAGTTATAATAGCTGTACTGTTGGCATGAGGATTGAAAGGGCAGTGAGCTAGACCATCAACCCATCCTTGAACAAGACTAATGGAGTTAACCTGCATATGAAAATTCAATATTATAGTATTATGTAAGCATTTTTCCATGAAAAATACTTCATGAACTATCAATAAATTATTTACAAAAGATAAAAATATAAAAAAAAGCGTGTCTGTTCAATTATAACATGGTAAAAGATTCATTTAAGTCTAAAGTGAATGTTTATTTTTAAAGTTACACAATATGCTACCTATATCTACCGCTATTATTTAAATTTTAAGTTGTTAATAGTAAAAAGTATTAATAAAATGAACTTACATCTCTCCATGTACATTCTGGGGCAAAAGCATTTGTTCCACAAGCAAATACACGGTTTCCTTGTACTAACAGAACTCTAATGAAATTATGACAATCTTCCTGTAATTTAGAATAGAAAATCCTATGTTATTGGTTTTTGACAGAAACATTTTTAATTAGGTTATGCAATAAAACTTTTACTGTACTGATTATTTAAAATCTCTAAAATGTTAATAAGGTTTATTACAAATATCTTTAGTCACATTTACGGAGAAAAAAAAATGGTCTCATGTTTATCAAAAAAAAAAAAACTTAATCTAATTAATCATTTTTTTAAAAATTATATAAAAATAATTATGATGCACCCAAAAACTATGAACATTAGTAGATTTGATGTAAATATGCATCAACATGTAAATAAAAAATTTTAATTACTCTTTTGATACCGTTTCGCTTGAATAAGGGGGAAAATTCATGATAATGAACAAAAATATAAACTGTCTTTTTAAACAAAATATTTATTTATTTATTATATAACAATAATAATTAAAAGACATTTCTTTTGAAGCCTTAAAAGTGATTAGTTTCATTATGCCATTGCATTAATTACATGCCTGTATATAAATATATATATTTTAAAATATATATATTTATAACATTCATAAACAAAAAATTGAGTCTTGGTGTCTTCGTGTATCTACAAAAACACAATCAGTTAAACTGCAAAAACAAACTTACTTCAGTCTGACCCTTTTGCATACAAGTTTTCACTGTTTTTGCAGCAGAAGGCCAATGAGTTTGCTCCAAAACTCGCAAGCTTTCTAAATTCAGCCTGAATAAATAATCCCTATAAAAAATATATAAATCTTATTTCATAAGATGAACATATTACATACATGCATGTATAAAAAAATACTTAAATATATTTAAACATAACTTCAAACATGAGTCATATTAAATCAACATGGATCAAATAATTATATATTTTTGAAGATAAGTTAAACTTATCCAATTAATAATGAATTATAGCATTCAGATGATAAATATGCTATTTGTTAATACATAAAAAATAAAAAGTTTTAAAAAGTTCCAAAAAAATATTTAAAAATATCATACAAATTTTGTTCTTAATTACAAAGTTAATTTTTCTCATGCTTCTAAAAAATAAAAATTTTCTTAAATATAAATTTTACAGCAATTAAATTTTTAAAACAGTCTATGTAATAAAAAAGATGTATATAATAGTGATGACACGGCTAGCTAATATATATTAATATTTATTTACAGACATCACAGCACAGAAAAAGAATTACGAAAAGGAATAAGTATCTTGTTACATGGCCATCCATCGAAACAGTCTAACTATTGCTAGCCTTAGGATTATACTGCAAGTCTCCCTCTGACTCCACTAGAGGGCGTTGTTGGGTGTCTTATGTATGGAAAAATTGGAATATTTAAGGCTCCCGTCTATCGCCCGTTTTGAATTCGAGAGAGTAATGTTTATCTTATGGAAAATCTGATTTCCTCAAACGTTTAAATAGTGTATTGATTTGGATGCAATCAATTGCATACGAAAACGCAAACAAATAAAGATTTCTCTGCAATTATATTTCTCTTATATATGACATTTGAAAATTCTTCCTGAAGATTTGAAAATATACACAGATGAATAATTAAAACAGACAAAAAAATATGTTTAGAAATTGGTGAAAGAACTTCAGTTTTAGAGAAACCTGATTATTTCTCTCTCTCTCTCTCTTTCTGATGTTTTTTATTGCATTCAAATCGGAGCACTGGTCTTAGTTTGAGATGAAAAATAGAATTTTCATAAAATAAATGAATTCAAAAACATTAATTAAGTAAAAATTGCCAAGTTTCAGTGTTTTCTATCAATTTGAGTTCCTCAATTAACCACACTGCCACAAGAGTAGCTAATCCTGCGTGTGTGTGGACCCTGTATCAAAATTCTTTGGAGGTCCCTTTTTTGGAAATGGGAACTTTGTTCATGGGACTATTGATAACATTTTACAATTTTGTACTTACACATGTTGGGGCCCTTGCAGCTTAGCGGCCCCGTATCATTGATACGGCAATATCTATGCCTCTGATCACTACAAACCATTTTCTCCCAAATACATATTTTACTTTACTTTTTTGTAGACACTTAGTGTTTAGCTTTCCCATCTTAAAAACTTTTACATAATAATAGCACTAAAAAATAGAAATTATAATGAAATAAAATAAGCTTGTTTCATACCTTGCTCCAACAATAAGCTGATATCGTGGAATATCAAAAAACAATTCCGTAAATGAAACAATATTTGGTCCGGAGAATACTACCAATGCACTTTCAAGTTCTGAAAAAAAATACATATATTTCAAATAAGACACTGAAAAAATGAACCACTCCATACATGGTTAAAATTTACACATTTTCATATATATATATATATATCCAAAAGAATATTAAAAAATCAAAAAACGAAGTGAAGAGAGATGATTATGTAGACGGAAACACTCAAAATAAAATAGACACGATTTCTAATTTAAAAACTATTTCTGTGAATGTCTACATTGTATACAAGAAATCGAAAAAGTAATTACTTCAGCATAAGGCATTCATTCAACATGGAAAAAGAGCTATCTTGGGTCGAAAGAGAACAAAAATACATTTCTAAAGGAAATGAAATTTTGAAATTGCAAAAAGGGGTGGGTGCAAGAGAATACGGAGGGGAATACTACCACGTGACTTATTCCATTTTTTTTCTCCCACTCTTACGCGATGAGGGGCAACTTATCTTGCTCCGTAAATGACAACACAATTAATACCCAACTGTCAACTGCAAGAAAATTTCCTTCATGGCTCTTCAAGAATCTTTCTGTGGAGCTAATAAGAAAAAAAAAATGAAGGAGGGGGGATGCAGATGCGTCTGCTGAACGGCAGAACTGTCAAGAATTATTCCGCTCCTTTCAAAATTAATAAAAAGCACGACTATGCAGAGTGCCAGAAATAACTCGATATACCCCTCTGTGGTAAAACAAACTCAGATCAAAAGAAGGGTGCAAAAAACATGTGTACGAGAAGAAGGAAAAGATGGGAGATTCACGCTTGAATTATTTATTTAACAAGTCTTACGAGAAGGTGTTAAGATTTTTTTTTTCAGGTATTCGTTTCGTTTTTCTTTGCTTCCAAATTTGTTCCCCGTTTCAGAAGTATTCGCCTCAGTTTTGCAACACTTTTTGAAATTTCGCGATTGAGAAATCGACAGAAATATCGAAGATTGCGCGTGAAATTGTCTCGTCACTTTACCCCCTCCTCTTCTAAAACACACACATAAAATTCGATATGGAATTAAATATATAAAAACAAGTAATATAAAACATTTTTTTTAAGTCAATGCCTACTTCGTTAGAAAAACGTACTGGCGCCATCTGTTACAGCCAGTTGTAACTTCGACAGAAATAACGCAAAATAAATTTAAAATATGAAATTTTAATTAATGAGTTAACATTTGAAAAAAACTGTATTAACATCAAGTGTCATCCACTGCAAGTTTGAAAAAATGTATTTGAGCTTGAATGGATGAATAGAAAGTATTTTATTAACGATTGGAAATTTGAACTATATATAGGGAGGGAGAGAACTAATAGTAGGAATTGAATAGATTAGCAATATATGTTTGTTTTAACAATTGACGTAAAGATCAATCAATTTTACAAATGTACTTTTTTTTAAAAAAATTCAAAAGTTAAAAACAAGGATTGAAATATAAAAAATTGACTAAATTAAAAAAAAATCCATTAAACAAAACAAATATAGCAATAACTACAAATGAATCCGACTGAAGTACATGTGAAACGATGAATTTAATGAAGAAATCAACAGTTACTACCAGGTCAAAAATGTCTGTTATATTTAAAGAAATTCATACGAAGAAATATTCTATTTGATTCGGAGATGTTAATGATAGTTCAAAATATTTTACTACACCACATACATCGCAAATCGATCCACTTTACGAACGAACAAGGAAATGAGATAGGATTATTTTTCCATCACTTTCTCTCTTTGATCTGTTTTTTCTAAATTAAGAGTAGATAATTTTTTTAAAGTCACTACATTTTACAGACTATCCACTTATTCGCCGCTTAAAAGCGCACTCTTCGTAAAATCAATAAATAGATTAAAAAAAAACATTGATAGAAATATATACAATTTTACGGCATACTTTCATACGCTTCCTAAATTAAAATTATTAAAAATTAGCAAAAAACACTAAAATATTGCTTAACTTTACAAAGGCTATTTATTATTATTTAATATAGGAGGTTAGAGCTTTTGCTCAGCCAAAAAAAAAAAAAAAAAAAAAAAAATGTGCAAACACGTTTTTATAAAGTTAAGAAAAAAAAGACGTTTCCATAAAATATAATAAAAAATAATGGCGATGACATCGAATTTAAAAACACTTTTTGGAAAGAAATTGGTATTCAATAAACGCATTATACACTCTTTTCTTTAAAAAAAATTTCCAATTGAGTCGCGGATTGGTATTTACCATTGCAGACCTAGTGCATTTCTCCGGGAGCTCCGGTATCACTCTTTAGTGCGGCACCATATTGGTGGAATACCAATCGTCGCAATGTAATATCGACACCCATTCTGCCCAAAAGGAGGTACTAGAGCTCTGACTACGCGAATTGGTGGTACGAAATTCAATTTTGCCAAGAGCATCCATGCTGAACAGGCTCTTTAGAGACCTTTAGCATGCTGCATAGTCATACGACATGGACGCTGTTGAGTTTCTGCATCTTGAAAATCCACCAACTTGGGCCGGAGTCGAACCCGCAAACTTGGGAGTACAAGGCCAGCGACAAACCAACTACGCCCCCTTCCCCCAGTCGGCTATTTCTGAAGCATACTTAAAGACATTCGGATTATCATACGTCCATCAATTCAGAATGGTAGGCGGAAGACAGCAACCAAATTTTTTAAAAATTTTTAATCAGACATTAACACAAAAATGGATCATCGAATTAGACCAAATGAAAATGAGAAATTTATTACACTCAAATGGCTCGGAATGAACAATCACAGCGATCAATTTATCGGTTTATTTATATCACCTAACCCATTTCCTATTTTCCTCAACAATTTATTACATCATAAAATAATGTCATTTAGTGCCTTCAGAGAAATAGAATCATTGATAAAAAAAATACATATACAAATAAACACTCCAGAATCCCATCTTAAATAAACTTTTTGTAAATAATAATCAAACAAAAACTTCAGGAAGTATAAAAGGAACACAGTCAAGTGTAAACAAGAGAGTACAAGCACTCGCAATCACACACACCGAGTATGCATTCTCGTATTTCACTAAGCCTCACACTTGACAATCATCCTCGTTAAGCAACGGCGGAGAGAAAAAGGTTTAAAAAAGAAGAAGGGCTAATTATTTTCTACCCTTGCCACAAGACGAGAAACAATAATAACACATTTCAAAAATAAATAGGCTGCAGTTGACAGGGGAAGCGCAAAGTCAAATTTAGCGAGGGGACTATAATTTTCGGCGGCTGGCTTCATTACCAGTGCACGTGGCTTTACGAGCAGCCAGCAGCAATTAAGATGGGTAGGGCCAGATAGGCATGATTTAAACTCATCTTGAACAAATTTCTGCAGGGATGAGGCAGATATACATAACAGACCAAGAGTAAGTGAAGTTCAGAATGCACCACTGAAAATAAATATTTAGATGTTATCTTAGAGGAGATCTCGAGGGCATAAAGGTATTTAGACAATAAATACATTGGAAAAACATTTTTATAATAGGCGAATGTAACAGAATATAAAAAAAGAGGTTGAAACGATACATTATGGTTGTCAGACTATATACAAAACTTTAAGAATGATGTACAAATTAATGGGGATTTTCTCCTTTACGAAGGAATAACTAAGATTCATTTATTTTGGAATAATAAATAGAAAGTAATTCCTTTTATACATAATACCAATGATTGGCATTATTTATTACAAGTTCAAGATTAGAAGTAGTAGAAAGATTTATGACTTGATAATAATTGTAACTGCTAATAGAAATTATTTATCTTTCTTCGTAAACAACTTAACACAACAAAGACAAGCAAGAGCAATGGGAATATATAAAAGACAGCAATTCGAAAGACTAGTTTTACTAATTCTTTATTGAGTGACATTTACACATTTGTAGAAACTTATCAAATTTCGAATGAATTCGTAGACTTTGAAGCAAAATATATGTACCAAATAATCAAATTTTAACTACTTTAAAATTATGAAAACTAGAAAAAGGAATCTAGTTTTAACTGAACCAATTTTAAGAACCTGTTATTAACGATTTAAATCATTCTACATTCATTTAAGAAGATTAATTTTATTTAAAACATATTTACGGTCCACGCATTTCTGCCTGTAATCTCATTTTGTTTCCAACAGTGAAGATCCAATTCCTTAAAACTTAGTAAGCAAAAATTCCATTTTGGGATATAAAAAACTTTGCAGAGAAAATCGAAAGTAATAAGGAAAAAATTTGCTTTTTTATAAAAACTTACTATTTTATTATACGTTGTTTTTTAAGCTAAAATATATAATATCACAGGCGAAATATATCTTAAACATTATATAGTTAAAAACTATTGGATCACAGTGTGAATGACCATTACTTATTTTATAATTTCTTGTTGAACGACAGTATTTCAATACAACGCAAGAACTGCTTATTTTTATGCAATTACAAAAAGCACTTTTCAATAAATCTTTTGTAGACATTCCACCCATACATAATCGAGTAATTAATGATAGAAAATCCCATTACGTGGTTGTATCGAGCAATGATAAAGAATATGGTCAAAATTCTGAATACTTCAGATGATAAAAGATGGAACATCCTTTACAGAAAAACATACTTTATTATACTGCGAGTCAATCTTTTTTTTAACGTAAAAAAAAATTATATATTTCATTTCCCATACCGTAAACCCACATGAGTTTTAAATTTTACATGTTAAAGTGGGAGGAGGGGAGAGAGAAAGAAAAATATATGCTTATGGATGCAACATCACGAATTTCTAAGAAAAAATTATGACATTTTTATAAAAAAATAAGTCTGAAAATATATTCCAAACTTAGTTTAGATACTTTACCATCTGGCATCTCTTTAATTCGACTATACAAAATATTGGCAGATATCACCTTAATTTGACTTACACAAAATATTGGCAGATATCGTCTTAAATTCAACTCACACAAAATACCTTTTTTTATATCAAAATATATCCGACGCCTAATAAATTCAATTTGAACCTTTTCTTCTTCTGGATGCAATATTTATGCAATTACCTTGATGTAGAGATTAAAAATATTCCAAAAATTTAGCAGGTTCATTACAGAAAGGGTGCAAGAGAGAGTTAATAATAAAAAAAAAATCCTTAGCTCCAACGCCAACGACGCCCAGGCCTTGAGATCGGGCGTAGGTTGGAGTTGAAACACCAAGCAGCGAGTTAGGTAAACTATAGCGTAGACCAGTTTTATAAATTGGGCAAGCCATCTTTCCAAAGAGTGTATTTCAAGAGAAACCAGACGCGAAAAAAACTGCAACTGAGAGTAAGGTTGCGCAACTGGAGGACAGTTTCAGTAGACAATAAAGGAATGAATATAAAATATGGCAAACCACTTAAAAATAATAAGCAATTAATTTTTGAAAATTGGCAATGGTAAGCAAATAGGATTGCAGCAGTCTGGTCTTTAACTGTTCTTTCAAATAAATATAGAGTAAACTGAATTTGTAAATGAAAATCACAACCACATCAAAATCCCTATACCTTAAAGAATATCATAAGCATATGCTTTTTTTTAAAAAAAAAAAACCCAACTAATTTGTTTAAACTTTCTTTTTGCAGTATATGTTACAAAAAAATCTTCGATTACTATATGTTTAATGATTGCTTGAAGGTTATCTTCGTTAACTGTACGAATTGAACTAAAAATGGAACACATTTTCAAACAAAAATTTCAGTTTTCATGAAATTTTTCAGCAATATAATTCATACATCTATTTATAATGTAGCGTTTTTAAAATTTCAAAATATTTCTTAAAAATTTATTTTTTCAATTCAACACATTAAGGAGTAGTCAGTCATTTAGCATTACGGTTTGGGAGACAAAATGCGAAACACATTTTATTCAGAAAAAATGGATCAGCTCAGATAAAAAAAAGAATAGTTTGATAAAATTTGCTGCTCTCCGTAGGATAGGGAAGTCAGAATATAATAATAATGTTCCGAGTTCTTTTATATCTAATATAAGTATTCTGTGTGTGTGAGAGAATTAAGGGCCTTCATTTATTCTGTAAACATTAAAATAGAAGAAATTCTTAACATAAAATAATAATTTAACCATGACAAATTTGTATCATATTTTTTTTTACTGAAATGGATCTAAAGCAAAGAAAGAAAATTTTAAATGGAAAAATAATTCAACTAGAAAATTACATTTTCTGTTTATGGAGATATTGAATTTCTGAGCGTTGGCATTCAAAATATGTGCTAATCTGCTTCGTGTAATCTATCTACAAACGTTACATATACGTATACATTCAGACTAACTTTTTTTATTCTTTTTTACAGCCATTATTTTCATTATAAATTGCTACCATAATTTAAAATTTAAAAGATTACAGTCAATTATATGACCAACTTCAAAAAATTTTTACTTAAATACCGACATAATTATCATTTCGAACCGATAAGTTCAATAAGTCGCGAACACGAACTACAAATCAAATTACGGCACCGATTGCTGCTGATTTTCAAACAATCCAGATTTTTCCTTGAGAAGCACATTAAATATAATCATTTTCTTCCGCCTAAGTATACAAAAATTATTTTTTTAGTAGCTCACAAGTAACTTGTGAGCAAGAGAAGGAACTGTTAACATTTATCGTAAGTCAGAACTGTATCAGCTGCAAGGCACATAAAATTCAAACCCAGCGCTGACAAAACCGGAATTTAATTACAGTTCTCCCGTCCATTAACGAGGGCTATACTGTCGGAAAAGACAAGTCTGGCAGAAACATAATTATGATCGCAGTTGCCAAGGATTGGAAGGTCGGAGCGGCAATTCGAACGTTCCTGCCTATTTCCTGGGAAGATGCATGTGATTATAAAGCGCGCAACAGTTTTTTCGCAAGAAAAAGAATTGGAACTGTGATGGAAGTTACATAAGACAGAAGCTTTTTCAATGAAATACTTTAAGAAATTATGAAAGGGCAAGGAGAAAAGACTGTGTAACGTGGTGGTACGCATGCGGTTTCATTCTTATTTTATGAGCACTGTGAGCCAAGAACAAATGAAGAGACAGAGTCGCACCTGATTGCAAAAACATTGCGAGACCATTTTTTTCTCTCGTTGTATTGCATGGGCAGAAAGCATTTCCTTCGGAGAAAAGATATTAATAAGCCATTACACTTAATTTCCCCAAAATGTCTTCACATTAGTGTTAATTACAGATCATTTCTACGGAACGTTATCACTAAATGTGAATCATTAAACTTATCAGATTAAGTTGAATTTAGCGAATGCTAACAAGAAAGTTCAGTAAATCATTTTCTTTTTGTATGCTAGCAGTATTAACCGCAATTCGAGTTTTAAGAAACAGTTTTAATAAAATAATCAGGAACTCTTAAAATAATGGTTTTCAGTAAGCAACAAAAACAATTGAACTTAGCATAATAATTCTAAGCTAAAGGCTAAAGCTATCCAATACATGACAGATCTTTGTTAGTTAAAGGTATGTAAAATTGCCTTAATAAAGAAAACATAGAAAATACTCAGTGTAAAACATATAATAAATAATTCAAAATTGAAACTAAGGAAAAAATATTTGAAATGTGTAAGAGATACTATAATTATTACAAAAAAAGTAACTATTTAAAACAAAATTTCGGAAATGTATTTTTTACCAAGCAATTTTATTTACTACAGAAACTAATTAAAATAACACTCTGTATTTCAAATCAGGATAAAATTTGCGCGCGCACACACACAAAGCAGAATTTGAATTAACAATTTACTCAATCCAAACAAGTTATTTTCACAAAGACGATTAAACTTTTTGTAATATAAAAACACAAGACGAAAGATCATAGAGACACTTAAAGCAGTAATGGTATCAAAACTTAAAAAGAGGTGACAGTTAAATAATTTTGTTTTCAATCACAGCCATCATTACAAAATTGCCTAAAAAGTAGGTATAGGAAAAAAAATGTGAACATACATTAAAGCCAATCTATTTTCTATGTAAAAAATGAAAATATGATCAAAAATTTTTAACATATCATTCATTCAAGCTTTTTACAACCTTACAAGTCACCAAAGATTTGTGCAATCCACAGAATCCTATTTTAAAAACTCTGTCAAGTTTGTCAGTTAGAAGAAGAATTTTTTTTTCTTTCCTCAAGTTGTGCCAAGAATGATTTCAGGGGATTCCTGACATGTTGTACCATACGTCTGTCATCCAGAAATCATTCAGCGGACCGGCATTATCTTCCAAAGATTGATAAGATCGAACGGGTCCAGCTTGCAAGCACGGGCCTCCCCGCTAAGCGACGTGTGGGGGCAAGAAGAAGGATCAGAGTTCTCTAATCACGACAAGGACCTCCGATTAAACGCTGGGTCCTGATGGAACATCTTCATTAAAGGGGTTGAGAGGTCACGGGGAGAATGCTCTTACCTAGATTAAATCCATAATTCCGAGAAAAATTGACGTGACTGAATTCCCCAAGTAGACTTGTTTGCTGAAAGGTAAAAGGAGTCCTGTTTGTTTTTCGGCTCATTCGCAGCACGTGACCTTGAACTTCTAAAACTGGATTGGACTAAAAAACGCTTGAAAGTGTTCATCACTTTTTTTTTCCCCTCCAAAATTGACTTAAATGAATATAATTCTAGAGAGCAGCCTTAGATACGATGAAGTTAGCTGTTACATGAAACTAAATCTTCACAATTATTTTCTACTAGTAACAATCGAAACAGAAAAAATTTAGAAAAATGTTCTTAATTTTGCAGTTTATTCGTTATTTTCGGGAACTCTCATGAGTCTTTTTCAATGAACTTTATTAAACTTGCACAGATAATGAATACTTAACTCAAGGAAATGCGACGTAATTATTATATTAGGGAAGTTTACTCGATGATCCACTTACATGGGTTTTTCCAAGTATTGAAACTAAAATTAGGCATTCATGATTGAATTTGACACAATTAGTAAATTCTTCTGCAGCTCCTTCCATCTTAAAAAATTAGACCAGACGTAAAATAGAAAAATGCCCCTTAACACAAGTAACCCTTATTTATTTATTTTTTAAAATTTCACTCGTTTCCCCCCCCCCCCTCCTTTTCTTCAATAGTCATTCTATTTCTGGCCATTTCCAAAGGTTTTGGCAATGCCGTAAAAAAATAACTAAGAGTCCTAACTCTGTGCCTTTTTTGAACCCCCAAAAAAAAAAAAATAGTGGATTTAATTAGAACTTAACCATTTTTACCTTAAGCTGAAAACCTTAAAATATCTCTCAGGGCACTAAACTGAGGATGCTTCTAAAACCTAACAGAGAAATGAAATCGAGCATAGCAATCCTGTTAGCTATACATCAATAAATATCCTAGAAGTTTGTAATGCATATTTTCTCATTATGATAAAACGACTAATAAACAATCGAACCTGCTAATATTGTACTAGAAATGACACAAATTTGAACATTTTTTTTATATATATAACACACCCACTCAACATATTTAACTTTACACTGGAAGCTATTGAATTTAGACACTCTTCAAACTATTACATGAAAGACTTAAATTTCCCAAAATATATCAAACATTTATACATTCACATATCCTTGTATACAGTGGCGCATACAAGCCCTATTTTTTTCAGATTGATTATAATTCTAAGTATATAGTACGTAAAATTTAATTAATTACTTATTAATTTTATTAATTAATGCTAATTATTTATTCAAAAATTAGTTTTTTACTGTGTTTTGTTCCCGAAAATCGACAAAATCAAAAGGAGTATGATACAAGAATGGTGAACTTTCAACACCGAACCCCCCCCCCCTCCGCTTGAAAAATTCCTGTGTGCGTGCCACTGCTTGTATATTATTATTGAATAATCAACAGGAAACAAAATTGTTTTTCTGTGACATTAACTATATATTCTATTTTTTATTGGTAATATCTAGCAATATACAGTATGAATTTGGAAACTGTTGCAGCACATAACATACTTTTGTAAGAAATAAGGAGTTTTCTGTAATTTAGATCTGTAAATTTTTTTGTACAAAATTAGAAATTGCACTAATTAAGAATTTGATAAAAGAATAAGTGAGGAAAATACATAACCCAGAAATATGTAACAAACAACAATTCACATGAATTTTCTTTCAAATCTCTCTTTTTGAATTTTATCACAATTGAAAAAAAATTGATAAAAACACCGATTTTGCGAAAATCATTTTTTTTAAGATTACCAATCTATGTACTGTGCACAAAGATAATAATTTTATCTCATTAAAATCAAGAATTCACTAAAAATAAATCACAACACAAAAAAATGAGTATTTTACTTTTTTACGATTACAGCTTCACAGTTAATTATCCAGGCACTGATTGAACGACTTCTTTAATCATTTCCCCGAAATCGCGATCACTCCTCATTTTCAAGGACATTCTTTGACTCGTAACTCATTAAAAAAAAAGGGAATAATTTTCAAGTCAGACAAGACGAACACTGCCGAAGGTACTTAACTTACTTCATTCCACAACCACTACCAATCATCCCTGTGCTATTCTGCGAAAACCTACAAAGCTCTTTTGCCTAGCACCACTAATAACTTAGGGATATGCTATCCCAGATTACACACACAGCAGCAGCAAAGGGGAGAAAAAATCGAAAGCAATCTCTCAAGCCTTTCGAAGATAATTTTGACACGTGAGTCCGTTAATTATGTAAGACAACCTTTGGATCGGATTTAATAGGGATTCAGGAACTCGTTTTTTTTTCTTTTCGGAAGTCTTGCTTTTTTATTATTATTTTACTGCTTGTTAGGGGCGATGGGAATATTTGAGAGCATCGGAACTAGATGCCAAGCCGCACCTTTTTCAGAAGACGAAGGATTGTTATATCGATTCTCCTGGTGAAAAAATTCGAAATGCAAATTGTGTCTGTGCTACAAAAGAAAAGTCAAGAGAATCGATATTCAGATCAGCCAAAAATCAACCAAGTCGCATTCCTTAGGGCTATACCAATACTTTTTTATTTATTTTTACCTCCCTCGTCCGTCTTTAATCCAATTTCCATTTTCAGAAAATTGGTGTAGGATTGATGTTTCGTCTCCGGAAAATTGGGATAAGAGATTGATAAAATCAAAAGCAAACGACAACTCAATTATTTTGCGTATCAAATAATTTTGAAATTTAGATTGATTAAAATCAGTTGAGTCAATGAACAGACAATAGGCGGTTAGCGTTCGAAAATGATATTGTTTTTGCTCCTCGAAATATCAAATTTCATTTTTAAGGAGAAAAACTTCTTTGTGCTTTAAAAAAAACGTTTAAAACGATGACATATTCTTTTGCTTCATCAAAAACCTCATTTCTTCGTAATTATGAAGTCACATTAGTTATCAGTTAACGATTAACAGTATAAGTATTTTTCCTCTAATAACATTTGAAGTTATTGACAAAAGCTTTGAGACAAAATGAGTAATAGATTGGATTAATATTATTGATATTCACTCTCTCTCTCTATATATATATATATATGTCAACGTACCAAATAAATATGAAATAAAGAATGAATTGTGTGTGTGTTCATGAAATAAAAACTTCATAACACCAGAACCATATTATTATTATTAAAAAAAATAAAGAAATTAATTTAATAAACCATACAAAGATAGGTTACGAAAAATCCGAGTTATTTATATTAAGAGAGAAACTAGTTAGAAAATTGGAAAGGTCAAATTAATTTTTGAAACTTGATTTTACAATATATTCCTATGTCTTTTATGCACATATATAAAAGATTATAATAGCAGAAATATCCAGTTTCCTCCGCATAGATAAATGTAGCAATATATTAAAAACAAAATAAAAATACACCAGAAGAAGGCAACAAAAGTAAAACGCCCCCCTAATTACAGTGGGCTAAATTCATGACGATCACATGATACATACTATCACGACTATAAAGACACGGTTTAGTTTTCACAATCTTCAAAAAGTAAAAGCATACAAAGAGCTTGCGTACTAAACCACAACACACACAAACGTGAACTATGTTGAAACTACAATTGAAAAACAGGCTGTGTGTTCCTTATTACATTTCCACGTGAAGGGTGGAAAACAAGGCGCGTATACACAAACAAAGGATTTATTTTAAATACGAATTACAATATTTATTTATTTTAATATCTTCCTTTCAAAGAACATCTGCGTCTTTCACTCAGGGGTTCTCTTTGCCAAGTTTCCTTAAAACAAAAATATATTCATAGCATCTGCATATTGGAAAAAAGGGAGAGAGATAATCGAAGTTAAGAGGAAAAAAAAGGCGCGATATCTTCCGGATGAACGTTCTTGAAACTACACACGAAAAACGCAAGGTGAATAATCTTTCAGTAGCGTTCTCTCTCTCTCTCTCTTTCGTTTTAAATCATTACCCACGTTATTTGTTTTCCCTCTCAGTTTTCGTTTCTTTTAGGGTACATAAAACAAACGCGAGCCAACAGACCACGAAGACCTTTGTCACAGTCTGGCAGAGATGCTTATGCTTGAGAATGTAAACTAAATACGCCCTTAACGATAGGACCTCGTTTTTCTCATAAAGAAAACAAAATCTTATATACGCGATGACATTGTTATGCTAGGAATACTCTTAATATTAATTTTTACACAAAACAACCGTATAATAACCAATATATACTTATGAGCTTTCAAACTGAAGTACTTCATACACGTATAAATGGAACAATTAAAGAATTTTATCTAAGGTCCGACTACGTTCGGAACCGTTATTTTGCAAAGGGGTATAAATGGATAATATTTATGATATTTAGTGTTACTTAGATTAGAAAATGTATATAAAATTGTTTTAAGAATAGTATTACAATAAAAAATTATTTAAGTACAATATTTTGACAAAAAATGAACATAGAATGAACCATTTTCAAAATATTCTTTTGTGAAAAATGCTTCAATTATAATAATATTTTGCCTTTAGATAGCTCAGGCCTCTCTACAGAGAGGCTCAACTAAAATTTTTGAAATATATAACTTAGAAGTGCGTTTATCCATATTTTACGAAAACAGAGGGGAGCAATTTTAAGAAAAAAACGCCGATAATTATTTCAGTTGGTGGTAACTCTGAAAATAATGTGAATTTTTCATATAAATTGTAGTTAAGCCTCTGTAAAGAGGTCTGAACTATACACAGGCAAAACATTAAAATAATAGAAGCATTTTTCACAAAAGGAGAACATTTTGAAACAAGATTATTCTAAGTTAATTTTTTGACAAAATATTGTATTTAAATAATTTTTATGTCAAAATATCCTTAAAACAATTTTATACATGTATTCGAATCTAAGTGACACTAAATATATTGAAAATTATCCATTTATGCGCTTTTTTAAAATCACGGTTCCGAAAACGTAGTCGGATACCTTAAAACGAAACCAAAGACCCACGAGAACTTCAGCCATTAAGTCTTTTAAGAATTTTTACTAACAAGGCCTTTAAGTATAATTTTAAAATGGTAGCTGTGGAGATGTCGATAGACCAAGAACTGAGTAATCTAGAACGAGAACCCATCCTGGGTTCCTAGAAAAGCTGCTGTAGCTTATTTTAGACTTTTGACAGGGTATGACTGTCTGAGATCTCATCTCTAAAGAATTGGTATCGCCGATTCACCAAACTATGTGAGCTACTCTGGTCAGTCTATGACCGCTGAACATTTGGGCGTGTGCCCTTCACTAATAAGTCTTAATTCTATTGTTGAAAAATATTGAAAAGCCTGTGCACTAATGGCAAGGAGCTATTGTAGAGTGTTGCATTTGTAAAATAAAAAATAATAATTTGAAACGAAACTGATTTTCATGCTCCCCTCCCCAATCTATTTCAAGTAGTCAAATTATAAAACTATTTTTTTAAATAACATATAATACTATTTAAAATGTTTCAAAGCTGAAAAATAGTAATGAAACGAAAATAATTTAAAATGCGTGAATTGAGGTGACCGACTGCGGTCGGAACCGTGATTTTGAAAAAGTGTATATAAATGAATAATTCTGATATGCAGTGTCATCTGAAGTAGAATGAATATACATATAAAATTGTTTAAAGAATATTACTACAAAGAAAAATTATTTAAATGCAATATTTTAGCAACAAAAAAAAATACAAATAACATATTTTCAAAACACTGTCCTTTTAAGAAAAATGTTTTTATAATAATAATTTGTTACGCTCAAGACGAAATATCGCTTAACACGAAATAATACAACGGTCCCAACAAACTACTATGTATTTTCATGCATTTTTTTCCTTAATGCGAAACGAAAATCGCTTAACACGAAAAGATTTCCTTTCTATATATTGAAACTGAGCCGACACGAATGTTCGAGAAAGTTTTTGTATTCTATTGGGCTATAATACTGTATTACTGGAAGAACTCGTTGCAATAGATGATAATAATGTGTGTACAGCCCCAATTATGGCAGAAAAAAACATTTCGTAGTTCAAAGCTAAGAAAATATCGTTGATGCAGATTCCGACGACGAAAATAAAATGAATAATGCAGCTCCTGTTCCCACGTCATCCGAAATGAGGAACATCACAAGTATGCGCAGTTATTTAGACGCACATTCTAATGGTGAAATGAACAACAAATGGAACAATTTGTAAACAATTTGATACTTGAAAATTAGATGCAAAGAAAAGAATCAGATTATTTTTGCAAAACTCAATACATGTTTTGATTTTCAAAAAACTTGAAAATTGTATATTTAATTTCCTCAGGTGCTTGTGAATGTTTTTGTTACATTGATATATTTTTATTAAATATATACATATATACTTATCTATGAAAATAAAATGCACTCTAATGAACTCAATCTTGATGAATATATATATATATATACATATTTGCAATATCCTTTAACACGAAAAAATATTTCACAGTCCCCTCAGTTTCGTTTTAAACTATTTTCACTGTATATACCTAAGACCTCTACAGAAACTGAACTAAGATTTTTGAAATATATAATTTAGACGTGGATCTATATATATTCATATTTAAGTATATCAAAGTAAAGAAATTTCAGCAAAAACAAAAAAAACCACCCATTATTATTTAAATTGATCGTAACTCTGAAGAAAATGTAAGTTTTTCAAAAATCCTAGTTTGACACCTCTGTATAGAGGTGTATAGTGATGTACAGACAAAATATTATTATTAGAGACATTTTTCATAAAAGGAGAATGTTTTGAAAAACATGTCCTTCCTTCTTCGTTTTTTTTGCCAAAAATTGCATTTAAATAATACTTCCTTGTAATAACGTTCGTAAAACAATTTTATATGTATACTAGCCGTTACCCACCCGCTTCACTGGGTATTTCACGATGTTGTATATATGTATACTGTTTACATATATATTAATTATTGATATCTAGCATTAAGGATTCGATTGTATTGAAAAATATATTTATAGCTGTTACACTCTCGCCCCTTGATATAAAAAGAACATAAATTATAATATCTAATTTCTATTTATATCTAAAATAGAAGGAGAAAGATTTTTTTCGCTCAAACTTAACCTAATAATCAAGTGTATTTCCACCAAAGCAACTTTCAGTGGATCTCTACTCCATAAAATAAACATGCGTGCTAAATTTCAAGTCTAAATCTAACAGAGCAAAAACGGAATTTTTATCATCAATACCTCGTTGAGAGAGCACTCTTAGCGGATTCCAATTCAACAAAAGAAGCATGCAAACCAAATTTTATTATTGTAGTCTTAGCAGTTCGAAAACGGGAATTTTGTCTATCAATACGCCCCAATAACTCTCCCCGCTTCCCCCTGGAGTTGATTTCCGTAAAATCCATTTTTAGTGGAACTCTATTCAACTAAAGAAAAAAAAGTGCTCAACAAATTTCAAGTAAATGAGTTAAATTCAAAAACAGAAATTTTTCTATAACACGCCTTAATCCCTCGCAACCCCACTCACTCCTTTGGGGGTCCGTTTTCGCAAAAATCTTCGTAAAAGGAACTTTATTCTATGAACGGAACATACCTTCTAATTTTCAAGCCGGTGTTTCTATTAGTTGAAAAGCGGAAATATTTATCTATTACGCCCCTTAATCCCCCTCAGTGCTTTGGGGATCAATTTTGTAGCGGATCTATCTCTACACCATGAAAGGAATTCGCTTACCAAATTTTAAGACTGTACGTCTAATACTTTAAAAATGGAAATAATTATCTATAACGCCCCTTAAGCCCCTTGCAACGCCACTTAGCCATCTTCACAAAACCCATCTTACGGCAGATCTCTCCTCAGTGAATGGAATCTGCTTACTCAATTTCAAGATTTTACGTCTAATAGTTTAAAAAAGGAGTTAATTGCCTATAACACCACTTAATTCTCCACAACGCCACTTGGAAGTCGATTTTGACAAAACCCATTTTGCAGCGGATCTGTACTCTATGAAAGGAATCCGCTTATCAAATTTCAAGACTGTACGTCTAATAGTTTAAAAATGGAAATAATTATGCATAACGCCCCTGAAGCGCCCTCAACGCCCCTTGGAGGTCGATTTTCATAAAAATCATTATGTAGGGAATCTCTACTTTATGACAAAAATCTGTGTACCAAGTTTCAAGACTGTACATCTAATAGTTTAATCATGGAAATAATTATCTATAACGCTCCTTAACCCCCCGTAACGCCCCTTGGTGTTCGAACTTCGCAAAATCCGTTCTTAAGTGACGTCTACTCCATGAAGGGAGCCTACCTACAAAATTTCAAGTCTGTAGGTTTAATAGTTCCGGAGGTATCGTGATTAGCCAGTCAGTGAGTGAGTGAGTTGCTTTTCTCCTTTATATATATAGATTCTAAATCAATTGACACTAAATATCGAAAAAAATTTTATTTATATATATTTTCAAAATCACGGTTCCGAGAACGCAGTTGTTCAGAATTATCTAACGAATCTTCATTGTGACCGCCAGAGGGCGTCTGAACGCTTATGTAGCTTCCGAATGTACCTTTTCATGCTCTGGTGTCGAGGCCTAATAATACTGGATAAAATAAATATTAAGTTTTTTGTTAGCTAATCTCCATTATTGATTCTCGCATTTAATGTCTGTCCTTGACATTACAGTAGTCAGCTACCTTAAATTTAGAACCTTTCTTTAATGTGAATTTTATTACACACACAAAAAATATGGAAGCATCACAAGTTCCTGTTTTGAAGTGAAATTTTAATACTAACTCTTTTATACTATGTAACAATTCGTAATCTTGGTCAAATGAGGGAGGGGGGGTGTCTGAGAGAGCATTTTATATTCTGTAAAGTCTTCAACACTATATCTGCTTTGAATCACATTTCCTTAATAAATCAATTGTATTCAGCTACTCAGGATAAAAACTGCTCGTATAACGACATGCATTCCTTCTATACAAAGTATCAAAATACTAACAGTTAATCTAAGAGTTTAAGGTCTCATTTTTAATATAACTGGATTACAGACCAAGATAACCAAATGCCTTGCCTAAGATGAGACAATTATAAAAAGAAATGCTATTGTTTCAACTGCCTTCACCTACAATGAATATGTTTCAACTGTCTTCACCCGGGATGGAAACAAAGAGATATCAACAAAAATCATTGAATAACCGGACTGCATCTAAGCCAAGATAACTGACCATTACAGTGCTCGTATTGTTTCTTTATTTGATCCTTTTATTTTTCCGGAAATGACCTTATTTCGATGTGGGAACATTAAAATCCCATAAACATGTTATGGAATTTCTGTTTTTGTAGCTAAATAATTTCTTAGTGATAACACATGTTATACAGTCACGAAGTGAAATGTATTTATTACAAAACGTATTTAGGAACACGCTTCTTTTATCTTACAAGACTGATATAATTTTCTATTTGCATTATTAAACGTAGAAGTGGGTAATGCGACAGTAATCAATGAAATACAAATTATTTATTCGAAACTAATTAACAAATAATTAGAAAATTAGGCTGGTATTTTTTGACGTACAACATCTTTCCTCTCGGTTGCTTACGCACTAAAATATCAACCCCAATGTTAATCCTATGGTGTCATTTTTTTAAAGGTATGGGGTTGATATTTAGGGGATCGACAGTACTTCCTGTATGGTTAGGAAGTACAAGGACTCGACCCCCCCAGGTGTCTCCCCCCCCCCGTATTGCATTCTGCCAATGTAAATCCTGACTAGTTCATTTCATCATTTCACTGAAACAGTTCAGGGTTTTGATAAAATCCCTTACTTTCATCAGGGAAATGATCTTGAAGAGACGTTATTTTAACACCTCCCGTCAAGTGATCCTCTCCCTTAGGGATTTGATGAAATTCCTAATTTCGCCATTTCCCTGCGATATATACAAAATGATACTAAAGTATCTAATGAACAGCATTGCATTTTTAAAAAAGTAATCATTTTCATACGAATTTTTCATCTGTATACCTACATAGCAGTAACATCAACTTCTTGATTTTTAAGCAATTAGGTAAATACACATAGAAAAACCATCAAAATTTATTCGATGCCCTTTAATTTGTAAAAAATCTCAAATTTGTGTAGTTTACTATATGCCAAAATTAATTGCTTCACACAGTTCTGAAAAAGAGTCACAAAATTATCAGGTTTTTTTTTTTAAAGATAAACATTTATAGAGTTTCGAAAAAGTATTTGTACAGCCCAAAGGTGTGAGAAGTTTCAATATGATGGAAAATGAAGAAACGCATTTTTTTAAAGTTTATACAGTTCATTGTTCTACGCATTTACGGTGATCGCGGTAGCCTAGTGGTTAAGGTCACGAACTCGAGGCCGGCGGCGGAGTGATGCGGGTACGAGCTCTGGTGCCACTGTGTAGAGTGGCAGATGCACCTTCAAACTGTCGAGGCTCAAAATCCGTAGGTGTGGTAGTGTGGAGAGAGGGGTTCCAACTCTGGTGTCGTCCTCGTTATTTAGTCGAGGTACAAAATTGCGAGGTACATCGCCAATAGCCCTCGTGTTGCATTATAGTGCGACATTAACCAACTCGCAGTTCGACAACACGCAGTTACGTTATGAGGTAAATCATTCGTTGATTAATTGTCATATATGTTAGAAAAAGTATATTCTTCAACATTCTACGTTCAACTCTCCGATTAAATTTATTGCACGAAATTCATAAAAAACAGAAATATATTAAATTAATATTATTTTTAAAGCACGTTTTGTTATTGTTTTTTCTTTCAAGAACTTGAAAAACAATAACACTTTCTTCATACAAGAATTCCCCAACAGCATATGCAACGATTCAAATCACTCCAAACACAAACCACGTGTCAACAGACCCCACGCTGGAGTCTCCAGCAGATAAATGAACTCTGCCATCGGTCGCCTTGGGTTATCGGAAAATGGAATTGTGTCCCAGATTTGGAGCGCGAGGCTGATAAGATGTCCATTCCTGGTGAAGCTCAGCAGCGACAGCAACTAATTTCTGGGTACAGTTCAGATAAAAAGCAGAAGGCATATACGATTGCCATCCTAATCCCAAAGCGAGTCGAGTTGAAGGCAGAGGGGGACAAGGTCTTCAGTTCAAAGCGATAAGAAATGAAAAAAAAAAAAAAAAAACGTAAATGCTTTTACTTGTACACGACTGTTGAAAGAATGATTTCCTTCGCATCTGAAAAACAGCGCGGTTTGGGTAGGATCGAATGGAAGAAGACTCTCTAGAGATGGAGACTGAACAGTGGCAAAAGGTCTTAAGGTGATAAATATATAATGTGGGGTAATATGGTTCCCTTTTACGAATATCCCTACCCCACTTTATTTTAAATACTCGATGCGCTATAAAATAAACTAATTCCCTTATAAATAATTCACTCATATTGGTCAATTTTACACACCCATATGGATTTAAATGATTTATTTGCTTCTTAGTCTTTTGAAAACATTTTTAAAAGACGCCGAGTCAAACATTCGAAAGTTTTATTTTTTTAAAAAAAATCATCTCTTCTTTTTTTCGTTAATAGTTATACACGAAACATTTCGTTAACCCTTTATCGACCGACGGTACTTATAAGTACCACTCACTTTAAAGTTACATAGAATAACCATTTTTAAGAATATTTTGGCGATACTTAGCAAGAATATTCTTTGAAATCCACTCTTCCAAAATATATGACAGCACGGGTTCTATCATGAGTATTTTGGCGGGGAAGGTGAATAGTTTTATAGTAGACATTGCGTTTTCAGCTGACGACATTTTTAGCGGATTGCGAAGATAATCATTTTTGTTCCAAAAATATAGTTAATGTCAAAATTTAAGTATCTTATATATACTTGTATGTCAATGAAGACCTTAGAAAACGATTTGACTGTTTATTTTAAGTGAATAGTGTATATAAAATTAATTTTACAATTGAATATCTCTAATTAATTAATTAGCTCTAACGGATTAAAATTTCCAAAGTTCAGTATTTTGTTTATGTATATCCCTTAATTTTCAATGTAGTAATTCAAAAAAAAATATTACACGAAAAAAACTGCAGTAAATCATAATGCGGTAGATAAAGGGTTAAAGTTATGTGATGTGAAAAGGCCAATTAATACATTACTTGTGCGGTATATTAATATTTAAACTAAACGAAACTGAGTGGTGCAACAGCCCGCGAGGGCCAAGGCCTACCGTGCCTGTCTCAGTATACGTGACCACTAGGCGCTTAGGTGCATGCGCAGATGTTCCGATCAGTTGAACAAGACTGAAGCGAAACCCCCAGTGTTTAGTCCCCAAGCAAGCTTGCTACTCATTCACCCACTGAAGGGATGAAAAGTTGAGTCGACCTTGCCCATCCCAAGGATAGAAACCCGGACCTGTGGTGTGGAAGCGCAATACACAACCACTCAGCCACTGGTTAATATTTAACAACTTAATATAATTAATTTTCCATTTTAAAACATATTGACCGTTCCGAGTGAATTGCATTTACATATATTATGTATTATAAATTATTTTACTCCCTCATCTTAGTGGACGATCATATAAGTCTAGCCACTAGAAATGGGGTTCTGTACTCTTAACACTGAATTTTTATATTATCTTTCATATTTAAACGATATCACGACTTTTATCGGCAAATATTTTTGTTTCTGCAATTCTTAGAAGGTTGTAGATAAAATCTATAAGAAGAGGGACACTGCTTTGAAATTAGCAAATTGTTTAAAAAAAATTCAAAATAAAAAAAAAATTAGTGGGAAATAATTAAAATGCTAAATCATCCCCATCCTTTCACAAAACGAGAAAGTCTATTTTTTAATGAAATTATGATCAAAATTTTCATTTGGTTGACCTCGGCTACTAATTAATACAATTTAGTTGTTGTAAAAAAGAAAACTGTTAAAGAGCAATCCAGAAGGTTACATGGCCAGGGCGGACATGTGAGGGGAGCTGGGTGGGCAGAGCGGACATTCTTACACTTATTGTGGTGTTTCATATGTGAGTAAAACTGGATGGAAGAATTGAAAACATCCTAAAAGAATTAAAAACATCAAACAATTTAGAAAAATGTCTAAAATCTTTTTGTAACTGGGTTGGACTAAATCCAATGGTAAATGTGATATTTATATGCCTTCACATAATAAATGTTAGTTAGTACTTACTTGCATTCATTTTTCTTTTATTTACTTGTATCTGTTTCACATACTTTACTTCTAGTACTTACTTTTACTTACATTAATGAAACTAATTAATTTTAAGACAATTGCACCTGTTCTAATATTTATTTGACTCTAAAATACAGTTTTCCACATAATTTCTGAAATTCGTTCATACCCTTCATTATAGTTACTTATTAATTTTTAAATATTTATCTGAAAGTTTTTATTTTAATAACATTTCGCTATGCTTAAAATGCATTCACACTATAATAACTTGACAATTTAAAATAAATAATGAAATTTGATTGGCAAAAATGTATTTATCTTTGTAATTCGATAATCAAGTGCAAAAACAGAAAATTTCGGTTAAAAAAAAACGTTATCCAACGTGAAAGAGATTTGCCTCTTAAAATACAGTTATAAATTATATTTGTAATTCCTAAAAGAATTTATTTGCATATTTATCTGCATCCTTTATCTGTCCTAAGATGTTGAAAAAATGTCTTATGTGTCCACTCTGACCTCGTTCGCTATAGCCACACCACCATCCCAAAACCTATCAAACATTCAACAAATTCCAAGAGCGTACTGAAGATAATTAAAACTACAGATATGAACTGAAGGAAACGATTAAGAAGAGTAGCATAAACTTCAAAAACAAACAAAGAAATACATACCTTCATATGTGGTGGTTCTTAAATCGTGGTGAATGGAGAAGACGCAGCTTAATAAATGAAAAAATCCAAGGAAAGTGAAGAAGATGGGCTTCATGATGATGATATATAAAAGAAATTAAGACCGGTACTCCAAATATCGAAATACGGTCACCTACGTCCTGATGCCATATTCTTTGATCCCAGCATCATTTCCAAGAATTAAAAAAAAACCTGAAAAAGAAAAAAAATTTATTCTTAGACACAATGTCCCCTGATACAATCAAACAACCTATCAAAATGCAAATGAGGTAAATAAAAAAAATTAACGAGATATAAACTTTCTTTAGAATGTCCAGAGGCATGTTTGGACACATATTTATCGAATGACTATCTAATATACAGATTAGTTCCTGTAACTCGTTACTCGAAGAAATCATTAAGTTGATAATCATGGAGTATATCAGATATCTAAGTCCCCTCTCCCTACCTGGAGTAGGTTGATGGTAATAGGAAAGATCTCTCTCAATGAGAATTTCTGATTTACATATATATGATAACTAATATAATTGCAAATTTGTCTGATGAGATAAACCAGTATCAGATAATCAGCGTGAAAAATTACAGTTAATGATGTAATTTGAAATATGCATCTGTTATTTATATATCATTTCCGATTTAAAACTATCATTTGAATGAACTTCAGAAGAAAAAAAATTTTTCCCAATGATAATGAATCGATCAATTTACTAGTTAAACGAGGGGGAAGGGGGGATAATACAATAGTATCGATAATTAAGAGAGTTTTTGCAGTTCCAAGTTTCCCATAAATCCCAGCTAGTAAAAAAATTTAAAATTCGCAGATTTTACAGAAGAAACAGCCTTTAAGCAACTTTTGCAAACAAATATGCCGTGCAGCAAGTAAACTTCTTAAATGAATTTATCTTATGTTTTATAAAAAAAGAGGTTAATAGTTCCCAATACTGTTAACTAATTTCAATTTTTTTGCATTTTTGTTCACAAATTCAACTGTCCAAGTATTTCACAATATTTTGATGCCGGTCCTATTCAGCTCAAATTACCAAGACTTCCCCGAATTGTGAAATATTAATCACCAAACAAATCGAAACTAAGCATAAAGTTTGAATTGAATTTTGAACATAACGTATTTTTAATGATGAAGTAAAATTTTATCACATATTTTAAGAAAGTGAATTTCATTATAACAAGATAAATTGATTATAATAATCAATAAAAATACATTCCTATGTCAATACAAAATTCACATCAAGTTCTGGTTATGCGTAATTAGATTATTTGAAATGCAAAAAAAAAAAAAAAAAAAAATGGCATGATGATTTCAAATCTTAAGTACTAAGGAAGCATATAATATTTTTTTCTTTCAAATGGGTTCCAGTTTCCTCCACTTGAGCACTGACGATGCAAAAGTGTAGTAGGTATTTAATTTTGCCGAAAGCACCTAAGCCAAACAGGCACTCTAGTCAGTGGCGTAACGTACACCTCCGGATCGCGGAGGGAGGCAGGATTTTTTGGGGCCCAAAGCCCATTTTTTGTTATAATTTGCAATTCGGTTTGAAAGATTCGGCATGGGGCACAAAACCTGACTTTGCAGGGGTCCATTACGCCACTGTCTCTAGGGGTCTTTAACATGCCGCGTCATACAACATGGATGCTGTCGATTTTTTTGCATCACGAAAATCCATCGAAGAGATGGGTCGGGGTCGAACCCGCAAACTTGGGCGTACAAGACCAGCGCCAAACCAACTACGCCACCCAGCCGGCATTTACATATTTTATAGCAGTAAAATCAAGTTTAATTCTTTTAAATACCACTGATTCAGTAACACATAAAAGATAGAAAAATGCAGTAAATGTCCGACTACATTCGGAACCGTGATTTTCAAAAGCGCATAAATGGATAATTTTCATGATACTTAATGTCACGTGGATTAGAATATATGCATAAAATTGTTTTAAGGATATTTTGGCAAAAAATTAACTTAGATTAATCTTTTTTTCCAAATGTTCTCCTTTTATGAAAAATGCTTCTATTACAATAATATTTTGTCTGTATATAGCTCAGATTCTAGTTGAGCCTCTCTCTACAGAGGCTCAACTGGAATTTTTGAAATATATAACTTAGAAGTGAGTTTTTTCATATTTTACGACAACAGAGGGGAGCAATTTTAAGAAAAAAACGCGAATAATTATTTCAATTGGTGGTAACTCTAAAAATAATGTGAATTTTTCGAAAATTCTAGATGAGCCTCTGTAGAGAGGTCAGAGCTATATACAGGCAAAATATTATTATAATTGAAGCATTTTTCACAAAAGGAGAATATTTTGAAAATGGGTCATTCTATGTTCATTCTTTGTCAAAATATTGTACTTAAATAATTTTTAATTGTATTACTATTCTGAAAACAATTTTATATACATTTTCTAATCTAAGTGACACTAAATATCATAAATATTATCCATTTATACACTTTTGCAAAATCACGGTTCCGAACGTAGTCGGATACCTTAATAACTTATAATATTGTACCAAAGGTTTTCTTCCCCGTCTCAGTGAATGCAACCAAAAAAATGCCTCCTAATTAACATCTCGATTTCCAATACAAATAATGCAAGGTTGTGGTTAGTTACGATTTAACTGTTCTTCAAATTTGCATACCAGACAAACAAATTTTCTTATTTTATCTCGGTTTGTAACATTCTATAGATGAACAACAATTTAAAAAATAACTATTCAATAATAAATAAAATAAAAATAAGGGTGAAGAGAAGACGAGAGAGAGAGAGAGACAAGAGAAAAAAGTAACCCTTCTACTTTTATATCTTTCAAGAGGCACTTCAGAAGAGATGAGATTGCAATTGGGTATCTTTCGCAGGCAGAAGGGGGATGGGAGGTGGGATAAAGAACGATTTAAGATCAATCAAATTTTTATTTTACTGTATCCCAAGGTTTCAGAGTTCAACGTCTGTCATAAACGAGAGAAACACTGCTCGTCTCTCATACAAAACATTGGCATTGTCGTTTTCTTTCTCACTACATTAACCAGTCGAAAGGTTCGTATTTTATTTCCATAACCTTCACACCAGCCACATTAAACGAGACATTACCTATGAAAATTCTACGATAACTATCAATTTCAAAAAGAATAACGCATCTTATCAGCATATAATGATGGGTAAGTGCGAATTATTTGGTGTAGCTGTCAAAAGAAACACTTAAGGCGAGATCATAACGCTAAAAAAACATACGTAAAGCGTAAATTTAAAACAGAGGAAAGGCAAGCTTCCTCTTCACATCTTGAGGAGAAAAAAAAAGCACTTCCGAAAACCACACCACAACTCATACGAAAGAACAACACATAAAATATAAAAAAAGGTTCTTAAACTCGAGCTTGGAGAGTGGGTTAAAAAGTTAAACGACCTGGCTGATGGAAAGATTGGGAATAGGGCGCCCTTTTCAGTGTTCCCTGGTGCAGAAATATAAATATGAAAGCAGAAAATAAAAATTTCAACGCTGAAGTTCTATAAACGCTTCATGGGGGAGAGGGGTTCATCCGAAAAGAGACCCGTTGTGAGCACGAACAGTTGGAGACAGACGCGCAGCTGACTTCAAACTTGCAGTGTGCACAAGTGAACAGTATGGACTTCATCAAAGAAGTCTGTTCAAGATCTAAGAGGGAAGATAAATATACGTGGAGGTAATCATTTAGAATGACTAGTTAGTCTTGATGATTATGCTTCGAATTACTATGTTAAGATCTAGGGGAACCTTTTTCATCAAAATTAGACACATTTCGGTGTCTGTTATGATTATATTACACTTTTAAAGCGAAATCCTTTCGATGCTTGCAACGTTTAATGACATGGTTCAGCAATATTTCGTGACAAATAGCAGTCAGAATAAAAAAATATTTTTTGTAAGAATATTCTCCGAAATAGAACGTTGAGGCGTTTTAGTTTTTATACGTGTAAGATATTTTTCACCAGCAACAAAACTGAACAAAATCTTACGATTTATATAATCACTACAAATGTTATTACTTAAAACATACAAATTAAAAAGAACAATAACGGGATAAAAATTATTTAAATGTTTTCCCCACTAATACAATTTTAGTGTCTGTGGAGACACTAAAATTGAGAATGGGAGGGATAAAAATTTATAACACGCTTCGTTTTTATATAATTTTTCAAACAAATACACAAATATATAAATATTTTCACTCCCATAATGAAAAAAAATACGCGAATGTATTCTTTATCGCTCTTAATGTTCTTGATTAATTATTCCAATGGGTTTATACATATATCATGGGGTAGGGGATCTAGAATTCGTGGATCACAAACACAGTTTTAAAAAAAGTTATATGATAAAGCATATCCTGCTCATAATGCAAGAAACTCATCAGAAAGATTCATAACATACCAAGAGTATTTGATAAATGTTCATAAATAGGTTTTTCATTAAATAACCATGAAAGAGTGAAATTTACAATATGAAAACTAACAAATAATACTTGTAAACTTTCATAAGAAAGAAGGAAAAAGTTTTTATAACATGCTGTAATTTGATTGAAAAAGTAATAATGTAAATTTGAATATATATACAAATATTAAAGAGTAAGCAACATAAGAGAAAATTATTTTAAGGCTGCTGAAAATTATATATATATATATAAGGGGAGAAGATAAACTAAAACACATTTTTTTCACAGTCAACTAAAATACATAGGCTGATAAACTTTTTATCTATCAATTTTTAACTATCACAACAAATGTAAAATTTCAGAATTCAATTACAAGAAACGTTCATTGAAATTCGCAAATTTATTCGCCAGAAGATTTGAGAATATATAAGAAACTAGATTTTCTTGTCCATATCCCAATCTCCAATCAACCATACGGTCCAGTGTGACCTTCAAAAGATCCCAAGCTAGACTTTTTCAACCCTCAGTGGATTCAAATTTCCTCGAAATCACCTTCCTTCCGAATCCTCCTGAAGATTTTCAAACGAAAATGCTACCCTACAGAAGATTCAATTCATTCAATGGAGGGGAACAAGACTTTTGTGCAAGGGGACGTTAGGCTTTGACGATGCTTGGCAGGTGAGTTGAGGAACATCAGCCGTTCAGAGCAGGGTCTGGCGCCAAACCCCTGAAACGGAAGACAGCAGACTTGTAGCAATTTGGTCAAGTTGTTACTACCATCTGGTAGACAATTTTTTTTTTCTTTTGAAGCGACAGAAGACAAACAATAAAGTCTAACTTAGTTCGAAGTTTATTGCTTGAGGGGAAAAAAAGACGAGGTGGGTAGTTTCTAAATTATAGTTAGGCACTGATTTCTTAGTTGTTTTTTCTTTAGAAAAAGATACAGAAAGTTTTATTAAGCAACCACTGCAACAACCTTATTATTATTAATAGAATTATGTAATTGTGTGTTCACAGCCGATATATATAGAACGTAATTTCGGCAAATATATTTCCAGATTTAAAAAATACTGCAACATTTTAATACAAAGCTTTAACTTCACTATTCTATAGACTACAATATTCATGTCTCATCGAGTAAATCAATTTTTTTTCTATATAAAGAGTGTTCTTACTTCGTTTCCTGTACTGTAATGCTTGTGATTGGTATATTAAAGACTCAGCATGATAATCTTATGAATTTATTTTAATCCTGATATTTTATCTCGCAGAAAACATGAGAGTCATACAACTCAGCAACATTAGATGAAGATAGCTTAAAGCATCATGAAATGTTAAAAGCAATATTATTAATATAAGAAATGCACTTTTTCAATTGTTCTCGAATTCCCCATTATCCATATAGCATAATTTTTAAATCAATCTTAAAATATCTATAAGAACTTTAAAAAAAAACAGCTTATTGTAAAAATATTATTCAAAACTTTAAAAAGTTATTGTTAAAAAAAACTATATACAATTTTTCTTTTTTTTCTAAAACATATGAACTTTTTAAACCTCACAAATTATATTTGATACCATAAAAAATGCACTATTAAATATTTATTTCGGGAGGCATGTACCATATCCTTTTTAAAACTACATATCAATGTCCAGAATTTAACACAAATTTTTAATAAGCATAATCGCCACAAAAAGTTTTCCACTATTAAGTAACAATGAACTTGCGCAGTCAAACTCACGCCCTTTCTAAAAAAATAATAACAATTAAAATAAAAAATTAAAACTAAATTCTAAAATTAAATAACAACTAAGCCTTATAAACAAAATTGATGGAGAACAATTCACGTCAAATAAAAATTACCACAGTTTCTAAGCGAGACACAGACAAGAGTTCAACGGCTTTTTCCATCAACCTTGGCATTCAGTCTGAAGATGCAAATAAAACAGTGTATCTCTCCCCTACTTGAGGGATTAAAATAAATCCCAACGCAAATCAAGCTGAGAAGAATAAATTTAGGCGATTCTACTCAGAGTTGCCTAGTAATTTGCATCTTCCAGAAAGGCTGCTGAAGGCGTGAAAAAAGGAAATATATTTTAATAATACTTGTTGGTAAAGAGAATTAAATCAAATGATTTCATTGCAGCTTGAATTGTATACAGCAGAGGTGGGGAACCTTTTTACCATTAGAGCGACCGCCTGTAAATTAAGTAGTAATAAAGGAGGTCGCAGACTGTGATGTACCTATAAATGAGACTTTATAAAAGTATTATAGTTTTTTATAGCGTTAACTATTTTGTGCATTACATAGAAATATTTTTTGAAAATTATTTATTTATTACTTGACGTAAAAAGTTACGATATAAAACATTTTTGTATTCACATATGGGTAAAAACTTGTTACGTCATTCATCATTGATTTTTTCTATAAAATTATTAAATTCATAGATATTGTTGTAACTCTTTCTATATTTCACTGATGGTGTTTTTATTTATGTAAGCATATATCAATTTCATAACGCGAAGCCTTAGTTGTTCCTGTACATGAGCATGTGTGGTAGTGTTGCCATGTTGCACTAGGTGGTGTTCTAACATGTGGAACGTACAATTGGCTATTCCCACGAGCAGTCATTGAAACATACATACTCTTTATTTAATTCCATTAATCTACACACTGTTGTAATCTATAAAATTAAATATTAATTAATAGAAGTGCTAGCTTTTATGAAGGCCGCATGCGGCCTAGAGTTCTTCACCTCTGATATAGAGTAAAAATTATTGAACCACACAATGATTATTTAAAAACAGGGTTAAGATAATCATCAATTACTAAAAGATTTTTTTTCACTGTTTTCTCAAAATTACGATAGAGTATTCTCTAAAAATTTATTACGTTTAAAACTGATCAGATATTAAGCTTCAAATTACTTAATTTTAACTTACAAAATAATAATAATAAATGTGAGGGATAGGGGTCTTATGACTAATCATAGTTAAAATATTGCCATTCTTGTTAAAAATTGCAAATGTGATTATTATTAGACTTTTGCCATTCAAGTTTAATGATTATTTAGAATTAAAATATTACTGTCATTCAATGATGAATATTCCATAACTCTGATAGTAAGAACATATCTAAAACGCAACAATTAGACAAAAAAACACATTAAACACTAAACTCTGAAAATTTTTATACACAAAAAAAATACACTTTCATTTTCTAATATTATTGTCAAATAACGAAGCTGAATACAGAAGTTACACAACAACTATGTAAAAATTTTCCACTGGGAACTATTTATATAAAACTAAAATGACACAGTTATTATTCTTTCAATTTTTTATTGTATGAAAAAGTTATAAATCATTCACGCCCTTATGACTTAATAATTACTAAAAAAAATTCAAACAAAAGAATGAATATTGAGGATTGCGAATTTCAAAAATCAAAAGATCCCATTTTAAACCATATTCAAATGACGCTCACAATCAACTGACATGATTTAATACTTGATATAAAAGCTTTTAATAATCAGAGAACGTATTTTCCTCCCTTCTTTTCTTTTCCAGGAGTCTATGAACTTCTTCAAACAGTAACTAGATGTATATTTGACCTTACTCTTATTCAAGAAGAATTTATGGGAATCAATTATGTATCCAAACAAGAAATAAAATGGTAAGATGAAGCAGATGTATTGTATCTCAAGCTAAAAGAGTTACGAAGAGATGGAGTAGCACGGTGAAAGACCGGCTTTTATCGTATTTTCGTGATCTTTGTTGAATGGAGGAATACATTACGCGCTCGTAAAAGATTAATAGAACGTTTGTTTTAGAAAATATGGGAGTATGCTTTCACCGATGCATTTTGAAACAAGGAGGACGGAAAATGTGAAAGACCACCAGATGGTCGCAAGTTGAGAGCGCGGTTTCAAGGGCATCATCGTAGTGGACAAGGCCAAGGTTGGAGTGGCTGTATTGTGTATCCTATGTGAAATCAGTTTTTGGCAAAAATGGCTATTTTTCTCTGCCATGTGCCAGTACTTCACCAATTTGTCACCGGTATTTTTCATTTCATTAAACCATTATTTAAACAGTTTACTAACATGTTTCAGTTTAAATGGAGATTATATGTCGAAGAGTCTATAGTAAAATAAAGTTTAAACATAATAATCTTAATGACAATATAAAGATGTGTGAATTTTTCACTTACGAAACTAAAAGATTCCTAAGTAGTTGCAAAAATCGGTTTCGATTCATCGTACAAAAAAATTAAAATGGACGATTTCGTGCTTTTCATCGTTTAAGATTAACTGTCCGCTCGTAATCGCAAATTCAATACTAATTATCGAATAAGAAAATTTTTAAGATGTGTGTTTTCTTGCAACTAAAGTGCACTATAATCAAAAAGTGTGCGCGTTTCACCCCACCTTTTTTTTTCTCTGAGATTATTAACTGAATGTATGCGATTTTCATGATTTATGCATTAGAAATTTACCTTAAAAACTGCAGAAAGCGCTGAAAAATTCTGACCAATGTCCAAAAAATCAAACCAATGGCGAAAAAAAGAAATTTTTACGCGCGAACCTAATGAGTAAAAATAATTTTCACAAATAAATAATTAAATTTATTAACAAAAAGATATTTTTACATTTAAACACAGACTTTCTTCCCATGAAAGATTCGCATGCTATTTATAAAAATCTGCTTCCTCCCATCTTTATTGATTAGATTCGATGTATTTGAAATATTTAAGCATATGCAGTCAAATTAACAATGCTGGTTCAAATTTGACATTTATTATTCTTAAATTGAAAATAAAGTTCAGAAAAAATAAATTTTGATAGATAAAAACCTTTTTTAAACGAAAATTTTCAATAAAAATTCAGATTATCTAAATTTTTTTTTAAAAAAAAAATCTTGATAAAAATACAGTTTTATTATCTACTTTTCAGCAGCATTCAATAATTAGGGAATTAAATTACAAGATTATGACCATTAGATTTAACAATTTAGTTGGTATAATGTACGATGACAAATATTTACAAAAATAATGCACAGGTGTTATTTTATTCAAAAAGTACACAGGCAAAAACTTGTATAAAGCACATTTGGCGACAAAACCAGTTATTATTATCCGACCAGGTCTTTCACCGATAATTCTGAGGGCGAAAAGTTATATCAAGAGGCGAGAACACTTATGTGACAGCATCTGGCACCTAACACCGAGCCCGCCACGTGACCTTGAACTGGTCCTCCCTCCTTTCAGAAAAAAAGCAGAGCTTTCAAGAGCGGAGACATGTACAGCTACAGCTTCTCTCTTTCTCTTCCCCCCTCCCACACGCAAGATGACCTAAAACCCTTCCTCCCCACCTCTGGGTTAACTTCAGTGGAACCTTCTGGGCTTGCAACAAAAGAAATCCCGTGTGATCGAGTTGTATGCACAAGCTTTTTCAAGCCTTGGATACGGAGTTTCCAGTTGCCAAAGGAGTAGAAGTTCGTAATATTGAAGCCTGATGCACCAGTTCATTTCGAAGTATTTTGAGATGTCATACTTTAAATTTAACTAATGCTTTTACAATATTCAATAACAGAACATAAAAAGTTTAAAAATCGGGCACAATTAGTGAAATGTAATAACATTAATTAATGTTGTGTGTATTTATGTTGCATATCAGGAGTCGGCAACCTTGTAGCTGCGGTATCCCAAACCAAACTATCATTCGGATACCACACAGTAGGAAATATCCGAAATTATCCGCGATTTCCATGCAAATGCATGCAGATTTACGGAATAGAGGTCAAGAGTACAGATTTAAGAGTTCTATTAAAGAATATTGATGCATATAATTTAAAGACATTTATTAACATAAAATATAAGTATTCCTTCAACATAAATAAAAATTAAAACTTTACATACATTGTGTACTATGCAGTGCCGATTTAAGCTTATTTTAGGCCCTGGGCGCGGGAGATCTACAAGCCCCCTTGGCACTGGAGGATCTAAATTTATATAACCAGTAAATCTGGTTAAGTCCAACTTATCCGGGCGCCCAATGGATAAACCGGCACTGGTATTATGAATCTTTTAGCATATTTATTAAAATAAACAACACGAAATAAAAGTATTCTTCCCCAATATCGTTAAATAAGAATAAACATTTCAATGCAAACCTTGTTCCTGCACCGCTCTACTTCATATCGCAATATCATGAGTATATATTATTTGTAACTTTCAATTTGCTATGATTCTGAATGTTTAGTTGTTAAACAACTTCTTTGCAGACTCAAAATAGTTTTCGTACGAGAAAAGATTTGCTAACATAGATATATAGAACCAAAAGCGGAAAGCAGAGTGCATGCAAATTTCTCTCTCTCTCTTGAAACAATTAAATCTCTCCAGCAATGACATCCAACACTTTAAAATAGTTTTCGCTTTATCATTAGAGTTATTTCATTGATTTTTTCGTAAATCCGTAAGTTTTGCTTTCTGTAATTCTGAAGATATTAGTTCTCAATATTTCTAAATAATCAACTTCCAACCACTCAAAAATCGACAAATTTGTAGAGTGCCATTGACCACAGGTTGCCGATGACGGTTCTTTATTAACATACTACGGTAAAGATTAAAGCTGCATACTTATTCTATATTATGATTTTTGAAGTTAAAAAGGGAGAATTTTTTTAAATACCGTAAAATCGGGCGTATAACGCGCACTTTTAATACAAAAAATAAGATTGAAATTTAAGGGTGCTTGCTCTCAAGATAAAAAAATAATCAAAGAAGAAAAATTACGACTTCCACATAGATCCAAATACTTCCTTATAAGCTTAAAGGCTCGTAGTGCTAGAAGTATACTATTTTTTTTAAACTTGAAATAAGATATCAATCAGATAAAAAAAAGGGGGGGCGCGTTATTCGCCGAATGTACCAAAAAATAAAATAGTGCAGCTTAAAAGTATGGGTGAGCATTATACGCCGGATTTTACGAGACATATCCCTTTCACTGAAAGTCCAGCAAACCTTTATTGGTGGATAATAAAAAATCAATAAAGAGACTAGATTACATGCCAATTCTTAGAAACTCATACACAGGAAAACTTTCCTCCAGAGTTAAGCGAATCTTCATTAAAATGAAACACGAAAAATCCAAACAAAAAAAAAACCTACAATACACGCCTTCCCTTAAGGTCTAAGAAGGGAAATCCAAATCTTGCCAGCAGCTCGTTCTTTTAGTTGTTCCAACAGGCCTTTATAATCGCCAGTCAACGAAAAAGAAGGCTTACTCCTCGCATTACACCGTCATTCCAACAAAGAACTCAAAACTGACTGAAGCCCGCATAAATTAGCTTGTCAGCATTTAAATCCAACATTTCAATAACAGTTAAAGAGAAAGATATATAATGCCAGGTACATTCATCAACAGACTGATTAGAAAAAGGAACGTGAGTTGGCAATATTTTTCGAATTGTTAACATCGTTTTTATGTCGCATTAGTTTTACATAGTGAGACTTGGCATGCGTGCGTTAATGTGTGTACGAATTCGAGCTTTTTCACGGGTCGATCTCGGACTATTGCCAATAGGCTGGAAAAAGGATTCTAAAACTTCTTCGAAAAGTCGTTGTACCTCTTGCAAAGACAGAAATGTACTTGGTAATTTTCCGAGTAAAAAATTTGTGAAATGTTTACAAATGCACTAAAGGTGGATAAAAAAAAATTCAGAATATCCAAACGTACCTATGCGGAAACGTTCTCTGGTATATAGATAAAGGGGAAATAATTAACTTTTATGCTACGTATTGCCACAACAGGAATGAAAAGTTAAGATATTTAAGATTTTTTTTCTATTGGTAAAAAGTCCAAATAATTTTTGTTTGGAAAAACTGGCACTTTAGTATATGGCAAGAAATTTTAGTATACAGCAATCCTAATGGGGGTAGGGGTTACACCCTCCGTCACTGATACAAAGAATCAATAAAATAAATTTTAATTCATTTAAATTTTTAGAAAATATATTAAATGTTTTCATATTTCAATCTGATTTTGACCTTACAATTCATATCAAATATTTTCTTTCTTAAATTTACCAGGTCTGCACTTCCAAATATTGAGTATATATATATATATATATATATATATATATATATATATATATATATATATATATATATATATTGGTGTTATATTCACCCACGTGGGTTTTGGGCCTTTGCCTTGGTTTATCTCCTATGCTATTATGTCGAAAATTTCCGCTGTAGGGGAAGGTTGAGATCTCACAAAACAATGTTTAACCCTGTTTCAATGTCCTAAACCAGTGACAGCTCGGGAAATCATAAGTTTTTTCCACTCTAGCTAAATTTCTCTTTTTTTGGTTTGTCATGGTTCCATGTTCTTGGTTCTTTCAGTTTGATCTTAAGATGTTTTAGTATTTATTAGTCTTCTTTTTAATTTATTTACTGCTATATATGTATATATATATATTACGATTCATTTTCATTAATGCAATCATGTAATCGATTCATTCAACATACTTTTCTGTGATGAAAAGTAATATTAAATTGAAGCACTCGTAAAAATTGCGGAAAAAAAATCGCGTTTGTTTTCAATATTTTTTTTATATAATCCTTACGTTGAAGAGAGTAATTATTCATAAGGAAACTATTTTAAAACGTTAATATTACCAAACGGAACTGATGAATAATTAAAACTTTACTGAGAGAGAGAGAGAGAGAGAGAGATTACGAAATAAAATTATGAGGTCTCTCACAAATAAGCTCTCGTATTGATTCGAAGTACACGATCAATCATCCAATACAAAATTTTTATCGTATCAAATCTTTCACTTGATTCCTTATCGTTTATGTTTCCATAGTGAGAAAAATTCAAAACAATGTAACTTTTTCTAACAAAACAATAACTTTTTTTCATAAAACTCCATATTTTAATTACCAAATCGTAATTTTAAACTTTTTTTCATTGAAAAAAGTAATTAAAATGCACATCCCATTTGCATAACATTCATTATCAATTGCATCATCTCTAATGAAATAGAATTTTCGCGTTACCGCTAGAGAAATTAAAGGAATATCTAAGTAATACAGAAGCCTTGTTGATATGGCATTGTTGTTTAGATTTATCCCTTTCCTTTTAATGAAGACTTACAACTCCATTTATATCCATCGTATCACTTATAAATAGGACAATGAGTGTTAATGAGTTCATTACTGAGTCCAAACATGAATTAATGTCATCAAACAGTTCCATTCGTCCCATTTTAGGAGATGCATTAGAGCAGTGTTCCACAACCCCCCGGTCCGTGGATCAAATGGTGCCGGGACGCCAAATGAACATTAAAATATTACCATTTTATTTTAAGTGCTGCATTTCTCTTGGATTTGAACAACTTTTCACAGAAATCACTTTATATTCCACGTTAAATCCCCTTTTATTCATTTTTGGTGCAACTATATTTTATTCTAAAGGCATATTTAAATGTAACTAAATTAAAATTGTTGAATGAAAACAATCTTAAAATAATAACAATCAACATGTCCCACCCTCAGCGGGCCGCGGTAAAATTATCAAACTTTGACCGGTTCGAGGCGATAAAAAGGTTGAGCACTCAGTAGCGCACACAGGAATTTTTCAAGGGGGAGTCCAGGGATGAAAGTCCACCATTCTTGTCTCATGCTCCTTTTGATTTTGTCGATTTTCGAGAACAAAAAACAGTAGAAAATTAATTATTGAATAAATAATTAGCATTAATTAATAAAATTAATCATTAGTTAACAAATATTTAATTAAATTTTACGTACTATATACTTAGAATTATAATCAATTTGAAAAAAAATCAAGGGCTTTGGGGAGGGGGAGGGTCCGGAAACCCCAGGACACTCCCCTTGTGTGCGCCACTGGGAGCACTGCATTAGAGCTTACTTTTCTGATGAATACACAAACTGGACAAAAAATAATAAGTTCCTATAAGTAAACAAACTATAAGCAGTACGATATGCTTTGTGATTTACTTCATGTAATTATCGTAAAATCCAGGGTATAACGCGCACCGATAAATTTTTATCTTTTTGTGTGTGTGAGTATGTGTATTCTTAGTGCGCGTTATACGGCGAATTTTACGGTAATAAAAGAAAAACAAGAATGAAAACAAATCAAAGCTTTATAAAAATAATGCTACTAACAGAAAATAATTTGGTTTTACAAGCAAAATTTAAAAAAAAAAATATGCGTAAACTTGCAATTTTACACGAGAAAAAGAACAGTTAAAAAAAGGATGGGGGAAAGGGGGCGGCACATCATATAAAAGGTACGATTTCGTTCTAATAGAAGTGAAAATTAAACAAATTAGCCGAAATTGGGATGTATGATAAATATATTAAAAGCACGCTATTTTAAACATAATACAATAAATAGTAAGAACGTTGATAAATAAAACGAAAATGCGTGCAATCCAAAGGTTACGAAGGTAAAGGCTCCTCCAAAAAAACCAGTACAGAATAACTATTACATTACCGCAAAATTCGCCGTATAACGCGCACTCCCTTTTTTACGAAGAAACCTGAAATGAACGTATGCAAAACTGTTATGTTTTGAAGCAATTCATTTGAGGTATTTTCCTAAGTTTTTGCAAAAATAGTGTACTTTTAGCACTACAACCTTTTAAGTTCAGTAAGAACGTCATTTCTTTTAAATAAAAAGTATTTCGAAATATGTAGAAGTCTAGTTTGTTTATGGACACTCTTTTTTTTAAAAAAATTTTTAGGTTATCATTTTTATACCGGGCGTATATAACGCGCACCCGTAAATCTCGATCTTATTTTTGGTGTTAAAAGTGCGCGTTAAACGCCGGATTTTACGGTACTTGCTATTGTATTTTTAATGTAAATTGAAATAAAAGGCTAAATCTACATATATGAAGGAGAAAAGCGACTCACTCTCTCACTGACTAATCACGATATCTCCGGAACTATTAAACCTACAGACTTGAAATTTGGTAAATAGGTTCCCTTTATGGAGTACACGTCAGTTAAGAACGGATTTTGCAAAGTTCGAAAACCAAGGGGCGTTATAGATAATTATTTCCATTACTAAACTATTAGATGTACAGAGGTGAAAAAAAAACTTGGTACACAGATTTCTTTCATAAAGTAGAGATTGCCTACATAATGATTTTTACGAAAATCGACCTCCAAGGGTCGTTATACATAATTATTTCCATTTTTAACCTATTAGACGTACAGTCTTGAAATTTGGTAAGCGGATTCCTTTCATAGAGTACAGATCCCCTAGAGAATGGGTTTTGTGTGTGAAAATCGACTACCAAGTGGCGTAGTAGAGAATTAAGTGGCGTTATAGGCAATTAACTCCTTTATTAAACTATTAGACGTAAAATCTTGAAATTGAGTCAGCAGATTCCATTCACTGAGTAGAGATCTGTCATAAAATGGGCTTTGTGAAAATCGTTTCCTAAGTGGCGTTGCGGGGGCTTAAGGGGCGTTACAGATAATTATTTCCATTTTTAAACTATTAAACGTAGAGTCTTGAAATTTAGTAATCGGATTTTTTTCATAGAGTACAGATCCGCTGAAAAATGGGTTTTGTCAAAATTGACTCCCAAGTGGCGTTGTAGAGAATTAAGTGACGTTATAGGCAATTAACCCCTTTTTTAAACTATTAGACGTAAAATCTCGAAATTTAGTATAAGCTGATTCCATTCATTAAGTAGAGATCCGCTATAAGATGGGTTTTTTGAATATCGTTTCCTAGGTGGCGTTGCGGGGGCTTAAGGGGCGTTATAGATAATTATTTCCATTTTTAAACTATTAGACGTCAGTCTTAAAATTTGGTAAACGAATTCCTTTCATGGTGTAGAGATCCGCTACAAAATAGTTTCTGGGAAAATTGATCCCCTAGGGTCACTGAGGGGTATTAAGGGGCGTAATAGATAAATATTTCCGCTTTTCAACTAATAGAAACACCTGCTTGAAAATTAGAAGCAGTAGTTCCGTTCATGGAATAAAGTTCCTTTTACAAAGATTTTTGCGAAAACGGACCCCCAAAGGAGTGGGGTTGCGAGGGATTAAGGCGTGTTATAGAAAAATTCCTGTTTTTGAATTTAACTCATTTACTTGAAATTTGTTGAGCACTTTTCTTTAGTTGAATAGAGTTCCACTAAGAATGGATTTTACGGAAATCAACTCCAGGGGGAAGCGGGGAGAGTTATTGGGCGTATTGGTAGACAAAATTCCCGTTTTCGAACTGCAAAGACTACAATAATAAAATTTGGTTTGCACGCTTCTTTTGTTGAATTGGAATCCGCTAAGAGTGCTCTGAACGAGGTATTGATGATAAAAATTCCGTTTTTGCTCTGTTAGATTTAGACTTGAAATTTAGTACACATGTTTATTTTATGGAGTAGAGATCCACTGAAAGTTGCTTTGGTGGAAATCCACTTGATTATTAGGTTAAGTGAGCGAAAAATATCTTTCTCCTTCTATTTTAGATATAAATAGAAATTAGATATTATACTTTATGTTCTTTTTATATCAAGGGGCGAGAGTGTAACAGCTATAAATATATTTTTCAATACAATCGAATTCTTAATGCTAGATATCAATAATTAATATATATGTAAACAGTATACATATATACAATATCGTGAAATACCCAGTGAAGTGGGTGGGTAACGACTAGTATTTAATATATTCAATAAAAAACGCCTTAACTTTGTTAAAAAGTTTCCAAAAACTTCAATTGTAAACTATTCATATCTTGACACGGGTAGGACTTCGAAAAGGAAATGTATACAGCAGTATGAAAATAGTAAAATAATGAATATGCATACCACAATTCATTTCGACTGGAAGCAATTTTAATAAGAATGACTCATGGGAAAATGAATTAAAGATTTTAGTTTTTTTTAATAAAAATTCATAATTATTTTCAAATCTTGATTACTTTTATTTTTTATTCTGATCATATTTTCATATAATGATATTTTTTTCCATGAATAATGTAAAAAAATAATAACAAATTTCCATCTGAATTCGAATTATTTTTGAATTTATATATTTCAAGAGAAAAAAAAATTTCCCCTTCGCAATTTATTATTTCCAAATTATAACTTTTAAAGTTTATTTTAATATGAGTTTCAGCAGAGGCTAGTTTTTAAAACAATAAAAGATTTCGGAAAAATAAAAATATTTCATTTTTATCACGTTATATATTTTGATTTTTTATGACTTTCCATCTCTCATCTGAAATAGGGTAGTTCAGGACGCAAGGGAGGTTACAAAAGAATAAATAAAGGTATGAGAAGGAATGGATTTTATTTTACTACTAATGGTTCAAAGGCCTTTCGCGTGCGGAAATGGAAAGATCTTACTAACAGAGCTTCGAAGAAAGGAGAAAAATGGCGAAAATTTACAAGCCCAAGATAATTTCCTCCGAATCAGATATCCTTGTTGTTCATCGAGTCTTAACAACAAGGAAGAGCGTTACGGATGGTGTGTACTTATTCTGTACTAGAGTTCGAATTTTATCTCATCTCCTCTAAAACAAACATAATCTTTTTTCTTTTATATTCAATGGTGATAAAATCTTTTTTTTTTCTTCCTCTTATCTTATTTTTTATGCGTTTAAGTTTGGAACCGTCATTTTGAACGACGTATAAATGAATAATTATATATATATATATATATATATATATATATATATATATATATATATATATATATATCAGTGGCGCACACAGGAATTTTTCAAGGGGGGTTCCGGGGTCGAAAGTTCACCATTCTTGTATCATGCTCCTTTTGATTTTGTCGATTTTCGGAAACAAAACACAGTAAAAAACTAGTTTTTGAATAAATAATTAGCATTAATTAATAAAATGAATCATTAATAGCAAGTAATTAATTGAATTTTACGTACTATATACTTAGAATTATAATCAATCGGAAAAAAATCAAGGGCTTTAAGGGGGTCCGGACCCCCAGGACCCCCCTTGTGTGCGCCACTGATATTTATATATTTCGTATCAGATGAATTGGAATATACGTATAAAATTGTTTTAAGAATATTATTACGAGAAAAAAATTATATAAAAGTAAAATTTCGGCAGAAAATGAAGAAAGATATTTTCAAAACATTCTACTTTTATGGAAAATGCTTCTATAATAATAATACTTTGCTTAGATGTAGCTAAGGCTTCTCTGTACAGAACTGGATTCTCATTGAACTAGGATTTTTGAACTAAATAATTAAGAAGTGGATTTATTCATATTTTATAATATCAAAGTAGAAAAATGTTAACAAAAACACTCGTTATTATTTCAATTTCTCGCAACTCTGAAAATAATTTGAATACATTTTTTAAAAATTTTATTTCAACCCCGCTGTAGAAGTCTTAGCTATATATGTAGGCGAAATATTATCAGTATAGAGGCATTTTTTATAAAAGGGAAAGATCTTAAAAACATGTCATTCTTCCTGCCACCCCCTCCCCCTTTTTTTAAACCAAAGAATGGTATTAAGATACTTTTTCTTGTAATGGTATTCTTATAACAATTTTATAGGTATATTCTAATATAGTTAACACCAACTATCAAATTATTCGCATTTATACGCTCTCCCAAAATCACGGTTCCGAACGTTGTCAGTCTTTAAATTTTAATTTTATTTGTTTATTTTCCCTTTTTTATAAATAAGAAGCATATAAAATTCAACAAATTGTCGTGTGAAATTTAGAGAATTGTCTACATAATATATATTTTCTTTTCTTTTTTTAAATTCATTTCATTATGCGCATAGAAAGAAAGAAATGTTGTACATAAAAAAATCAACTTTCTTTATAACTTCAAATTAGTTTAAAGAATTTATAGAATGCATTACAGAAAACCGAAGCACTTCCAAATACAGGTAAGCCTCAATTATGTGACTTCATACATAAAGATACAATGAAAAGTCATCAAAAAAGATGGAAGAAGTGTCGAAATATACTAATTAATCGAAATATTATGAAATTTTTGATCCAGTTTTTGGAGGAAACTGAGAGTTATTCCCTAAAAGGAAACGCAATCCAAAGGCCAAATTGGGTTATTCGAGAGGAAAGCGGGGCAACCGGCTAGGTTGATTTTTCTTTGGCTTCCATCAATTAGTTCTAAATGCTTAAAACAGGCTTTTAAACTAACGTTACTACGTAGCATTATATTGCATTATTTCACGAACTTACTTTCAATATTAACTCCTATATCATATCAAAATGTTTATCATAAAGCTCATTAAATTTGATACAATTACAATTAAGCTACTCGTAATTTACACTTTAAGCTTCCAAAATTCACGCTAACTGACTTTTGGGGGTATTCTAAATTTAGTGTTCTTACACATAAATATTAAACTAATTCAAAAAAATTCAATGACTGTAGTCACAGTCACATAACTACAGTCACGAGTTTCCAGTCATTGGGTTAAATTCTCATGAGGGTCACATGATAAATACAATCGCGTGTTCTTTATTAAATTCAAAATTTACATTAAGCTGATACTTGTTGTTCTATTAGTAAAAAATTTAGATAAAATTTCAAGTTTGATTATTATTAGGTAAACATGTTCAAATATTAAGGTTCTTCAAAAAAAAAATTTCAAACTTAAAAACATTCTTGAATTAACTTTTAAAACAAGTGCATTTTGTTTCCTTATGTGTTCGCTATTATTGTTGATAAAAAAAAATGTGTACTTTTTAAAATAAAGTTTCTGCTAAAAGCAAAGTGCTGAAAAAAACTGATGCTGGAAACGCGTAAATGCATTTACACTTTTTAAAAAGTACATACTTGTCAATCTACACTGCTCAAAACAATTAGGGGAGCACATGATTTTAACAAAAGTAAGCAAAGATGTATACCAATAAGTAACATAAAATGAATCATCCATAATGTAAAGCCTACCAGGAAACGGAAGAAGAAAACTTTATATGCAAATCAAAGTTCATGACGTCAAATACCAGAAAAAGGAGATAAGGGCAGAAATTGGGATGTCGCAGAAACGTCTGTTTTATTGCCGTAACTGTGAAATTCGATTGCGCAGTATTTTTTTTGTGAGACAAGGCTACTTGAGAATGTCTCAACAACGTGATTTACCGGAATCCCCATGGCATGGCGTGTTATAGGCAGACTGGAATCCAGGCAAACACAACGTAGTGTCGCGAACGCTGTTGGAGTCGCCAGAAGTGTTGTTGTAAGGGTGTGGAATCGATTCCAAGAAACAGGACATGTTAGACGTCGACCAGGGGCAAGTCGGCCACGCGCCACTACATCAACTGATGACCGGTATATACAGTTAACAGCCTGTCGAAACAGAACAGAGAATGCTACGCAGCTTCAAAGACAGTTGCTCTTGGCAACAGGACGAAGGGTGTCCAGCCAAACAGTACGTAATCGGCTTCACGAGGGAGGGCTCTATGCACGTAGGCCAATAGTCTGCATTCCGTTGACCCCACGCCACCGTGCGGCCCGAAGAAGATGGGCTGCTGAACATCGAGATTGGGAGCAACATGATTGGAGTCAAGTGCTGTTTACAGACGAGTCCCGATTCAGTCTAGAGTGTGACACTCGACGTGTTCTTGTATGGAGGGACAGGGGCACTCGAAATAACCCCGCATTCGTTCGTAAAAGGTCACAATACAGAAGAGCTGGTTGGATGGTATTGGGTGGAATCAGCATAGGCGGACGTACGGACCTGCATATCATTCGGAATGGCACTTTGACGGGCCGAAGGTATGCAGACGAGATACTTCGATCTCGTGTCATCCCTTACGCTGGAGCCATTGGAGATTCCTTTGTTTTCCAGGATGATAATGCCCGACCGCATAGAGCTCGTCTGGTGGAGAACATGCTTGAAGCTGAAACAATACAGCGTATGGAATGGTCAGCGTGCTCTCCTGACCTGAATCCAATCGAGCATGTTTGGGACATGCTCGGACGACGCATTGCTGCGCGACCAAGGCCGCCTGCTACTGTCCGTGACTTGGAGATTGCACTTCTTGAGGAGTGGAACAGTATTCCCCAAATTGTGATCGATAACCGCATCGCATCCATGGCAAACAGGTGTGCAGCAGTCTTAGCTGTTCGAGGAGACCACACGCCCTATTAAAACTCATGCATCATGTCTAAACAGTGCCTTTTTTTATCGTTTACATGTAACCAAATTGTTGCCCTAAATCATCTTTTCATGTTTGTTCCATATTTTCAAAGAATTAAAGCTTAATTCCAATTTTTTTACGCCTTTTTTCTGTATTGCGCATTGATACGCGTGTACTATGCATTGTATGCCAATACGTGGCTGTCTCACACGCTTTTCTTCACTTTATTGCTTGCTCCCCTAATTGTTTTGAGCAGTGTAAATAACACACATATATATAAGTAAGCAAAACCCATTTAATTTAAAAATACAAGCATAACATAAGATTTTTTTTAATTTAAAAAAATTAATGAATTTTTTTTCTAACGCTTGAACACTTTGACCCAATTAAAAAAATTTGAAATTATAACTAAATTACAAATAGAACACACAAGTTTAATGTTAGTTTTGAATTCAATGCAGAACCTTTTATTGCCTTTATCACGTGATCGTCATGAACTGAGTCCATTTTTTCCCCGACAAAAATTCAAAATAATTCATAATTCAAAATTTTAAATGTTAATTTACATGAATAAATTTAAACTGGTTTAAAACATCGAAAGAAAGGAGAGGGGAAGAAAAACATCTCCCGATGTTTGATTATTTTACAGTAAAATTAATAAAATAGTGTAACAAAAATATTTACATCATCCCATAGTCTAATTATGCAGATCTAATGCAAGAGAGATGTTAGTTAAATACGGGAAGTTTTTAAACCAGTCAATGGTCACAAAATCTAACCTCTGTGTTCACCCCTGCTCTCGCACACTTTATAATCCTTTAAATATCTTTCCTTTTAAATCCTTCAAAACGCGTGGGGAATGTTAAACAGTTAGTGGGAAACATTCAACTTGAGAATAAATCAAAAAACAAATACGGCAAATATTTAAATATAGTCGATTGACAAGTAAGATATGTTTTCTTTTTTAACCTTTATACTTAAAAGGCAGTTCTGACACAGAAGGTTAGTTTGTTTTACATGTTCCCACGTAAGTGGAAACATACATACATACACTTGTATATTAAATTAAAGCATTGATCTCTGAAAAATCACGAAGTTCTTTTTTAAAACAGTAGGTAACAGTAACTCCGTATCAAAAGTACTTTGAAAATTAAAAAGCTTATACCCAAAATGAAATATTTTCATGAAGTATAAGACACCATTTTAACTTCTTTACACAAAATGAAAAACTCAATTTCGAAAAGCTGCAACGCGCTGTTAATTTTTCAAAGAATATTTACAGGGTATTTATATATAAAGTTTTAATATTCAATATCATTTTTTAACACGAAAACTACATTTATGGTTCATTAGGTTAAATTCACGTGACGTTATGATTACAAGATAAATTCGAACACGTGTTTACAGCCAAACAGTTCATGCTCTTCGCTGTTACCAAATTTTGCTTTTCGCAGAAACCTTCTGTTAAAAGGTACATATTTGTCAACAATTAAACGCACATAGGTAAACCAAATGTACTGGATTTAAAAGTACACGTATAATTTCAGAATTTTTTTATAACTATGAAAATTTTTAAAGAATCTTAAAATACTTGAACATCTTAACCCAATTATCAAATTTGAAATTATATCTAAGTTTTACAAATAGAGCAACAGATACGAGTACAAGTCGAATATCAGTTTTGAATTCAATGGAGAACACGCCATTGTGACCGGCAATAACGGCATAAATTAAACCTCTTCAGGAAATCAGTATCAGTAAACACTGGGGAGAACAGTAAATTTTTCGCAAACAGATTTTTTCTCATTTTCAGGGATAGAATTCTTTATTAATACATTACTTATCAAAGACACTTTTAAGAAGTCTAATGAAGGTTTTTTTAGAAAAAATATTATACATTTTTTTTTAAAACTCTTTAAGTGCAATACATACGACAAAGGACATACTGAAATTATATATTACACGAACATGTTATTCATTAACATGATAATAAATTTTATAAAGATTTAGTTTCTTCACATTACGTGAATTATTTTCAAGAATTCTAAAAAAAGAAATTATTTTAATAGGAACAGTCTTTTAAAAAATGTGGCAATATGGGTCTTTTATAAAGAGAGAAAAATGAAATTAATAACTCCAAACTCTCACTACGGCAGAGAACTACAAGCATACTAAAGTTAGATGTTGACAAATAAAATGAAGAATTGCTCTCATTTTCTTTACAGTTAGAATACGATGTTGACAAATAAAATGAAGAATTGCTCTCATTTTCTTTACAGTTAGAATACAAGATATTATGCTAGTATTAGTAGAAGAGATTTGATATATAAAGGGTGTTTTTTTAGAGGTATAGAACTTTAAATTGCAATAAAACAACGATGTATTATTCGATTGACATGAATTTTTTTTATTCGAAAGATAATCTTGTGGCATTACATTTTAAATATGATTTCTGGCATATGACTGCCACGGCTGGCTCGGATGTAGTCCAATCTGGACGTCCAATTTCCGATGACTTTTTCCAACATTTAAGGACCAATGATTCCACCAGCCCATAAAGCGCACCAAACAGTCAGTTTTTCTGGATGTAACGGTGTTTCGACATACACTTGTAGATTAGCTTCACTCCAAATGCGGCAGTTTTGTTTGTTGACGTAGCCATTCAACCAGAAGTGCGCTTCATCGATAAACAAAATTCGCTTATGAAAATCGGGAATACGTATTCCGTACAGAACCATTATTTTCGAAATAAAATCGCACAATTTGAAAGCGTTGTTCAGGCGTGAGTCTATTCATGATGAATTGCCAAACCAAACTGAGAATAAATCACTTGACAGCTGTTAAATCGGTCGCCATCTTGGAAAGTAATGCCAACTTAAACTTCTATACCTGAAAAAAAAACACTCTTTATATTCTAGACTTTTATTCACAATTTCTTTTAATAAAACCAATAACAAGAAGATTAAGCCCAACGAAACATTTTTTAAGCATGATTTCGCATTTAACTGCGATGTCAGTGTGATTCTTCTTTAAAAAAAATTCGGCTTATGAAATATCCATTCTACTTTTAGTACAAAAAAAATTTGTTAAATAAAACATTCACTATTTTTTTCAAAAGAAGGCAGGAAGATATTCTGATGAGCAAATTATATGGTGCCATTCCCAGCTGTAAAGTACAGAGCTTCTCTTTCGACTACAGAATGTAAGCCTATTTCTTAGAACATGCGTAGCCATTGTCTTTCATGTAAAGAAAAATCATGTTGCCTTCTTCTAGCGTTTCAAATTCGCTTTGTACTCACAAAATACCAAATGGTAATTAAGACGCGTCTTTATTTCCAGAACAATAAGCTCCAGCATCAGATCTAGATCCCCACCAAAGTGAATCAGATCATGTCTTGTTACACCACACGAAGGTCGGGATACATGCGACAGACACGCACCATACTTCACCTGCGTCACCTACTTGGCAAATTTAGCGCGATTCGTTTCCAGCCCGATGAGTAATCGAAGCAAGAACAATTCTCTGTCTGTGAAATGTAATTTTAGTTTCATGCTGCATCGATGAATGATGCCTTGAAGACCGTCAAACAAGAGATACGTCAAGAAATTAGTCAGAATGTCAAAGGTTAAAGTAAAATTAAATGTTTCAGACGATTCTATCCGCTCTTCAGTAGTTGCTCTTCATTAACAGCATGCTTATTTGGGGGCGGGGGATTGGAATATAAAAATAAAAGATGATTTTCTGCATTCGATTTCTTAAGTTCAATAACCTGTATATAGTCATGTTGTGTCCCCCCACACAAAGTTTAACTTTTTCCAATAACGAATTTAAAGCTTGCACACACACACACACATTTCCTTATATCACTTTCAAGCATACATATCAATATATTTCCGAAATTCTATGCAAAACTCTGATAAGAAATCTTTGCATCACTTTTTTATGAAATTCTTTAATTCGTGTGTTAATCCTCTTAAGATATCTGTAAAATATTCTTCTTACGGCAAGAAAAAATAATTTAATAATTTTTAACTATTTATTAGTTCATCATTTGCGAACTAATTTGAGAATCACAACTCGAGTTTTATATTTTTAGTACTGACCCAAAATATTCATTAAAAAATGTTATTTATTCTATTAAAGGCAATAATTTTCCTTAAGAGAAGATTAAAAGAATAATAATTTATCAATATTCAATTTAAAGGCATTCCAATATATTCTTTCTAATATTCTATTCAAATAGTCTTACTAGTTGTAACTTTCAATAGGAAAATAAAAGTGCTTAATTCAATACACAAATATATATACACATTGTATGCATACATATATATACAATTAACCATTTCAAAACTGTTCCTAACAATAAACAGAACCTCACTGGTTGAAAAAGACATTTCACAATGTAAACTATAAAAAAAATTATAAATATTTTATATAATAGCTAAGTAAACAGATAAAAAAACTAGATAAAGCTACAAAATGTTAAAAATGATATAAAAAAGGAAAAGAAAAGAAAGAGAAGATTGTATAAGTAATGTATTTTTTTTATTTCGTCAGCAAACATTTCCAGCTACGCTGAAGAAATATAAAAGAATAAGGCAAATAATAAAACTAGCTACTCCGATATTTAGAATGTTACATGATAAAAAAAAATTCACTGGAAATATATTAATAACTAGTTGTTTATTAGTTAATAAAATACTATAAGGACACAAGAAATAATATAATATAAAACGAGAAAATTAAATACCCAAATAATTAACTTTTTAAATTTCCCTTAAAACAAATAAAACAAACTATGTATTTTTTTATTTTTTAAAATGTTAGCTGTCAATTCCAAGACCTCATTAATAAAGGGATTGTTCAAATCTAAAAATAAATGCACTGAAAAGAAAATGTTTTTAAAGCAATTATCTGTATAACAGAAGTTTGAAAAACAGCCTTTAAATGGATGTTCATAAAGATATGTTTGACAAACATTCTTCACGCACTCAAACCAGAACAGAATATTAGATAATGCGGCAAAAGGTTTCATATATGAGAAAAATTTAAAGTGATCCAGAGTAAAATATTAACAGATGGGGCACAGCACATAAATTGAGTGCCAAGAAAAGTGTAGGAGTTCACAAATCTGTTCACGTTCACTTCTGGTAGTTGTTGCCTAGAGTGTAAACTCCTGTCAAGTTTTTGACACCAAGGCCTCGATTGACCCTAGTGGTTTAAGAGAAGGGGGGAGGGGAAGAGCGAAATGGTTCAACTGAAATAATTCGCAATTGAGGAGAATGTATTCTCCAAATGGGTCAATCAGTACTCTCCGGTAAATAAATTTCATAAAAATAGGTGTCTTAAGACCGAAATAAAACAGAAATAAAGTGTTTTATTTATGGAATGAAAAATTGATTTTAAATTAAACTTTTGGTTAAAATGATGATTTGAAAAGAACTGAAATATAATTGAAGAAATGAATCAGAAATGTATTCATGCAAATTACTGAAAATAAAATTTTATAAGCGAAACATTTTTGGAATTTTAAAACAAAACTAAGTTTTTACAGAAGAAACAAAATCGCACTTTGTAAAAATTTTAGACAATATCTTAAATTCAATTCTAATCAATTGTAAATATCAATAAGGGTGATAAAACTTCAACATCATATAAAAATGATCAAACTTAGTTTTATATTTCGAAATTTTAAAATTTTTCCTAGATTTTTATGAAAAATTGAATATTTCCTGCAGTATGTCTCATCACAGTTTCATAAATCTTTATAAAGTAATATGCAAATTACAATAACACTTCCAAGAAGTATGTCAGGCATAAAAAACATGAAATCCACTACCATTATGAGATTTTTTGAAACGGTCATGGCATAATCATGATATTTACCACTCCAAGAATCCTCCTTATGTGAATCTATTGTAATAATATGAAGGTAACTGTCAATTAGTCTGTTAAGGGTCTCTTTCACCACAGCTAAAAATGACCTTTGCTTTATACGTTTACAGCCTTAGCAGATACGTTTTTAAGAATAATGATGTGTGAAGAATTGTAACTGATGAACACATCATAAAAAGTGATGTACTTGATGTGTTTTTCGTGCTGTTTTAAGTATGTTAACTTTTTCACTTTATCTCTTCATTTCAAAAATTCATCTCTATTCACAGATAAAAGATAGGCAAGAGATATCACAGGAAATATTTTGCAAAGGAACTTTTTTTAATTTCTAATTTTAAAATTAGTATCGTACACCAAAGTAATTTAGCAGTGTTTACAAACATTAATATTATCTGACAAAAAAAGGGGTTTTTTTTGTAAGGAAAAAACCATTTACTTTGATCTGTACGAACTTTGAATTGTTTATCTTAAAAGGATAAAGTGTATTATTATCTTTTGCTGTTTGCTGATCAACTGTGATTTTCTTCTACCAAAATAAAGATGGGATGGATTAAAAAACAACAACTTTTAACTGAAAACAAAATTGGAGGAACCAACATGAAGAGAAAGACAAAGTAAAATCATAATGAATGACATACTTAGCAATTCTTCAGCGCAGTTTTAACCGTCTCATATATTCTCAGTTAATTCCACAATTTAAAACCTGACACACAATGCAATTAGATAAGGACTAATTATGTATCATCTAAGAATAGGTCACCGAGAGCGTTGTTCCTTATTGACTTCAAACGGCATTTTAAGTAGGCAGACAATGTACAATTTAATTCATTTACGACTCTGAATTACTAAAGCTAAAAAGGTATCTTCATAATGAAAATGATCGCGAAAGAAGTAAGACAAACCAAAATTAATGAATTGGTTTTGAATTTTAATGAAAGCACACGAGACAAAACACAGAATTTCTCATTTTGTACATAATTAATTTGTATTTATCCAAGCAGATTTTGCGCGGTTTTCATTAGCTAAAGTGGTTATTTGTTGTAACAAAATAGTCATGATACTTTTTTTTAAAAAATTATCATTAACTTAAGGTACCATTATCCTGACCATTATGAAATTATCATTATCATTAATACAACTCTCCATTCAAAATTTCAAGCCTTTTAAACTTACAGATATATATGTAACATTTTTTCAAATGTAAATTTTCAAGCATTCAAAGAAAGTTTTAATAACTAATGTCATTTAAAAAAAAATTCAGGAATGGAACAAATAAAAATAAAATATGTGTGTGTGTGTGACATACACACGCTTGAGGGATCAAAGCTACAACCAATGGACTATATTTTATACAGAAACGTTTCAAATACTGTAGAATATTAATATGTTTACGATGAAGAGGTACAAAATTCGAATATAAGTTGTAAAGCTAAGTTATATACTAAAAATTATTGAAATGTTCATCTGAGACTTCAAATAAACAGAAAATATTCTAGTCATATTTTACTATTGATTCCGTAACAGAGTAGCATATATTAATGATTCTAACACGAGTATATGCTGTTTATCCATATACGGAGATCAAAATTGTATTTATACAGAAATTCACACCTGTTGCTTTAGAAACCAAAATTGCCTTTCATCGCCGTCATAACAAATTTATAAAATGGCATGAGTATGTAATTAAAGAAAACAGTAAGGGTTAACTAGTTCGTAGTACTTTGGATTTAATTGCACAGATAAAGGAATGCGATATTTAATTGATGTTGAGATAGCTAGCAGCACAAGGTCAATTGTAAAGATAAAAGGTTATATCGAAAGTTAAAAAAGAGGTTTCGTTCTCCTTCTATTTTAAATTATCATTTCTTTAATTCGTTGTACAATCAATCCATCACCACAAAATGTTCCATTTTTCACTAACCTAAATTCAATTTAAAAAAAAAAATTCTTTTTCAAGAAATGCCCCAAACAACTTATTTTAAAAGATAATAGATAATTTCTCAAGACATTAGAATGAATCAATATATTTTAAATACATATGAAATGTAATACAATATAATATGTAATATAATATTTAATCCATACATATATTAAATGTAAATAATAAAGAATAGAATTTTTTTATGGAAATGAAAAATAAATTTTATGATCAATTTGGGATTCAACGAAAATGAGCAAAAAATAAATAAATAAATATTTGTTACTGATAACAGTTGATTTTACTTTATACGAACTAGAGTTACTATTCATTCAGTTCTTAGAAAAAAAAAGAATTATAGTTAGTTTTTTAAGTGTTTGAAATTATTTCTGTCACAAGAATTTACTTCCAGAACTTCAACATTTGTAGCCATTTTTTTCAACTAATCTCAGGTGGCCGTGGTAGCCTAGTGGTTATTGTCCGAACCACAAGGTCGGCGTGTCATGAGTTCGAGCCCTAGATCCACTGAAGACCGGATGTGTAAAGGGACAAATGCAAGTGAAATCTGTCTTGGCTCAAAGTCCTCCAGTTGGCGTGGTGTGGTAGTTTGGAGAAGGGGTGCCAGCTGAGGTATCGTCCTCGTCACTTGTTCAAGGTTCAAAATTACGAGGTCCGTCGCCAATAGCTTTCAGCTTACTTTATGATGTGGTGTTAATAAACATTCCCTCAACTAATATGAAACATGGCTTAATGTTTTTAGTTATGCACTTAACTGCTTACAAAAAAAATAAATTTTATTTTACATAACTTTAGAATTGTTTTTTACCGTTATTTTTCTAAGATTAACATTTCAGTTTTAATATCTGGGTATTTTTATTTATTTCCTCTTTTCTACAAGGCACAGTTAGAATAAAATTATTAAACCGATAAAAAACTGTTTTGTCCCTCCCCTTTCTATAATACATGACTAACAATCTTCATAAATAAAATGGGATAAATCCTTGACGTCATGCAATGACGTTACAATAATCATTGTATTATACATAAAATATCTTACACAAGAACGTTTGCGAGTACTTAGCGGAAGAATCCATGCCCATTATATGTGTTCTGCAAAAGAGATTGTCTCGGTATATAAAAAAATATCAATAACTCATGGCTCAATCTACTATACCCAGGTTTTTATTGCCAGTAACATTATGTGACATATGAGGCAGGATACAGATAGCGACCCGATTGTAGCACTCCAAACTAAATGTTCCTTTGATATTTTTGGGTCAACAAGAAAAAGAAAGGGCAACTACTCAGCCAACAAAAGCAAGCAACTAAATTCGTAAAGACCAGGAGAAAAAAAATCTTGTTTTTATTTTTTGGTCCTGGCTAAAATCCCATCTCGTCTTTTTCCACCAAAAGAATTTCGATATTTGGTTTGGCTACATCTATACGTTTCTATTGTTTCCCGCTGTAGTACTTTCCCGATCATCTGCTTTAAAGCTTTTATTTGTTGACAGCTGGATTTATTTAGAGTCTTAACGTCCCTAATTCAGCGTATTCCAGCCTCTGCGATTGACGTAATAGATTCGTTTAAGGGAATCGTTTATGTTTTGTTTTCGCTTGCTTATTGTGTTTCTGGCCCTCTTTTTCTCTTATTTTTTTCTTCCACTGCACCCTGACATTTTGTTCGACTCCCAGTTTCTTTCAGAATGTTGTGCAAGTGGCTTTGTTTTAGACCTGTGATTGCTCTGTCGCGTGCCAAAATATCGTATTTTAGAAAACAATCTTTCACAAGCTGAATAATTCTTGACAAAACGCTTTTGTTTGGGAGTACATACTTGTTACCTGATTGGCAGAAACATTTAACCAATTTGCAGACAACGAGGTAATTCAGAGGTTTCTTAAAAAGTATCATTGTCGATGGGAAAATTTAAAATGTAGGGAGTTTTCCAGGTATTAAATTTACACTAAACATTTCCTGTTAATATAACATTTAATTCTCATGTTAATAAATGCAACTTAACTAAATAAAAAAATTTTACACATGCAATACATTTAAATAAAATGAATAATCTTTAAATGCATACAAATATCAGTTAAATTGTATTCTTTTTCATGACTTATTCATTTATACAACGATACAAAACAATAAGAGCAAAATGTTTAAGAGTACTACCTATCTACTAAGTTTCAATATTCAAAACAAAAGAAATAAATATTATACCATTTTATCTGTTTATTGCACAATCAACAAGTGGACGATGACATGCAGACAAAAATCTAATATCCAACAAAGAACTACAATTTACGTTATGTTTGAAGATTTGATTTTCAACATAAAACATTTAGTTAAGTGTTTTACCATTTATCAATTTTTTTTGTAATTTTCTGCATTTGTGAAAACTCAAGAAAATTTGTAAGAAGTTAACTCATTTACAAAAACCCAAATGTAAGCGTCTAAAAAAGTATAGATAGATCTTAAGGATCTCAAGAACAGTACACATTAAGATAGAAAATTTTACTAATAACGACTAAAATATAAACAACTTAGGAAAATAGAGAAATTTCCATTGACTTATTTCTAAAGCACTCATCCGAAACACATTTTGATTTTTTTCTCCCTCCCTCTCTTGGCCCTTAAAAACAGTTTTTGGGTATCATTTTTAAATATTATGCAATCGCAATCTAAAATTTTGTTTAAAATGTTTAAAACGGGGAAATGAAATAGAAATATGCAACATATTCAAAATACCAGGCGAGACGCATAAAACCTTCATAACGTTATGTTCAACGTTTTCACCTTTCGACGTCTCCCCCCTCCTTCCCTTATTTATACCGAAAATATTGTTTACATCGTAAAATTTTGATCAAATCCCCTTTTCCTCAAATGAAAAGTAGTCGCGTTAAAAGCAAATTCATTTTCAAAAACAGTAAAAAAAGTTTGAAAACCTTTAAAAGTTAAAGAATACAACGGAAGTAATCACAAGAGTAAAATATTGCGTTGAACACGTTAAAAAAAGGGAGAGGGGCAAATAAGATTAATACACTTTTCCTCAAAGAACATATTACAAAGATTTTTACTGCACACTGACATGTACACAAAGGTGGGATTTGGGACCCGCCCTCTTGGATCAACAGATTTTTAATTTTTATCATTGAGATTAAAGCCTTGGCGCTTTCGTTTATGAGTTTTTTCAAATTTAACCCCCTCCCCCCCTGTCCATAAGAGAGGTATGTCTAGAACTAACTGTACATGACATCACAAAGAAATTACACAAAAAATAACAAACCAACAATTGCTGAATAAAAATTAATAATTACTTTTAGAGTTTTTTTTTTAAAGGAAATATTGCATAGCTACAGCTGACCTAGTAAGATATGTTAAAAAGGAACATTTAAAATAGCATTATATGCGATTCCCCTTTTGTATTTCCCTCTGTTAAGAACCCCGCTATAGGAACGACCAATCAAAACACATCCGTATAATGTGCAGCGATTTCATCATCTTACACGTTCGGACATGTGAAAAGCGAGAGTGCAAAACAACGTCAATTCCACAGGATTCAGTTTCTCACATTCTAAGATAGAGGTAGGATGAAAGAGAATAGTTTGATGGTAAATGTGCAATATATTCGTATTCTGTGCAATCATATCGGATCATAAAATATCATAAAAATCATATCGGATAACTATAACTAGGTGAGTACATTTACTTGGTAACTAATTTTTATTCTGATTCGAAAATAATGCTATATAGTCAAAACCAATTTGTAAATATAAAAACTTTTAAAAGAGTCATCGGTTTTAAAATATATTCATTTGAATATATTTACTTATTTAGACTCTTTTCTCTATTTCTGGTACCTTTCATCGGTATTTCTTATAACTTTTATTAATGCGTATATATTTTTTGCATGCATTAATTATTCTATGAAAATCATGAACTTCTGAAATCAACTACAATACGAATTTCATCGAAACAATCTTTGAAAGAATGTATTACGTAAAACAATGCTACGAGAAACTTATAATTTATATACATATAATAAAAAATTATTATTATTAATTTTACAGAAAATTTGCTAACGTCTCATATTTTTCTAAGGTCATTATTCCTTACGTTTGTATGGTATTTCCCAGGTCAACCCCCACCCACCATTTTATTCGTCATTATATTCAAGCACTAAACTGTATTTATTTTCGAATATTTACGAAACATTTTTTAATCTTATTTTGTTACATTTGTCGTTATTCAAAATATTTAATTAAAAAAAATATTTTCATTTACAATGTTTTTATTATATGAGTTAAGAAAGAAATAGCTACGTACCACATTCGCTATACAAAAACAATAGTAACCATTAAAATTAAATTATTCCTCACTTTCAGATTCGTATACTTTGAAAAACGTAAAATATTAATAATAATTTTAAAGAACACTTTATTTTGAACACCGTTGAATTAATTATTTTGCATACAGTTAATAGTTACTTAATAGAAACAGAATATAACTTTTAAAACAATAATTCATATATTTTGATCGATAATTTAAAAACTAATAAAATCAATTCCACTTAAAAGTAAGAAATGAAAATAGCGTAAAAAAAATTGTTTTTAAACAAGCACTAATTTTAAATACTTAAATAACTAAGACGACATAATTACTATAATGAGCTCATAGCATACTCACATATATACTTTGACCAATATTACCTTTGCTTTAAATTAGATTTATGAAAATTCAGTACATAATTAATGATTATAAATGTATTATTATTAGGAAAAGTATAAATCGCTAGACAAAAAAAAAATGACACCGTCTTTTCTTTATTAGTTTATTAAAATGAATAAACGACGAACAGAACAAACATACGAAAGACGAAAATGATCAATCATTATAGAATGTCAATTTGAAATGATTAATTAAAATGAACTATTCAATTTATTCTTAAGTGAACAAATGCACGGCGAACAGAAATTTATTTCATGACATCGCTGGACGACAACTTGTTTAAACAATGTACAATGAACAAACAAAAATCGTCTTATAAAAAAAAACATTAACCAGGAAGGATTTTTTTACGAGATTGTCAAAGAGATATTTCGACTGTTCTCAGATCTTTAAGATATATTAGCATGTTATTCTCTAAGACATCTTATTAGACTAATCTAAATTTACATTTATATAACTTTAGAAAGGTTAACATGTGTACTTTTTTGTCTATATTTTCCGAAAATATCGCTGCTGTAGTAATGTATTTTTAGTATGCGGTTGCACAATTACTCAACTCAGCTTTTACTTTTGAATAATTAGTAGGCCTAGCATGTGTGGTGAATTTTTTAGAATTATTTTCTAAACTGGGAGTTGAGTTCTAAATTTAGACAAGGCAATTTTATATTATTCAACATGGTGCACATTTTGCAGTTTAGGGAAATATATTTTTTTATTGAACACATAATATGCGAGTCTTGAATTTCTCGGAAGTTTGGTCATTAAATTAAATCAAATGTTTTCTTGATTTTACAAAATATGTCAACAATTTAAAAAGGTTAAAGATAATTTTTTTTTATATAAACAATCAAATTCACACACATGCAATGCAGTGATGCAAGATACGTAGAAAAAAATCCCAACTGTATATTCAATCTTTTTTTTATAAAAGATATATTTCAATATATCAAATAGAACATAAATTATATTTGGTAATACATTTAAAGGAGTGAAATTCTGTGTAAAGATAAAAAATAAAATGTAATTTATTGTAGTTTAATGTTAAATGTAATTTATTGCAGTTTAATGTGTGTGTGTGTAATGCGTAATTTATTGTACAGTACAGTCCCGATAATCCGAACAATATCGGACCGACCCCTGTTCGGATTACGTGATTGTTCGGATTAGCCGGAGTAACAGCGAAATCACTATTTGAACTGGGAGTACGGGTTATGTTGTACAATTTTTCATACTAAACATTAGTGTTCTGTTCTGTAGTTTATTCCATTTTAAAATTTGTACCATAACTTGATGTACAGTGCGTGAATATTAAATAAAGAACTGTTTTGAATTAAGGTTTATACTGTTTTATATTGAAATATTCACCGATTTTTTTTCGTCCTTAAAATTATAAAAATTTTTCCGCGGAGCCGTTCGGATTAACCGGATGTTCGGATTAGCGGGACTGTACTGTAGTTTAATGTAATGTGTAATTTATTGTTGTTTAATGTAATGTGTGAAATTTATTGTAGTTTATATTAAAAGTTATGTCATATATGTTTATTCTATATATATATATATATATATATATATATATATATATTATTTCTCTCTATATGTTACACCAAACAAAACGAACTATTTTTTTAATATAACATTTAATAATGCTGAGCTAGTGCTCAAAGAACTTCCTTATGTCACAATAATAACCTTATCTATATCTAACTTTTAGGATTTATGTATTTTAATAACAAAACAAAAATACTTATAGCATTCCAAACTAGTGAAAAATTGAATACTTCAGTTCTAGTTGTTAATATAAAATAGAATATATATAGTAACAGTTATTATAAATATAATTTTTTGAGTCAAGTCTTATGTTCAACTCGTGTAAAATAATTCTTTACAAAAATAAGTTCTGCTCGGTAAAAAACAAAATAAAAAATTGTTATAAATCATAAGATATTGATAAAACTTACAATTTTAAATATCACTTCAGTTATAGGTAACTTTGCAATTTCCTTTAAAACATTTCCAATTCCAAATAAAAATGAAAGAAATATGTTTTGAATATCCAAAGGATTTTGATCCAGATGAAGATTCCATTTTTAATCGGTGAAAAAAATCGGATGCTTTCCAAGTCATGCCAATTTATATCGAACTAGAATCGTAAATTAAACCTCGTCAAGGAACGAAAGAACAAAAAATTAGGTCAAAACAGCTGGACAGAATGCATTCATACGAAAAAACCAAGTGTTGCCATCGTAGCTGTAACTATTACGCAGAATATTTACGCATGTGGAACTGCCATGAAGAGAAATCATCGCGAACTATCTCTTGCAATCTCTTCAGTTTATACATGTTCTATCTTCACCAAGTAACGCAATTCGTCCAGCATGAGCCAACATGTAAACAAGTGATACGATAGCACAAGAAAATTGCTTTTAAAGAATAAATATAAGCGTGTCTATCTAACTGAAAAAAAAAAGAAAGAAATCATTATCATGAATAAATTGCGATTGACCAATACTTGAAAAAAATCTAGGAAAATTTGTTCGATTCAAAATTGCCACTGGAATTGTTATTAGTTGGATAAAGTAAATTTTTTAATGAGAAAAAAATGTATGTAGAGTGATTATATCACTCTACATACATTGCAACAACATAATCAAGAAAATCAATTTCGAACCAATATCTATTTTAAATATTATTTAAAAACTATTCAAAGAAAGTCATAATCGTTTGCCCAAATGAAGTAGTAAATGTTTAAAAATATATCGATTCTAAAAGTAATGAAAACAATATTTGCTGAATTAAGAATTTTTAAAAAAAAAGGAACAGAAATAAAAAAAAATGTTCCTAAACCTGATATTTTTTTTAGTTTTTATTTTTATGAATTAATAAATAATTATTTTATGAGGTAAAAGAACTTTTTTTATAAAACACTTCCGGATTTTCTTTTTCATTGAAAAATGTAAAGATAAAAGAGAAGGAAGAAAAAAATTGAAACCAGATAAAACCAGATAAAAAATAACTAAAGATTTCATTTTCTACTTTGGCAGCATGCGTTGTTTTCCATAACACATTGCTGTCAAAAATTCAGCAATTTCTTCTTCATTAAAAGTATCAGAGGAAAAAATGTAACATAAAAAAAGTACCTACTCACAACCTATCAGATTTTATCTACTTGTATTATGAATGCTTGTTCCGTTTTCTTAAGTACCTATTTATCAATTTAAATTTGCTCTTATTTTATCAGGCATCTAAAATAAACAGAAAGAATATTAAAAAAATTCCCTTCTCAACGTAGCAGAATAGATACTAACAATAGACATGGATCAATAGAGTAAATACTCACCACACCTTTCGTAAAAATAAATAATGTGGTTGACTTTTTTTTATCTGTCTTATCTGTTTTCACTTATGAACTAGAATATCATCATTTACGAAGATCACATAAAAAGATAAATGAAAGGCAAAAAGGTTCAATGCAGCAATTTTTTATTCAAAGATTTACCAATCGCTGAGTTAGAAAATATATTCTTATTACCTGTTTTTAGTTCCAGTTCTCACAAAAAAGATTATGTTAACACTAAGTCTTAAAGCGTAGCGACCAGAAACTATTACTCATCAATATTCAAATGTTCTATGCATTACATTACAGCTAGTTCGGAATGTTCACAAACGATTTTCTTTTTAAACTTTTTGTGTGTGAATTAAGATCATTAAATTTAAATTATACAGTTAATTAATTCAGCAGAGAACATTGTTCGTTGAAATCCAACTCGACTGTAGTAGAATTTATTTTTCATGACAGGTCTCTATTAGTTTTATAATAATATAAAGTAATCCTAATAAAATTATGTTAAATAGTAGAATTTAAGAATTATTTTATATCATTGAAATATTTTTAAAAAAATAAAAGCACACTACAACTAGTGATATGTTTAAAACTAAAGGAGCGGTGTACCGTGTACAAATGTAGATAATAATTTCATAAATTGATGCATTTTCGTTAAGGTACTATAAATTATGGAACCATCCAATTAGTATTAGATATAGACGCCAAAAAGTAAGTTTGTAGCTATAGTTGGGTCAGTAGTATGTTACACTATAAATAAACTTTCACATGCATTATTCTAATATGGTAGTAGAGAACTAGTTTTATTAACGCCGCACCATAGAGCAACACGAGGGCTGTAGGCGACGGATTTCTTAATTTTGAGTTTCAGTCAAGTGAGGACAACAACTGCGCTGGTACTCCCTTCTACAAACCACCACGCCAACAACGAAAGGACTTTGGGCCTCGACCAAGTTAACGTATAACAGCTCCTCTACACGACAGGTCTCCAGTGGCACTAGAGCTCGAACTCATGACACACCGTTTTAGAGTTCATGATTATAACCACTAGGCTACTTTATTAGAAGAACACAAGACAAATTTGAAATTCATCGCGGCTAGTTGTACGCCTGTCGTTAGTAGCTTTGAGCACCGCTACACAGGTGACAGTACGATTTGGCTCGTTTTTGCCCCAATTCTGAGGAAGAACACCCTAAGGATGGGGTCAGGGGGCTCCCACCACTCTTCCACTTATACTCACCTCACGAAAGGACTTGCAGTTCGACGGCTTTTTAGAGTATCCCCATGCCGCGAAACACTGGCGTAGCTAGTTCTGAAGGGGCCCTGTATCAAAATTCGTTCGGGGCCCTTTTTTAGATATGGAAGCCTTGTTAGTGGACTGTAGTTACACATGTTGGGGCCCCTGTAGCTTGGGGGCCCCGTATAATTTACACAGCTGATACGGCGATAGCTACGCCCCTGCCGCGAAGGCACTATACATTTACAAACACCCATGCCTTCTCTGGGATTCGAACCCAGGCCCTACGACACAGTAGTCAGCGTCACTAACCAGCTTCCGATTATTAACCTCAACGTAAACTTTCTTCGTTGGACAAAGATTAGCATCGAATAGGAAATAGTTAAAAGAGAAGCACTTATAGATATTAGGCAAAAGTAACTCGAATCACAATATAATTAATTCCTAACATGATAAAATTTCCCAATATAAGATTTCCTAAAAAAACAATTCAAAAATTCAAATCAACTCACTATTAACAGAATTCCATCGTTACCAATATTTCATCATCGAAGCCAAAAAAGAAATTTTTCTAAGTTCATCGACGCCATGTATTTTTTTTTTTTTTTTTTCATATACTTTCAAAACCCGCCCAATATTAAACCCATCAAAATTGCAATACATATTTCAACAGCCTTCATTCAACCGTTTGGGTTAGATTTTGTCACCGAACATCACCCATAAATAATCGCTTGTTTTTCATAAATGGGAGGGCAGTGGCACTTCTGTGTTGCAAAACAAAAGTGGCCCACGTGACGGGGTCGCCCACGCTCGAGCAGGGGGTAGTATCGTGAGCCCGGGGCAAGGAAACTCCTCTATCGTGTACTCAGGTGAGAGAATCACCGGTTGTGAAGAACGGTTAACATGAATGAATGAATCCCAGTCACGGTGGTTGGAAACATTTTGTCATGATATTTACTACGAACCAATTAGGGATTTACGATGAGTAAGTGAATAGCTGTGCCGTTTACGTTTTTGGGATTTGATTGGTCCGCAGTGCACGTGTGACTCTTTCCCTGAGCGGAAACTTCAACAAGGAGTATTGGAACATATTACATTTTGCAAATACTCAAATGAATCATAAGCACACTTAATGCAAGATACGTTATGACGCAAATAAATATTTTCTGCATAGTCTCTCCCCCCCTCCATTCACTCAAAGCTGCATCTTCTAATTTTGAATTATGGTTAAAGCACATACATTGACTTATATTCCACTATTAAGATGTCATGTGGGATGTAATGGCACACAACAGAGTGGGTGTCGGGTGTCAAAGCCCCTCCAATAGATTCAGGGATATTTAATTTTTAGCATGAAAATTACGTCAAAATGCTTTTGTTTACGTTTTTTTTAAATGATGAAAGTAGTCTGTTCAGACCACTGAAGGATTACACGAGACGTTTTTCGCTTCATCTCATACAATAATGATTTTAAGGAAAATCGAGACGAAAGCTGCCATTCCAAAGACTTGGAATTTTGTAATTCTACACCAGATAAATAATCTTACTAATTAGTATTAGAAAAAAATGTATATCATTTCCTTTCTCCGATAACTAAAAAAAAGGCTTAACTAAAAGACACAATGGTGGTTCTTAATACCTATAAGGTATTGGCTATTTAAAACACACACTATAAGTAATTGTATAGGCCCAGTGGTCGAGTGGCAGCGTATCGCGCTTCCACACATCAGGTCTGGGTTCTACTCCCGGGCTGGGCAAGGTCGACTCAGCCTTTCATCCCTACTGCAGTGGGTCGATAAATGAGCACCAAGCTTGCTTTGGGACTTAAACACTGGTTGTCTCGCTTCAGACTGACCACCTGATCGAGACATCTGATCATGCACCTTAGCGTCCAATTGTCGCATATACTGGGATGGGCACAGTAGGCCCTGGCCCTCGGGCTGTTGTGCCACTGAGTTTGAGTTTATAAGTAATTGTAATAATTTATTCAAATATAAAACTTGATTAATGCTTTTTAACTCAAGATAACTTTTCCACCAAAAAAGGCTGTAGCATCTATGAAATGCAAAATTTTAGCACTTAGGTTGAGGATTTAGAATAAGCATTGAAACATCCGGTGGGGAAAAAATTCCTAATATATAAATTCTGAATATCTCTTTCTTTTCTTCAAATACTTCTACACAGACTGTTTTATTATCGAAAAGATTAAGCTAATCAATTCTAAACTAATGAAAAAGTAACAACTATACACAATTACGAAATGAACAATTCCAAGGATAGTGTATTTTAAATTAACAGGAAATAATTTACCAACACTTCTGAAAAAAAAAAAAAAGAATATTTCAACTTTATTCACTTCACGTAAAACTGAGCAGGCTGCGAAACAAAACAATGCGAATTCTTCCATTAAAAAATACCACGTATTGTCTAAATTTTTCAAGGTAACCTTTAAGAAATCAATGCGTTCAAGAACAGTCATTATAGCCCAAAAATCATTCTCTTAAATATCACAATTAAAAGCATTATGCAAAGGTATCCTTTCATAACAATGTAAGGGTAACCACGTAATGAATCTTTGATGCCTTTTGAATCATTCAATAACAATCAAATGCATCGGAAAAAAAATGTTTCAAAGTAAGGTCACCACTGGATCGTATTAGTTTCCATATCACGTCAAAGAGATAAGAAATATTAAAAGGGTACAGATATAAAAGATGCTTCAAACATATTATTAATAGGCAACCCAGCCTAGTTAAAAGAAGCAATAAGCAACAACACCTTCGCGCTTTTATTATTGTTGAAGATAATACTTGAGAAATTATGCAACTGTGTGATTTGCTGAAATGGTACACACATTGAAAGGAATATAATTAGCATTAATGAAGATATGATACATGGTAGACGTGTACAGTTGGATGTAATCTAATTCGTGTTTTAAAATTCAGGAATATTAATTGAGGAACGTAGTCTCAACTTTGAAAAGATATTTTTAGATATAAAAAATGCTGAGTAACTAAATATCTGATTTGCTGCGAAGACAGTTGTACATTTATATATTTGCTGTTTCAATTAGACTTCGAGCTCTGGAATAGGAAACTACACATGGCCAGGGAACAAACGTAGAAGACAAAATTATCAAACAACGCAAGTGGAAGAAATGCATGCGCATATGCTTAATATTTCATTAATATATATCTCTGCTACTGATTTTTTGCTTTGTCATGCCAGTTAAAATTTTCTAGGGAATTATCCAAACATTTACGTAGCAATAATAATATATATATATATATATATATATTGATGAATTTACAACGAATAGCACTCTTTTTTTTTTCAGAATTATGTTTCATGTAAAAATAAAAAAAAATCTCAACTGATCAAATTCTACATAAGTAATGATCTTATCATTCTTACTTTCTTGTAAATTGATTCAGGATTAGTAAATCTGAGCTTAAAAATATACATTTAAAGAAATGGAAATTAAAGAAATAAAAAAAATTAATTAGTGAGAAAATACCGAAAATTTGAAGACCGCATACAATTTTTTGTTGAAAAAATTATTTCACTCGGTTTTACATTTTTTATTTTTACTTATTTATTTTTTTAAGAGATAAAGTTTTAGCATATAGAATTCTCTAATTCTGTATATCCTTATTTTTTTTTTTATTTGTATTTCCCCACTAAAATGAAAATACAACAAAGCAGTAAATTGTAACTATGCAATAACCATGTCTACACAGATCACACATAACCACTTTTTTTCTTTCGTTTTTCTCCTCCCCTCCTCCCCCTTTTTTTCGTCTCCCTCTTGAATAAAACCACAACAGTCGTGTGTAACCTGTGACACAATGGTTAGGAATATCTACCACACCTATGCCAAAACGACTATGCAATACTCTTGCAGAAACTACAAAATGCAATAATTTTACACCCAAGACAGACACAAAACAAAAGGAGAATCTGAATCTTTGGTTACATTTGAAATCACTGATCATTATTTCTATGAATTTTTAGAGGGGTCGAGTTTACCCATATATTCAGCACTATTTTTTTCTTAGATCCTTTTATATGTTAAAATCTTAAACAAAATAATTATAATTTTCTATTTTTATAAGTTTAAAATATCCCATTTCTCAAAAATGGAAAAATAATTTAAATCAGTATTAGAAATAAAAAATGAAACACACTCGTTAAAATAGCGGAGTGTAATGGAAATTAAAGTGTTTTCTGGTAATAGTTGCAATATTAACCAGACAACCAATATTTATCGTATGAATTGTTGGAGCTGAATTGCTGGGAAATTTTTTAAACATTATTCAACAACCCATCATATTCCAAGCATAATATTTCAAAATTAAGTCGATAGTAAAGTTTAAACAAAATGTTGCGTGACGTAGTATGCGCAATATAACATTATTTTTACGGGAAAGGGTGAAAAAGCCTAAAGGCCGTATCACACGTATATTTTTCATGCAATTTTTTCGTCCAATTTTTGGCCAAATCTGAGGGGGAAGCGTTACCGTAAGCAAAACGACATACTGTGACGTCAGCCGCGCTCTACGATTTTTCTGCTTCGGAAAACGAACATCCAAAATTATTTCTTTCATTTCGCTTGCGCTTTTGTTGATGGGTGTAAACAGAAATAGAGCACCATTCTATTTAAAATATTATACACCATTAAAATATTATACGGCATATCTGAAGTGTTAAACGAAACCGAAGCCGCCATCTTGTTTATGACGTAGGGCGCCGAAGAATCCCATTGGCTGGAATTTCAAGCAATTTTTATTTGGAACAACTTTTTGAGCTCGCTAGCAAAATATTGTTCTAAAGCGGTTGCTATGGCACCTGAGTAAAAATTGCACGAATTGGACGAAAAATTGCTTGAAACGTGTACGTGTGATACGGCCTTAAGCATCCCTCACTGATTGTCAGAGACGGCTTACGACTTCTTGAGGCCGTGGGCCACCACGCAAAAGTACGCCCTAGACCCCTGCACAAATGTAGGCCCCACGAGCCTTAAAAGTAGACAGTACATCGCATACGTTGTCAAATACTCGTACAAACGATAACCCGAAACGAATAAAAGTTTATCTTACAATCGCACAGACCGTCTCGACCGACTACCGCCTTTTGACTAAATGAATAATGTGGTGGTAGGCCCAGGCTTATACATGGACCATGGTCATCACTTTCAGCCAGTTGACATACCGTCCAAAATTCCCAGTTTTTCGGATAATACAGCCGAATATAACATTTAAACGTTGAAATTATTCGTATCATGGTTTTACTGCGGCTGAGTCGAGAATGAAACGAAGCCTCCATTTTGGCGAGGCCCGAGTCCAGTTCGCCCATGCCGTATGACTTCCCTGCTGATGAATTAGAAGTTATATAAAATCTAAAAATTAATATTTTTTCCATTGCTTTTTTCTAAAAAGAAAGTGAGGGAAAAATTTATCCTATAGGAATACCATGTCGTTAGATTCAATTGATTATAATCGATCTAATAATTTAAAAAAAAATCGGTAATCGACGCTTTTCTGGGGAAGTTTAAGAAAATAAGTCTTTTCTTTTTCTTAAGGTATCCGACTACGTTCGGCACCGTGATTTTAAAAAAGCGCATAAATGGATAATTTTCATATTTAGTGTCAGAAAGAAATACATGTATAAAATTGTTTTAAGGACATTTTGACAAAAAAAAAATTTATTTAAATATAATATTTTGGCAAAAGATTAACTTAGAATAATCTTTTCTCAAAATGTTCTCCTTTTGTGAAAAATGGTTCTAATATAATAATATTTTGCCTGTATATAGCTCAGACCTCTCAACAGAGGCTCAACTAGAATTTCTGAAAAATTCTCATTATTTTCAGAGTTACCACCTATTGAAATAATTATCAGCGTTTTTTTTCTTAAAATTTCTACCCTCTGTTGTCGTATAATATGAATAAACCCACTTCTCAGTTATATATTTCAATAATTCTAGTTGAGCCTCTGTAGAGAGGTCTGAGCTATATACAGGCAAAATATTATTCTAATAGAAGCATTTTTCACAAAAGAACATTTGGTAAAAAGATTATTCTAAGTTAATTTTTTGCCAAAATATTGTATTTAAATAAATTTTTTTTGTCAAAATGTCCTTAAAACAATTTTATGCATATATTCTAATCTAAGTGACACTAAATATCAAGAAAATTATCCATTTACGCGCTTTTGAAAATCACGGTTCCGAACGTAGTCGGATGGATGGATACCTTTAAAAAAATTTATCTTTCAAATGGTGCAAGAATTATAGTCAGGCGACGTTTCATTCCAGAGCTACACTGGAAAGTTAACTAAAAATCGCTTCAGCATTTAAAACTTGAAAAAAATTAAAATTAGAAAAAAAAATCGCATAGTGGTGCACATTATCACCCATAATTTCAGCGCACCACATTTCGTAATCCATGGATTTTCGCCAGCTGTATTATGCTGCATAAACGGATACGCAAGAACACTTCCTTTTATTGACATAAAAATACGGAAATAAATTAGAGCAACACACATAAGATTTTTGAAAAAAAGGAGACATAATTTCACAAGCTATGTTACTCAAAAATCATTTCAAAATATCAATAACACGTGACAAACATTTCACAATCTATTAATTAAAATTTTTAAAAAATGCACCAATACATGTGAAACATGTACTAATGAACAACCTTCAATCCATCATTGTTTTTTAAACAAAAAACAAGACGTGTTTAGAGAGAGAAACGACTTTCAAATTTTCCTCTAAACGAGACATATACCACCCTTTATAGACTAAAAATATCGAGAATAGTACATAAATTATCCACCATAATTACCTTTTTTTTAATATGTTATTTCCAATTTTGAAAACTTTTCCTTCCTCCAAGAAAAAAATTTAAGTGAATACAGTGATGTTCCAAACGAATAAGAAACGAACCAGATTTTCTCAGTTCCCCGTAAATCCACTCAATCTTCCCAATCCAACTTAAGGTTTCCAAGCTCCCGTGTTGTTGAATAGAAGCTTTCTTGGGACCAAGATGGGGGAACACGTGCATGTCAGGGGGCCCCGAGAGGGCGTCAGTCGGGGGTAGAGTTTTGCGTCCTCCCCCTCCAGTAATAGCACAGCCCCGCTTTACCCTGCTGTTTTGTTGTGAGGGGGGGCAAGCACTAGCAAGAGGGAGGAAAATTTACGCACGGAAGAACGACGCGCGAAGAAATGAAAATTTTCGTGCTTAAAAGAATAGAAAACAGCAGAAAAATATTGAACTTTTTTTTTCTCAATTCGATTAATACGATTTCTTTTTTAGCAATAACAAAATCAATATTTACCGATAAATGAAAAGAAATAACTCTCTGTTCTCACAACTCAACTATATTTTAATTTATTTCAAGAACACACTAACTGCACGATCGAAGTTTTTTACGTTTGCGATGTTTTTAACAGATACATGCATTTTGTGATGGATATGTATTAAATGTCCGAGTACAGAAAATTTTTACAAAACGTCGTTTAGTTTACTCAACTAAATCAATAATCTTAAATCTTCAATATTATAAAAGTATAAATAATTTCAGAAAGAGAAAAATTCTGCAAGAATACGAAAATCACTTGACCAAGGTTCAAAATTACGAGGTCCGTCACCAATGACCCTCGCATAGCTTTAAATTGAGATGCAAATAACCCATCAAATCCAACCTAAAATACGAACTACAGTTTACATGTATGTGTACTATGAATGTATAAAAAATATTTTTAACTATGAATCTAAAAACTGGGTTCGGTAAACCGAGGCTGGCGAGCAGTATAAGATTGCATAAATGATTGTGATTCTACAGACTTCTACCATTGTGTATAACAAAAAAAAAATAATCATATCCACTAAAAATCATTGTTTCCATTTCTTTTTATTTACATCACAATTATCTGGTGAAAAAATTTAGATCTGAACACTTATATATATATAAACATCTGACTGGCTTTAAACAGTTACTTCTGTTTGACTTATATTTTCCTTTAACAAAATTTGTTGAGGGTCAGTAGAAATATTAGAAAAGCTATGTCCGTTTTATACGAAAATAATACACGTTACTTATTTGGCAAACAAACTTACCCCATCTATGTATAAGAACAACCAAAGCCAATTTTAAATTATTAGAATAAGCATGAAATTACAAAATATTGCATTTTCTTTGATTTGGATTTGAAGCTTTTTTCACGTAGCTTGAAAATTTAATTCTGAACAAAATACGACGTTTTGACATTGCATGTTCTAAAGTTGGGTCACAGAAACAAAAATATCTTCGATAGTTCCTAGTTCTCAAGGGATGGAAAATGTTACTGAGCATGCGTGAGTATATAAATTGTTATTTGATATATATTTTAGTTTTCTTGCTCTCCTCTCTCGAAAATCTGCCGAATAAAATGCTCACTTAAAATTCTTATTACACATGCAAGAATATTTCCAATGCAAAAAAAGGTTTGAATTTATTCAAATAAATAACGACTGTGTTGTGTATAAAAGATAATTTATATAACATTTTAAATATTTACATGTATTGTTAATTTTATTGACTAATTTATCGAGATCCTAAAAATGCAAATATATTTCTTTCCTTTAAATGTTCCCTCATTATCCTGCAAGTTTCGTTTTTGAAAATAAAAACATCTAAATATATCTTGAGCACGGGAAAGAACTAGTATTACAAGACAGATACTAAATACAATAGAAATTTATGTGACACAAAGGGTAAAAAACAGAACATACAGAAGAATGTCGAGATGGTATTTTTTAAACATGTTCCATAAATCTTGCAACAAAAGAACTCACAAAAGGGGGGAAAATCAGTAAAAGGAAATAGTCATTTATGTTATGTGTGTATTTTTATAAGTAGGGTCGTTCTTTTTTCAGCTTCATTGATTCAATAATATATACTTGTTGCGTTTGTTCGGCGTCTACATTGTTTTGTGAATTACATAGTATATATTTTTCTATTTTATCCATCACAGATGTTATGTATTTGAGCATGCTTCTTAAGCTCGGCATTAAAATCAATTAATTTAAAATGTTGCCATTTCGTATATTAGTCATATAAATAATGTGATTTATAAACCTCTCAATTTTGAGAGTAGTAATCTTTGTTAGCGAACTATGCAAATGTTGATTTGGAATAGGGAAACATATAATTTATATTCGAAGGAAACCTTTTATTCTAATGATGCTAATAACGTGGAATGTGTGGTAAGATCATTTCTTTATTTAAAATTTTCGAATCAACATTATGTCAAAAATTTGCAAGACCTGTCTTAAAAAAAAATTTCATAACATAACATAATAATCTTAGAAAGTTATTTTAATGCAACTTTCAGTTAATTTCTTCAATTAGGGATCTAAATTAATAACAAGAGGAAAAAGTATTTAGCAAAATGTATACGACTGTAACATACTTCTATCACAATTAATCATAAAAACTCAGGATTATGAATCTGTCAATCACAAACAGTAGCGTACACAAGGATGGGGTTTGGAGTTCACAAACCCCTCCCACATACCAACAGATTTTTAATTCTTAGCATACAGATTATGTATGCCTTGGCACTTTTGTCTACTACGAGTTTTTTAGAATATGAAACCCCGCCCCCTCGAATAAAAACAATCTGTGAATGTCATAGATCACAACAGATACACGATATGCAATATTAAAAAGTTGCCCTTTTAACTGATGCTGGTTCAATCGGTTTTTGGTTGAACCGGCCCTTCAACTGAGAACAGGATTTACTCTTCCACAATGCGGAATTTTCCTTTCTCATTTTGGGTTACAAATATCCAATATCATTAGCTTTAAAAAACACAGGAGATGTAATGATAATAATTTTGCCTGTATGGTTTTATAACGGATTTTTTTATTGGATTATTTTAATGAAGAGATAAAACTGTATTCCTTCCATACGATTCGGTTTAAATGGATGTTTTAAAATTCTTGCAAGAATTTACTGTCTTGCTGGTGGATTTACAGTAAGTACTCTTTGTTACTTCTGTGATTCAAATTATTTATATTTTGATAATTCTTAATCAGCAAAAATTATCATAAGTAAATTTAAAATAGCATTTTATCAATCCGACAAATAATAAAACTAATGAATGTTCCATTATCGTATTGGAGTTCTGTGATTCAAATTATTTATACTGTGATAAATTTTTTATCAGCAAAAATTATCATAAGTACATTTAAAATGACATTTTATCAATGCAACAAATAATTATAAATAAAAATTGTTCCATTATCATATTGGTCTTCCTTCATTATCTCATTATCATACATTTTTCCGCGGATTTCATGACATAAATCAATACAGAAAAATATGCCATAGGAAATATCTGTACTGCAGTACAAATATTTTCTAACAAATATCAGCGATAGTTTAAAATTTACAATCAACTATCGAAGTTTTGAAGGAAAAAATGATTCCTATATATACAACAAGCAGTAGCGCACACAAAAATTTTTCAAGGGAGGGGGGGTCCAGGGTCAAAAGTCCACCGTTTTGGTATCATTCTCCAATACGATACTCAACATATTCTTTTGATTTTGTCGATTTTCGGGAACAAAAGCAATACAAAATACAACAATGAATAAATAATTAACATTAACTAATAAAACTAATTATTAATAACAAATATTTAGTTAAATTTTACGTAATATAAACATAGGATTATAACCAATAGAAAAAAGAATGAAGGGCTAAGGGGGTGGTGTCCGGACCCCTATGACCCCGCCCCTGGTGTGCACCAATGACAACAAGTAATTTTTTTAAATTTTAACGAGGAATAGTATATTCCAAGAAAAAGTATAACGAATGCATATCTAGGAAATACTTTGCTATTTTGAAATCGAAACTTTCTAAAACTTGCTTCATTAAAACCTAATAAAATTTTAAAAATTTATATATAAGAATTATTCATTCTTTCATTTACTTAATTTTCTTTTATATATAAGCACTTAATATTCTTTAACAATATCATCTTGAAAATCTTAATATTATACTTTTAAGCAAAACAAAATTCTTAAGGAAATAGAAGATAACGTTTCAATTTTAAGCTACACGAATGCACACAAAAATCATGTAGCGTTCACGCTTCAAACAATTTTAAACAGTCAAATCCTCCGATATAAATCGAGCGATCTTGTGCTTAGAGCATGCATGTCAATTAAAGTCGAAATCTCAAGGAAGAACTTACCAATTCAACGCACACCCAAGACACTCCGGACGGAACCGCTCTGAAAAACCGCTCCTCCGTACGCTAACTAGTCCATGCACATAGTATTTCCCTCACTATTCCAAATGCACGAACTGGGACATAAAAATCTCAAAATTGCATTCTAAAATCCACACAATTTGCAGAGAAAAAAATATAAATATATTCACAAGTGCAAAGAAATATCACGCGCCAGAGCTTTCTCAGTGTTTGTCTTTGTAAGAGTAAGGTTTTTTGCTGAGTTTGCCGTGTTTGTGTGTATGATGCCGTCTCTCAAGGTTACTATAACAACCGCGCCAAAGTGTCTGCCAAGAGCGCGCCAAGCTGTGACTTGAGTCTGGTTTTTACTGTGATTTTCTTGACAAATTTCTGTTTACTTTTTGCACTGTTCGTTGCACCTGTGGCAATAATATTTCTGTGAAGCTATCTACTTATAGTGTAAACATAAATCTGTCAGAAAGGGAAAGGCAGGCAGGTGTATTTCTAAAACTAACGATAAAGTATTTTTTGAAAGTGAAATTGTGTTGTACTTTGATATTTCACTGAAGGGAAAATAAAAATGTGTTTATATATTATTTTAATATTTTTATCATTCATTTCGAAATAAAGAATTGTCTTAAATGTGAAAAAACAGAACTTATATATATATAATAAAAATCATTTAAATTGTTTTTGTTGGATCCTTTTTTTTGTGTCCGAATTAACAAGGCTATCTATTTATAAATTGCAACAAATTTTGAGTTTTAAATTGAACAAGTAAAAAAAATAAGACTTTTAAAACAAAGATTTGAAATGAATATTCAATAATAAATAATATAAGTATGTTTACAATCATTATTATTTTTAGAGTCACTGCGATCGTGTTTTTGTTTAATGTAACGGATTTTTTTTTTATGTAGCTATAAAGTTTATAAAATTGAGTTTCATTTTAAAAAAAATTCTGAAATATGTAATAATATACATAACCTGATAAACTAGAAGATATAGATCGGATACTCAAAATTTTTTTCAAAAAGAACAATTTATTAATTTTTATTTCTTTTCATTCATAAAATTTCTGCCTTGACAAATATTTGAATATTTATTTCACATTCTCGTAATCGAATAATTAATTCATTTATGAATTACGAAAACATCTCTTCAAAGAAAAGAAAATTGATGTACGTTTAGTTTTAATTAGTACGTTTAGTTAATTGTAATTCCTATAGTAAATTTTGTATATTTATAAAATATTTTCATGCAATTCAAATGACTTTTACATTTTATTTATTTCGAAATTTTCGAATTAAAGTGTATAATATTAGTTGTGATCCCGCATTTAATAGTGATCACTAGAAGTATTTGAAATGTCATAATCTACCCACTTCCACCGCGAAAAATTTATTATTATTCAATTAATTCCCCCTTTTACTTCAAATTTGAAAAGAATTCGTATCTTAAATATTGCTACTTAATTAAAGATATATGTAAGAAAAGTAGAAAGTTAAGATTTCTGTAAAACAATTTGTAATCACTTATGATATTACATCATATCATAGTCCAATGCTCCGCGACCTTTTTATCGCTGCGGACCGGTCAACGCTTGATAATTTTACCACGGCCCGCTGAGGGTGGGACACGTTGATTGTTTGTATTTTAAATTGTTTTCATTTAACAATTTTAATTTAGTTACATTTAAATATGCCTTCAGAATAAAATATAGTTACACCAAAAATGAATAAAAGCGATTTAAAGTGGAATATAAAATGATTTCCGTGGAAAGTTGCGCAAATTCGAGAGAAATGCATCATTTTAAATAAAAGGGCAATAGTTTAATGTTCTTTAGGCGGCCTGGCACCATTTGATCCACGGACCGGGGATGCGGATCACTGTCGTAGACTATAGGATTATCACATGCATGACATGTGATATCGCTATTTTTAAATCTTTTTTAATTAATATTGTCTATTTCTTCTATTATATTACAAAGAGGTATTCAAAGACAAAAAGGAAACAAATTTTGTATGTAATAAAATCTTTTTAAAAATGTATTACGCTTGAGCGTTTCTATTGAGAAAGACTCAGAACTATGAAGTAAAATTTATAAGCCGGTTAAAATTATTTTTATTCTAGTTTGATACATCGTAAAAAAGAACAGATAAAATTATTTATTTCAAGTTCCCTTTTGATAAATTATATATACCTACAGGTTATACTTATTTTTATTTATATTTCGTTTTTCGATTCATTAAAAAAGAACGTGGAGCAAATAAAAAAATAGATTTCTAATCTACTATAAGTACTTTTAGAATTCCAAGATTTCAAATTTCGGATATAAATGGCAACATGCAAGTTTAATTCACGAAAAATTAATCGTTGCATTACTTGACGTTAGGAGAGGGAAATAAATATATTTGACGCGACGTAAGAAAAAAAAAATTCATTCATACATGCAAAATCAAATTTGGCAACTGGTAATTATGGTTGTGTATAAACTTCTTCACTGGAAAAAGCCAGCGAAAAACCCCTCTGCTAAAAATCTAAATTATATATTTCCACATAATTACTCTACAATAATTTCCATTCCATGTGTTCATGTACATATTTTTAAAAATTTATTTTTCTCATTTATAAAAACTCAATTTGTAATAGTGGGAAGAAAAAAAAGTTACGCCACACACAAAATCCCCAAGCGATAAATAGCCAAACATAGCAGATTTCATCCAGATCAGTTAAAAAAGAACTCTGGCACCTCCACCAATGAGAAGAGCTGCAAGTAGCACGTGTTTACGGGTTTCTTGTCGAAACTGAGCGGCAGTTGCCTCGAGCTTCGAGGCACAGCGAAGACTTTTTTTTCTTTCTTTTTTTATTGACTTTTTTGTACTTTTTTTTTAAGGGAGGAGGAAAGAAAACTATCGATGAAGGGAGGGAGAGAAAGGAGATGCTCGGGACGACGGAAAAAGGTCTCGGGTTTGTTATGGTCACCTGCGAGGTCATTCAGCCAGGGGATGGGTAAATGATGGAGACGGATGGACACATGGAAAAAATGCACCAACGGATATCTTCACCCCTCTCATCCAAATCACAGCAGGGAGGAGTTTGTCCCTGTTTTGTGACACATATATTCTAAAAAGGGAGGTTTTTTTTTAAAAAAAAATCTCTTGTGGTCAAACGACCGACAACGGTTTGAAGTGTGCATGACTATGGTGCAATGGTTCAAAGGTCATTTGCACTTCGAATTAACTGAAATTTGAAGTGACAAAATGGTGATATGACAATCAACTATGCATTCTTAATGTAATAGGTGAATGGTGGAAGATTTTTGTTCCCTTTTGAAATATTTTTGAAAAAATAACATGCCGTTTTGAACTGTATTCAATTTACTAAACTAAACGTGTGCTAGTCAGCAATTAAAGTAATATTGATTACTCTTAATGCAATGGCGAAACGGAGAATATTAGCACCCCCCCTTCTGCAAAGTCAGATTTTGGACCGTCAAGTACGGCTTGAAATTAATTTGAAAGGAGACAATTATTAATGGAATTAAAAAGTAATAAACTGTGGAGAAAAGAGTTAAATAAGTTTGGGTTGATTTAAGGGGGTATTGTCAATATTTAATATAAGTAAGATTTGAACTCGGAATAATGGGATCCAAACTGGATCGAAATTATCCAACATTAGTGTATCATATAAATTAAACTAAACTCAGTAACGCAACAGCCCATGAGGCCCAAGGCCTACTGTGCCCATCTCAGTAAACATGATCTTGAGTGCTGAAGTGCAGTGGCACACAAGGGGAGGGGTCCGGACCCCCCAAAGCCCTTGATTTTTTCCGATTGATCATAATTCTAAGTATATAGTACGTAAAATTTAATTAATTACTTGTTATTAATGATAAATTTTATTAATTAATGCTAATTATTTATTCAAAAATTAGTTTTTTACAGTGTTTTGTTCCCGAAAATGGACAAAATCAAAAGGAGCATAATACAAGAATAGTGAAAAAAAATGTATATCATTTCCTTTCTCCGATAACTAAAAAAAAAAGGGTTAACTAAAAGACATGGTGTGGTTCTTAGTACCTATAAGGTATTAGCTATTTAAAACACACACACACACTATAAGTAATTGTATAGGCCCAGTGGTCGAGTGGTAGCGTTTCGCGCTTCCACGCCACAGGTCCGGGGCTCAAATCCCGAGTTGGGCAAGGTCGACTCAGCCTGTCATCCCTTCAGTGGGTCGATAAATGAGTACCGAGCTTGCTTGGGAACTGAACACTGGAGGTTTTCGCGTCAGACTGACAACTTGATCGAAACATGTGTTCAGTAGGCCTTGACCTCATGGGTTGTTTCGCCACTAAGTTCAGTTCAGTACCACTAATCTGTCTTTTAACGGGTTCATTGCATTTAATATTTTGCAAGCTCTTAACTTAAGAAATTGCCCGACTAATTTGTAGACACCCTGCATTTTATACTATATAATCGTGTCCATTTTTTTTTTCGTCTTTCATTTTAAATACTGATAAGTTTGACTAAAAAAATTCGCTTTTTGTCTTTCGTCCACCACTTCCCGTTTTTTCCCTTCTTCTCCCGGATAATTTACGTTATATGTAAAAAGGAAGAATAGATTCATAGTTAATTAGCAAGACAATAATCAGCAACCTATGTAATAAGGACTAGATAAGCTGCGTGTTAAATTAAAGAGCTCTCTCATAGAAAACTAAAAAATTTTCTTCTTTAATAAAATTACCACGGACTATAAGAATTTTGCAGCTTTCAAGCCATAAAATCGTATCTTTTTTAATAGAGAAGTTAAGACACAAATACCTTGTTTAAAATTAATTTAGAAAAATTATGACGTTATAGAAAAAAATTTATTATGTGTGACAATGGCGCGCATAAGAATGGGGGATGAGTGAGTGAATATTAACGTCGCGCTGTTCAGCTACAAGATGGCTTTTGGCGACGGACCTCCTTAATTTTAAACCATGGTCAAGTGACGATGAGACGAACTCATGACACGCCAACCACAAGTACATTACCTTGACCACTGACCACGATGGGCGGCTGCGGTAGACGAACTCATGTCATGAGTTCGATCAAGTACCACTAAAGACCCGCCGCACGTTAAATCCACAAACGTACCAGTTACCTTGACCATGGTTCAAAAATTGCGTGGTCCGTACCAAAGCCTCAGCTGAACTCAACTCAACCACGAATGGGCTCAGCTAGCAAGTGAATGAGAAAATATTAACTTCACACAATTCAGCTACTCGAGGGCTTTTGGCGATAGATCTCGCAATCTTGAACAATGTTCAAATGACGAGGACGACACCTGAGTTGGCACCCTTGTCTCCTAACTTCCTCATCACACAAACGGGGGAGGGGGCTCGTTTGAGAATCGACAGACTTTACGTGCATCAGCCCCATCTGCACGGCAGGTCTACAGCGGTATTAGTCTCGAACTATGACGTACCAATCACGAGTTCGTTACCTTGATTACTAGGCTACCGCTTCCACTTAATCCAGTTGGGTGAGTGAGTGAATATTAACGTCGCACTATTCAGCTACACGAGGGCTTTTGATGACGGACTTCGTAATTTTGAACCATGGTCAGGTGACGAGAACGACACCTGAGCTAGCACCCCCTTCTCATAACTACCACAACAACAGGAGGGCGTTTGAGCTCTCGACATATTTAACGCGCATCGCTTCCTTACACGACGGGTCTTTAGTGGTACTGGGCTCGAACTCATGACATGACTGACATGATCTGATATCTTGACCACTGGGGTACCGCAGCCCCCAAGGAAAAGGGGGGACCGGCCCTTGATTTTTTTTCCAATTGATTATAATCCTTTATATATACTATGTAAAGTTAGATTAAGTATTTGTTATTAATAATTAATTTTATTAATTAGTGCTAGTTATTTACTCAATAATTAATTTTTTACTGCTTTTTGTTCCCGAAAATATGATAAAATCAAAATATATTAAGCGTGAATATATTGGAGCTTCATACGAGAATGATGGACTTTCACCCTTGAGCCCCCATCCCCCTGAAAAATTCCCGAGTGCGTCACTGTGCTAGATTTTTCTCCTTGTGGCATAGTATGAACATGAAATATTGAAGAGAGATTGATAACCATTGATTGTCCCTGAGAAAACAGGATGGTTACAAATTTCTTAGCATTTGCTAACATACTGAGGCATCTTGAGGTGTGACAACTGCAGCAGCACTTACGTTCAAATTTGTACGATAACTAAAAATAAATAAAACACAAAATCATTTGGTTTTACTGAAAATTTTCATGCTGATGCAATTTCATTTTTCCGAGTTTCTCTCGGAGTTATTTATGCTTTTTCTAGTTTATTTATTATTTTTCTCTATTGATTTAAAAGTTGTAAAAATTTTAGTAATATATTTTTTTTAAACTGTTAGTTATAGTGACATTCAGTAATAATATTTTTAAAAAATAACCCTGCTGAGATAATTATGGTTTAAGAAAATCTCAAAATTTCAAAATGTGTAATATTCGAGAGTTTTTAATTTAAATTCTCTACTTGCGATAAGAAAACAGCATTAATAATTACATACGATGAATTTAGTCTGAAGTTTTCACATCCAAATAAAAAAAGAGGAATGAAGCTGATAAAAAAAATAAAGATTAGTGTAAATCGGTTTCTTTTACAGGCTCCTGAAAGATCGCAATTGAGTATCACAAATTTAAAAAGGAAATCAAATTGAAATTCAGGACGGCATGTAAAAAAAAATGACACAGGGGACGTTACAAACTGGTTTAATATTTTTGTAACCGAGGCACGAATATTCTGTTTCTGTTAAAGATTAATCCTGATAGCAATTAAGAACTTTCTCATGGAATGTTGATGTATAATTATCTCAAGCAGTAGGTTATAGAATTTTAATACTTTTACCCAATTTAGATTGGTAGCATTTTCGTATTAAAGTAATTGAGGGCTTGAAAACGAAGGGCTTCCAAACACAAATGTGGCCGCGGTAGCTTAGTGGTCATGGTCGCGAACACGTGGCTGGCATGTCATGAGTTCCAGACCCTAGTGCCGATGAAAACCCGCCGTGTAGAGAGGCTGATGCACATTAAATCTGTCGAGGTTCAAAGTTTTCCCGTTGGTGTTGCAGTTTGGAAAGGATATACCAGCTCAAGTTCCGCCCTTGTCACTTGACTGTGGTTCAAAATAACACGGTCCGTCACCCTTGTGTCTTTATGGTGCCACGGTAATTTTACACTCACTACAAATAGTATTTTCCCGAAGTCTTTTTTTGTGCTCTATCTTAGCAGTTCTTACACTTTCGATTGCCACGGTCGCCTTTTGTGTATCAGCCTTACATCGCGGACTCCCACTACCTTTCCCTTGACCGAAGTACATGTTCTAGTAGAGTTTTTTTCATTGGGGGCAATTTAGTGTTCTAGTCTAAGATCAGGGACGTCTTAAGACTCTTTGAGGCTCTGGGCCCCTATGCAAAAGTAGGCCCTACCAGAGATTTTTAAAAGTAGAGCGTACATAGCATGCATTGTCAAATACTCGTTCAAACGGTAATTTGAAACAAATTAATGTGCACGGATCAACCGATGGCCGCATTTCGACTAAATGAGTTAAGTGATTGCTTATCGTGTTAGGCCTAAGCCTAGACACGGACAACGGTCATCTCATAATAATACAGTCTTACCACTTTTGCCAGTTGACATGCAGTTTGAAATTCCCTGGTTTTCGGAGAATATAAACGGGAATAATATTTGACAATTAAAATTATCCGGACAATGATTTTATTAAGACAGAGTCGAGAATGAAACGCGGTCCCCACGGGGAGCAAAGTCCTGGCCCAGGGCCCAGTTCGCTTATGCCTTAAGACGCCGCTGTCTAGGATGACACATCTTTGAGTTGTTTCACGAGGCCTTTCATGGTCTGTAAAATAGTGAAATCTTAATATTATATGAGAGACCTTCGTGAACCCTGAAGAAAGGCACTGGGGACCCTTAAGGATCCACGGACCTCAGTTTAAGAACCGCTGCTTTATCTTAAATACTTGTGGTATAAGCTTTTGATGTGATCGGGGGTGCCTCACGTTAAATAGAAGCCAACATGTGCAGTCTCTAACTGTTGGTTTCTTTAATTATATTTTCGTGATCATAAATATTTCAGATACTGTTGAAAATAACTCAGAACAATCCAAAGGTCGGAAGCAAAATTAAAAACACCCCGGAACGATTGAAAAGTACGCCCACATACATATGTATATACATATTCTTCATTAAAACATAATGATGCAAAATTTCTTTTAAAAACCCACCAAAAATTATAAGTGACAAATGAAGAATAAAACGCGTACAAATCCTTATTTCAGAAACTAATTTACATAGATAAAACATCACTAAATGGACAAAATATTAATGAATAAGATAAGTCTAACGGAGGGGGGGGGGAGAGATTTCGAATAATTGCAAAATACCGACAGTTGGTTTTAACTCTTCTACCGACGGTACATATAAGTACCACTCACTTTAAAATTACATAGAATAACCATTTTTACGAATACTCAGACGATACTTAGCAGGAATATTCTTTTAAATCCACTCTTCCGAGATATATAGCAGCATGGGTTCTATGATGAGTATTTTAGAGGTGAAGGCGAATAGTTTTATAGCAGAAGTTGTGTTTTCAGCTGATATTTTGATCGGATTACGAAGATTGTCATTTTTGCTCCGAAGTAGTTAATGTCAAAAGATAAGTGTCTTATTTTCTATTTATTTATTTTTTTGTATGATAATGAAGACCTTAGAAAACGATTTGACTATTTATTTTAAGTGAACAATGTATATAATTAATGTGGGAGTCCGAATAAATCTTCGAATAAAAATCAGACTCTTCAGAAGGCGGGATTTTAGATTGGCGAGGTGGGGTGTCTAAGGGTAAGTATTTAAGGGTGAGTGATGAATTAATTGAATCAAAGTCATTTAAACACAGATACTTCATTTAAGTAAAAAAGAATTTATTTAAAGAGTTAAAGGGAAATATTTACAAAAGGGGATATTTACAAAGAGAAAGAAAGACATGCAGGAATTAGGTTAATCGAAAGTTGAGTTATACCTTTAGAAGACGGGGAAATTACCTTTCTCATTCTTGGACGTTAGGACTGGTGGTACAGGGGGCGCGAAAATGCGCTAAAGACGTGACGTGTTAAACAAGCGATGGTTAGTAGGCCTCTCCCGAAAAATTATTCAAGCCGGAGCTACAAAAGCTCACTAGACGGCGCTGCTTCGGAATGCAGTAATAAATAAAATTGAGATTAATGGTCCTCTGAAAAGGATATGACTCAACCTTTTAACAAAATGTTTCAAAGGGAAATCCTACAAAATCACCCTCTCCTGACAGAGCTGGTCTCTCAGCTCTTACAAAATGTTGAGAGCTAAAGTACTTTAAATACAAACTATTTTTAGTTACAACTATAAATTTGATGATTATTGGAATGTGGATGCAATAAAGACAAATAATACGATTATTAAAGATAATAAAATAAAATATTACAGATGAAAAGATGTATACCTAATATTCACAATTCCGGACCTAAAATAAAGCATATAAAAACAAAATATTCTATGTTGTGATCTACAATTAACTAAACCATAAAAAATCCTTCGCATCAATAAAAAGATAAAGAATAATACGAGAAAATATAATAAATGTTACAAGTGAATGTAAAATGATTAATGGAAACGAGTGTTACCATAGAACATCTATTAATTTCTCAAGAGGGATAAAATATGAAAGAAAAATTAAAAATAATAAATAAAAAAAATTCAATTAAGCATAAAAATGTTTCATCAAATCAGCTGAGGTGGTGGTTGAGTTCGGTCCTTCGTGCTGACCAACCTTTTCCACTTCATACCTATCCTTAGAATTAACTTTCGTTACTTTGTAAGGGCCTAAGAACTTTGGTCTTAGTTTCAGTCCAGCTCCAAATTGGGTTCTTTGGATGGCTACTAAATCACCTTCTTTGTATAACGAAGCTTTCTTTCTTCTTCTGTTATACGTCTTTCTATTTTCAGACTGCAGGGTTTCGATGTTCTTTTTTGCATCGTTTCTTAAAAATTCGCGTTGTTCTAGTAATTCTTTCGCCATTTCTTCTAGAAGTAAGTCTTTGATTAGGATGTCTTCCTTGTTACGCATTTTGGTTCCCACTAATAGTTCGAATGGTGTCCATTTTGTACTGCGGCATATAGTACTATTTAGTATTCTCTGTAATCTGTCGACGTATTTGTACCATTTCGTTGAATCGTCTAATGATAGTTTAGTGAGAACTGTAATCAAAGTTCGATGAATTCGTTCAACTTGTCCGTTTCCTCGAGGAACACCTGTCGCTATTTGTAGATGTTGAATGTTCTCTTCATCACAGTAGTCGTTGAATAATTTTGAAGTGAACGCTGAACCTCTATCAGAGATAATTCTGATGGGATTACCAAAGGTTTTCTGCTGTTGTTTTAGTTTTTCGAGGGCACTTTCAGCAGACACAGTTTTGACGGGATATAGCCAAGTAAATTTGGTAAATGCGTCTACTACGGTGAAAATGCGTTGATAACTTTTGTTTGTGGAGGGTAAAGGACCAATGAAGTCAACATGGTACGTACTTAAATGAATGCTTTCCTTAGAAATAGGATTCAAAAACCCTTCCTTTTTGCCAGTTTTCTTATTAGCTAAGATACATGGAACACAATTAACTATTACTTTTTTAATGACGTTGGATAAATTTGGGATAAAAAATTCCTGTTTCACAATTTCTTCTGTTTTTCCTACTGAGAAATGACCATTTTCGTGAATCAATTTAATTAGTTCAGCTTGCATTGCTTTAGGGGTTACAATTAATTCTCGACCATTTAAGTACTTGTAGAGTATACCATTTCGCTCAAAAAATTCTTCTGATTCTTGCTTCTCTAGAAGTGATTTCAATGTTTGGATGTTGTCATCTTCCTCTTGTGCTTTTTTAAGCTTTGAAGTTAATGTATCATTGCATACCATCATTACGGGATATCGGCTAAGAGCATCAACGTGCTTCATACGACTTCCAGCTCTGTGCTCTATTTCATAATCGAATTCTTCTAATTGAAGCGCCCATCTGGCTATGCGAGTAATTAGATCCTTTTTTTGAATAGTCTTCTGAAATGCTGAACAGTCAGTTACTATTTTAAAGTGTTGTCATAAAAGATAAACACGAAACTTCTTTAATGCGTTGATAATTGCTAGTACCTCTAATTCGTAGCTGTCATACTTTTCTTCTGCTGCATTTGTCTTTTTCGACATGTAGTAAACGGGATGTAACTTTCCATCTTCGGCTTCTTGTAACAAAATTGCGCCGAACCCTTGTTTGCAAGCGTCTGTATGCAGTTCTGTTTTTCTTCCATACTTGTAAAGGTGCAAGATTGGGCCTTCGGACATGATTTTCTTCAATTTTTCAAATGCTTCTTTTTGTTGAGTCCCGAAAACAAAGAAGTTTTCTTTTCTTGTTAAATCGCTAAGTGGTTTAGCTATCTTTGAATAATCTTTGATGTACTTGTGCGAAAATACCCAGTTAAACCAAGAAAACTTTGTACTTGTTTTATTGTTGGTTCTGAAAATTTTCGGACAGCTAGTGTCTTCGTGGGAGATGGTTTAATAGTTCCACTTTCTACAATGTGACCTAGAAATTCAATTTTCTTTTTTAAGAATTGGCACTTCTTGAACTTAATTTCTAATCCGTATTTCTTTGCGACTTCGAAAATAATTTTAAGTTTTTCTAGACCTTCCTGTTCGTTTTTCGCTGGAATGACGAGATCATCTAAATAACTGATTACAATTCCTTTCCGAGTAAGATCTCTAAATATACTTGGTACGTAGCGTTGGAAAACTCCTGGACTTGTGCTTAGTCCGAAAGGAACTTTGTTGAATTCAAATTGTCCATCTGGGACGATAAAGGATGTATACTTTCTGCAATCTTCGTCAACATCGACGTGAAAGAAACCATTGCGCAAATCTAATGTAGAATATATTTTTGCTTCTTGCAAAGTTTCTAAAACATCTCTTCGATGATATGTAACGGAAACTTATTTTTCACAAGCTTCTGATTCAATTTTCTGTAGTCAATGCACATTCTCAAAGATCCATCTTTCTTTTTTACCATTACGATTGGACTTGCATATTCTGAAGAACTCGGATGTATAATGCCTTCGTTGAGCCATTCTTCTATCTGTTTGTTTACTTCTTGTCTTTCTGTGAAAGCTAGTCGACGAGGGGGTTGACAGACTGGTTCTTCGTCTTTTAGAATAATTCTCATTGTGACGTCGGTAGATGCTGTTTTTTCTGGCTTGTAATCTTGAATTAACTTTTCAAGTTCCTTCTTCATTTGACGATTTTCAACATGACGTAGGTCTAGTTCTTCTTGAAGATTTTCAGCAGATATTTGCATAAGCTGTGCATGATTCTCATATTTGTTGAATTTAACTCCTTCTTTAGTGAAACTTATCGATGCTTGTTCCAAAAGATCTGATCCAATAACTGCTTCGAATTTTAATTTATCAGCCGGTACAACATGCCAAGTTAACGAGTAATTTTCATCATCTATTTTGAACTCATGTTCAAAGGAACCGATAGTTGTCACTTGTGCTTCACCAATACCTGTGAGAAGCATCTTGTTCTTCGATAATTTTGTTGGATCCATTATTCTTCTGCTCATGTTTTCTCGAAGCAAACTTACGGTACTACCACTGTCTATGAGCGCCGTGATTTTCACCTTTCCAAAAAATATCTCTTTAGTACGTAAACCTTCCTTAACGATGAGTGTGCAAGTTTCTTTTGGAGGTTCTTTGAATTTCTACGATTTTGAATAGTTCGTCTGCGCATGCTTGGAAGCATTGTGATTTGAGTGTTTCTCATAATTTTTGTTGTAATACCGTTTCTGCGCGCTGTCTTGATATCTTTGAACAGATTCGTACTTGGTAACAGGGGCTTCGTAATGCTTGTTGTAATTCGTTGACGCTGGAAACTTCTTATCTTTTCTGTTATACTCGAATTTTCCCTGTGCTTCATACCTGTGATTCTTTTTTGTGAATTTGTATTCTTGTTTCGTTACAAATGGACTGCTAGATTTTTGTTTTAGAGTCCTTTTAAAGTTTTCTCGAATTCTTCTAGTTTTTCTGCTAATTGAACAGGGGGGAGTTCATATTTGCCCATTCATCAAGATAATATTCTTTAAATTCAAAAGGAGTTTTCCGTTTGAGTTGATCTGTTATGATTAGATCTGATAACTTGTTGAAAGTATCTATCTTCAATCCATCTATCCATCCGTTGAAGTAGGTCTTTAACTCACGGTAAAAATCAATCCATGTTCTTTCAGGTGCTTTTTGGTGAGTGACAAATAGTTGTCGAAACTTTTCTGGAGTTAGTTTAAAGCGTTTCAGCAGTAAATCTTTAACGTGTTCGTAAGAGTTAGCTTTATCGTCAGGCTCTCTCGCTATGATGTGAGATACTTCCGTCGGTAATAAGCCTAACAGATGAGAAACCCAGTTTTCTTGATCAATATTCAATCTCTGCGCTTGACGTTCAAATAATTTTAGATAAAGACTGATCTTTTCTTTCAAATCAAAACGATGTATAAACTTTGAAACTTCTTTGACGAGAAATTTAGAGTATCACTTTCTTTGGATGTATCAGCGCCTAACTTGGATTGTGTTTGGATTCTTAACTTTTCCAACTCAAATTCATCTTTGCGTTTTTGCTCATCTAACCTCAATTGTTCGAAGCGTAATTTTTCTTCTCGTTCTTCAATGCGTATTTTTTTTTTGCTTTTGCGTAATTTTTCTTTTTTGCTCTTCAATGCGTAAATTTTCTTCTCTGGCTTTGCGATCCTCAACAATCGTTGAATGTATGTTTTTGGTCAGTTCTTCGTCATAATTTTCACTACCAATAATTAGATCTTTGATTGTGGCGATGGTCATAGATTTATCGAATTTTAAATTTAATTCCGTGGCTAATACAAATAAATCTTCGCGACGACCTTTGCCAAGATACGCCATTTTAAAATTTAAATTTAAGTTTAGATAGTAACCAAAGGAATAAACAAAATTGTCACGCGTTCAAACAAAAACAATGATGTTGCTATTGGCAATTCTCGTTTGCGTTTACAAAAATTCTCAAGTTAAAATGATATTACATCAAAATACATATTCAAATTTTGTTCATTTAAAAATATTTTAAACCAGTAACGTGTAAAGACAACAGTGCGAGCTAAAATACGTAATGCTTAATTTAAAGTAGTCAAATCATTAATTTCAACTAAAAACAAAACCTTTTTTTTTTAAACCATTTGATATATCAGTTATCTCATTTCGTTATAATAAATGCAAAAAGAATTTGAAAGAAAAAATAAATTAATATAAATATTGCTTAGAAACTGTGATTAAATTTATTGTGATATGAAAAAGAATTTAGGAATATAAAATTCTTTGCTGAAAAAAAGCAAACAATTAGAAGTTAGTCAATTAAGAAAAATCTCATATATATTTTTTATTACACCAATAAAAATAAAATCTTTTTAGGATCTCTTCAGCACATTCTAAGGATAAACACGTTTCAATAGAAAGCATAATAATTCTGTCAAAAATGAACTCAAAATACTTATATATTGAATGATAAAATACACCATTAAAAATAAGATCATGTGTAATGTTTAATCAATAAATTCTGAAAACCATAGCATATTTCTTTCAAAATATATTTCTCGAATATTCATAAAGCTAAACTAATTAACTGCCAAACTGCTGCAAGAGAAATGTTACACTATATGAGTCATCGAAATTACGATTGCATCGAAACGGTAAAATGTTTAGGAATGTAAGACATTAATCTCTTAGTTCAAGGTCGATGACGTAACCAAAGAAATGAAAACTCTTCATACATACTTGAAATGCAATTCAATTCCTTATTAAATGAGATACAAATAAAAAACTTGAATTTACGAACGACTTTCTTAATATTTTTAAAGATATACTTGTAGAAAATTTTAATTGATACGATTTCTATACACAAATAGAAAAATAGTATTTCTGAAAATCACACACATGATATTTAAAAATATAAATTACTTCATGAAATCGACTACAACAAATTTTTTTTTATAAGTAAATTAACAGAGGCTCACGTATTTTTTTCTGAAGATTCCCTTTTATTTTTTTTGAAGAACAATCTAAGATACAGTACTTGATTCACTGGACGACGTGTTTACTGATAATCTTGAAATAGACACTGGACTTGAAGCTCTTGTAGTTGTTGTACACGGCAGAGAATAACGTGGTTTCGGCGAGCGATTTTGAAAGATCTTGAGTTGTGACTTCGGGAGTCGTTTTATTCACCTAAATGTTAGTATGTTATGAGAGGCAATCCGCGCATTTTCGATTCAGTCCGTTTATAATTTAGGCGTGCAGCCAAAAATGGTTTTTTTTTTAAAGAAAAGGGTTAGAAATTTATCAACTTATTATTTAGAGAAGATTTTCGAAATCAAATCCCAGGCGATCCCCCAAATATTTCTGTGGGAGTCCGAATAAATCTTCGAACAAAAATCAGACTCTTCAGAAGGCGGGATTTTATATTGGCGAGGTGGGTTGTCTAGGGGTAAGTATTTAAGGGTGAGTGATGAATTAATTGAAACAAAGTCATTTAAACACAGATACTTCATTTAAGTAAAAAAGAATTTATTTAAAGTTAAAGGGAAATATTTACAAAAGGGGATATTTACAAAGAGAAAGACATGCAGGAATTAGGTTAATCGAAAGTTGAGTTATACCTTTAGAAGACGGGGAAATTACCTTTCTCATTCTTGGACGTTAGGACTGGTGGTACCGCGCAGGGGGGCGCGAAAATGCGCTAAAGACGTGACGTGTTAAACAAGCGATGGTTAGTAGGCCTCTCCCGAAACATTATTCAAGCCGGAGCTACGAAAGCTCACTAGACGGCGCTGCTTCGGAATGCAGTAATAAATAAAATTGAGATTAATGGTCCTCTGAAAAGGATATGACTCAACCTTTTAACAAAATGTTTCAAAGGGAAAATCCTACATTAATTTTACAGTTGAATAACTTTTTGGAACTTATAAGTACCGACAGTAACTGATGGTAGAGTAAGAAATTATAGTTTCATTTTCCGTGTGGCTTATTGTTGTTTTTTATTGTGTTCTAGAGTCATCACTATAGTGCAATAGACTAGTACTTTGTCTTTTGCATTTTTTTTTAGCTTAAATGATTTAATTTGCTTTTTTATTGTTTTATTTTAACGTTTTCCAAAAATTTTGCACTTTGAATCTGAGTTTCTTTTTTTGCCATACACAATTAAATGAAACATCTATTCTTATTTCAAGAATTAACAATATAGGAGATTTTCAAAGTGCTATTATTATTATTATTATTCCTTTTCTTAGAATGTCAGGAAAAAAGCTCAGTCTTCAAGAGGCTTTGGATTGATTACAAAAAACTATCTGTATTTTTTACCATCTGAAATCAGTGATGTACTAGCAGATGATTTTTCAGATGAAGTAGTCCCTGGAAATAATCTGCTGAAATTCTCGTTGGATTCTTAAGATGACGATTAAGATACTGAACAAGATTCAAGGTGCAGTAGTTCGTGTTAAAATACAGCATTTCCTACCCCTGGATACAGTGCTTTAAAAAACATTCAATGCAATCAAAACCTCACTAAAAATGTACAGCGTGCATTGAATTTTTGTGTATTAATGAAAAGACAGAACAACTGTTTCTTTTAATATCATCAAATTAAGTTTTTGTGTTAAAGCTGTTTTTATCTGTAAAAAAAGTAAATAAATTTTTAAAAATTTAATAATTTTTAAAAATAAATATTCTGTGCTGTAAAATATTTGTGTCCTCGAGTTATTTAGCATTATTAAGAGTTAAAACTGCGTTAAAAAGGTCACTCCATCTTTTGGTATTATGAGAATATTTTAGACCTTTGTGGACTGACGGTATTTTAAATTACCAATTTAATTAATTGTCTCTAACGGATTAAATTTTCTGGTTTAGTGTTTTATTTATGAACATCCCTTAATTTTTAATGTAGTGATTAAAAAAAAATATTGTATGAAAAAAATTGCACTAAATCATTTAATGCGGTAAAGTAAAGGGTTAAATTAGAAACCTTCAAGGATCCACAATAAAACACTGGGAACCCCAGTTTAAGAACCGCTGCTCTATTTTAAATACCTGTGGTATAAGCTTTTGATGTGTTGGGGGGTGCCTCACATTAAATAGAAGCCAAGTACATGCGCAATATGTAACTGTTGATTTCTTTAATGAATTTAATTAAATTCTCGTGACTATAAATATTTCAGATACTATTGAAAATAACTAGAACAACCCAAAGGTCAGAAACAAAATTATAAACATTCTAGAACCATTAAAAAAGTACTCCCACATACATACGTATATACATATTCTTCATTAAAACATAATGATGCAAAATTCCTTTTAAAAACCCTCCAAAAACAAAAAGCGATAAAGGAAGAATAAAATGCGCGCAAATCCTTATTTCAGAAACTAATTTACAAAGATAAAACATCATTAAGTGTGGGAAAAAATATTGATGAATAAGAAAAGTTTAACGGGATTTCGAATAATTGCAAAATACTTTAAGTTGGTTTTAAAAAGTTGGGTTGGTGTTCGCTATATTAGAGAAAATACGAGTAGATTCATTTTTATTTTTCAGGAGTGATTTTCTACAGGAAAAAAAAAGCTGAAACGTTCCAGTTTAATTGTAAAAATAATTGACATGAAGGGTAAAAAATATTAAAATCAAGATTTTATATAAATAGAAAGGGTAATAAAAGTAGGTTAGTTTAATTTATATAATCGCACATCCTTTCTTTTGCGCTTTCTCTCTCTCTCTCTGTATATGATGGCCGTGGTAGGCTAGTGGTCAAGGTAACGTACTCTTGGTTGGCGTGTCATGAGTTCGTCTCTTCGTCATTTGACCATGGTTCAAAATTACGAGGTCCGTCGCCAAAAACCCTCGTGTAGCTGAACAGTGCGGCGTTAATATTCACTCACTTATTCTCTCTCTATATGTTAATTTAAAATTCAACATATTTTTATACACAATCAGAAAACACAGTAATCTAAAGTTTTGCATATTGTGGAACAAAATTAAAAATATTTATCACGAAAACTATTTTAAAGAAATTTTAAAAATTAAATAAGTACCTCTTAATTGATTTTTTTTATTGAATTCGAAAAAAAATAGCCTTTCAAATCAGAAATGACTTAAAAAAAGCAAAATATCTGTTTAATTAAAATAACGATACAATTAAAAAAATACTTGTTTCATTTCTAAGAATCAAGTTTATGTATGAAATAAAGAGCAATTAATTTTAATCCCTTGTAGACAATCGTCTGTTTTCGAGAATATTTTACATAATATTTTGATTTATTAGATGACAAAAGAAAAATGATGTTTTAGATTGCAGAAATTATTAATTTATGAGTTTGGTTACAGATAATCTTATTTTTCGGCAATTTTTAGGGCGTCACTCTAGAAAAATTTAATACATCTTCTATTCGTTTCACTTCAATAATACTTCGCACCAAATTGCTGAAAATAAAAAGTAAACTATTCTAAAAATTAATTAAATGTCGATGTTCATTTATTTTTTCATTGTGTCATATTTGGCACATTTTCCAGTAAAAATAAGGTTATTGTTACTGGGAACATTACTACGAAAAAATAATTGACTGACGAATTTCAATAAGTAACCAAAAAAATAAAATCTAGTACATTTTAATCCTAATATTTTATTATAAAATTGAAAATTTCTTATATATACATGTGTTAAAAGCTTCGAATGCATATATCGTAGTTAACTGGTAATAAAATAATTGTTTAGTAACCAAACGATTGTAAATTCGAAACAGATTTAGAACAAAAATATTTGGGATAAAAGTAATACAGCTGGCTTGTTTCCACATATTGTGATGTACCTCCCCTTAGAAATACATCCCTCGAAGTATCAGCGTGAGCTAGAGGTGTAGGGTTATCGTAAGAACTAGAATCAAACATTATCTTAATATGACTTTATTAAGATATTCAACTTAAACTTTTTGAACAAATATAATATAAATACTTAATGACAGAATCTACGATGACACAATACGCAACACACAATATAATTCAGACCACTCTCAATACTCGAACCGCCTAATCTTCAAATATAATAATAAGTAATCAATCCTACCTTATATTATTTTGTAATAAACTTGTCTTTATCTACACTGCTCAAAACAATTAGGGGAGCAAGCAAAAAGTGAAGAAAACAGTGTGAGACAGCCACGTATTGGCATGCAATGCATAGTACACGCGTATCAATGCGCAATACAGAAAAAAGGCGTAAAAAATTTGGAATTAAGCTTTAATTCTTTGAAAATATGGAAAAAAACATGAAAAGATGATTTAGGGCAACAATTTAGTTACATGTAAACGATAAAAAAAGGTACTGTTTAGACATGATGCATGAGTTTTAATAGGGCATGTGGTCTCCTTGAACAGCTAAGACTGCTGCACACCTGTTTTGCCATGGATGCGATGAGGTTATCGATCAGACTTTGGGGAATACTGCTCCACTCCTCAAGAAGTGCAATCTCCAAGTCTCCGGACAGTAGCAGGCGGCCTTGGTCGCGCAGCAATGCGTCGTCCGAGCATGTCCCAAACATGCTCGATTGGATTCAGGTCAGGAGAGCACGCTGACCATTCCATACGCTGTATTGTTTCAGCTTCAAGCATGTTCTCCACCAGACGAGCTCTATGCGGTCGGGCATTATCATCCTGGAAAACAAAGGAATCTCCAATGGCTCCACCGTAAGGGATGACATGAGGTCGAAGTATCTCGTCTGCATACCTTCGGCCCGTCAAAGTGCCATTCCGAATGATATGCAGGTCCGTACGTCCGCCTATGCTGATTCCATCCCATACCATCCAACCAGCTCTTCTGTTTTGTGACCTTTCACGAACGAATGCGGGGTTATTTCGAATACCCCTGTCCTCCATACAAGAACACGTCGGGTGTCACACTCTAGACTGAATCGGGACTCGTCTGTAAATAGCACTTGGCTCCAATCATGTTGCTCCCAATCTCGATGTTCAGCAGCCCATCTTCTTCGGGCCGCACGGTGGCGTGGGGTCAATGGAATGCAGACCATTGGCCTACGTGCATAGAGCCCTCCCCTCATGAAGCCGATTATCTACTGTTTGGCTGGACACCCTTCGTCCTGTTGCCAAGAGCAACTGTCTTTGCAGCTGCGTAGCATTCTCTGTTCTGTTTCGACGGGCTATTAACTGTATATACCGGTCATCAGTTGATGTAGTGGCACGTGGCCGACCTGCCCCTGGTCGACGTCTAACATTTCCTGTTTCTGGAATCGATTCCACAGCCTTTCAACAACACTTCTGGCGACTCCAACAGCGTTCGCGACTCTACGTTGTGTTTGCCCGCATTCCAGTCTGCCTATAACACGCCATGCCATGGATTCCCTGTAAATCACGTTGTTGAGACATTCTCAAGTAACCTTGTCTCAAAAAAAAAATACTGCGCAATCGAATTTCACAGTTACGGCAATAAAACAGACATTTCTGCAACATCCCGATTTCTGCCCTTATCTCCTTTTTCTTGTTTTTGACGTCATAAACTTTGTTTGCATATAAAGTTTTTTCTTCCGTTTCCTGGTAGGCTTTACATTATGGATGATTCATTTTATGTTATTTATTGGTATACATCTTTGCTTACTTTTGTTAAAATCATGTGCTCCCCTAATTGTTTTGAGCAGTGTACAATGGTATGTAGCTTTACGTTTAACTTCTAATCGATCACCAATATGTTTATCCACGACACGTAGAACTTGAATCTTTGAACAACGAATTTCAATTATCATCCACTACCAGAACGCACGTCAATTGTCTAACATTCCTTTTACACTACCATTACATTGCCATTACGCTTACTCTAAGATCCTATATTTATCCTATATTATTTGCATCTCTTCACTTCTCGTTTCTTGGATTTGGTTGGAAAAGAGTTGCCATTAATTCTGGTCCAAAGAACGCAAAGGACTTGTTAAAGAAAAGACGCGTAAGACGTCACAATATGATATAGAAATTTCTAGAAATGGCTACAACAATCAATGATTTAGTCCAGGGGTACTCAATCTTTTTTTTTCCAGGCCGCATATTTATGGTAGATAATTTTACACATTTAATTTTTAAATAGTAATAATCCCAACAAGTAGCGCACATAAAAAATTTTCGAGGGGTCCGGGGTCGAAAGTTCAACATTCTTGTATCATGCCCCTTTTGATTTTGTCGATTTTCGGGAACAAAAAATACAGTAAAAACTAATTATTGAATAAATAATTAGCATTAATTAATAAAATTAATCATTAATGTGGATATCAGCTACTCCCAGACCACTTCCGAAGCCATGATAGAACTGAAGTGACTCGAGGTAGTCAGCGAGATGGCGAGACAGTCCTCTTCCCGCCGCCATAAGCACAAGATGAAAACCTCTAACACGCGTGATGTTTTAAATCTAACTATGAAAGGCAGATAGCCTTATTTTCTTTTTTTTACCTGTGTGTCCGTCCTATAATGTCCTTTATTTTCTATATTAAAGTAATTAACTTAAGAAGTCTCCCTTTTTTGAAGTGTTTAAATAACGGACACACTCATTAATAATAAATACTGAATTAAATTTTGCGTATTATATACAAAGAATTATAATCAATCGGAAAAAAATCAAGGGCTTTGGGGGTTGGGTCCGGACTTCCCCCTTTCCTCCCTTGTGTGCGTCACTGATCACAACACATTTATTTTATGCGTATTGATCTATATTACGCGAAAAAGAAAAACGGGATTTTTTTTAGGTAATATAATAAAAAAATTAAATTTTTAAACACACACACACAAGTTTGTAAAGACATTTCATGTCATATTATAACTATGATGGTTTGATTAATGAAAACTTAACAATTCGACAAAATGATAAGTATACAAAATAATTAAGATATTTCTAATAGTCATGTAAATCCATTATATATATTAATTTGTTATTCGTTAATACTTAATTATATTACCAGTAAATTACGACTAAAATATAATCACAAAAAAAAAACATATGTTTTAAGGCGTAATTTTTAAATTACAAAAAATAATCAACAGCAGCACACAATGTAAATCAAACTGCTCTATTTCTCCCCATATGCATAACACACACATTAGAGCATTTTCATTTCCAAACCACAATAAAAAAAAGAATATACAGCTCAAAACCGGCATAAAACCAGAAAAACAATTATTTTTATTTTACAGAAAAAAAACTGGAATGATATCTCGTGTTTTTTTCGCAACACAACATGTTTTCTTCCCAGCCTACGTGATTCATCCAAGTCTGTATTTCCCCTTCCTAAAAATCGTTCTGTTTACTCGCCAAACTGAATCATAATGTACTAGTCTACTGACTGATTTGTCGCCATGATTCAGACAGCAGAACATCAATACTTGGGCGAGACAGTTTCAATCACTTTATCTTGGCGTCTTTACGGGCGATTTGGCAGGGTGAGGGTGGCAAAACCCTATGAGTGTTCATCCCTTACCGACCTATCTCTATTAACGGTATCTTAATGGGAAATTAAATCTGCTCATTGGTCTATTGCTGTCGCCTGCAAGGCGGCAAGCCCCTTGGTTTTGGAGGCAGTGGGTGAGGTAGCCAAATGTGGTGTTCCATTGTAATTAAAGTATTCCAATAATAGTGGGTTAAGGTAAACTTTTAGGGTGGGCTCTATACCACTTTCTTTATTACTTCTAATAATTGTAGTCATCTACAATGGGAACGGTTACGTGATATGTATGAGAAAGTGAATCTAAAAAACAAGGAAGGGTTTATATGAAAAAGCAGTTTTGGTGTCCCAGTGGGAAATAGAGCTACTTATTTATTTTGTTCGCGAATGGAAATTATGGGTTTAATTGCTGTTTAGGAAAGAAAGGGTAAATAAAGTTCTCGTACCACAAAAAAAATTAGCGATATTGCATGTCTTTTTTATAATGGATGACTTGAGCGAAACTTTTCTTTTTGTTTTAATGAGATTTTAAGACATACATTATACTTTATTAGACTGATTTATTCGCGTATTAATAAATTCAGACAAACATCGCATCTCAATTTTGTTTGATTTTTCTGTCTGATACAGAAAACCCTTCGGGGAAGTCTATTTTCTTTCTCCCAGAACATTCTTCTATAAGATTTCGAAAAAAAAGAACAACTCAAAAGGTCTTGATGCGTGCATAGAACACGAGATGTTAAAAGAAATGGTGCGTCTTCTATTTCAATTGGAACACTTCTTATGGAAAAAAAAGAAGCTGATAAAAGAAAGAGAAAACACTAGGATGATAGTGCCACACCCTGTTTTATACCTATCAAATTGCAACTTGGCTTGTAGAAGATTCACTCTCATCCACGGAAGGGTCAGAATCATTTCGAAGAATTCTACCATGTTCCGTCATTTCCATCTGTCTTCTTTTAACATATACGACGAGAATAAATGAACAGGTCTGTTTTGAATATTACAGGGTTACTCTCTCCAGTCTTTCTTTTTATTTATTTTTTTGCGAATGTCGCTTAAGATTTAGACCGCGCTCGTTCTCGGAACAAGTGAACCATGAAAAACGGAAGGGTCTTTGAACGATTTTTGCTGCTTTGTACTACAAAGACTCGAAGTAATAATAACACCACTATTTTATAAGTTATATGTTGCTTTACAGCCACCCTGTAATAATGCGGCATCAAGAAAAAAAGTTTTTCCTTAGGAAAAATCCCCTTTTAAACTAAATTCGATCGATTCGGTTGGAAATTTTGAGTCTTTTTGAAGGAGATCTGCATATTTAATTTTAAAAAGTTGCGTAAAACAAATAAATCGCAATTTAAAAAGTTCAATTAGTCTTATTAAACGTAAATTAGGTAACAAAGCATATTCTTTTATTTATTTATCTTGGGAACATACGTGGCCGCACTAACCAAGTGGGCATGGGCTGCCTGGCGCTGTCGATTACCGAGTTCGAATCCTGAAGATTCGCCTTGTAAAGGGCCCATGTACGTTAATTTTGTCGGGGTTCCAGCTTTGACCTGGTGTGGAAGTTTGGATAGTGGGATACTAAGGCGTCCTCGTCACTTGGGGCTCACAATTACGAAATCCATGGCTAATAACCCTGGGGTTGCTTTAGACTGCGAAGTTTTAAAAAGCATTCATTTTCAAGCATGCAAAAAAAATTTTTTTTTATTAAATAAATTGAAAAATTTGCGGAGTGTTGAAATAACGATCACACTTAGATTAGTTCGAAACTTTCATGGTTTCATGAACAGTTTTAATGATTGAAAACGTTAATGCAGACATATTTTTAAAACATTCCACTCTAAAAAAATAATTTTGAAGCTCCTTAGGTCAAACAATATTTTCCTCAGCTGGTCGTAATGGCACAATTCAGCTCCGCCTTTCTACTGTACAAATTCTAAATGAGCGCATTCTAAATAGCCGTCGATCCACAAGTCCTCCCGTGAACTCAGTGGAAGGGGAAAATAGGTGAAAGGCCCTTGACCACTTCCACGGTATTCCCCCTCAAAATTGGGGAGGAATCGAGCCAAAGCGTACTGTCACCTGTATGGTGCTCAAAGCTACGTCTAACGACAGGCGTACATCTAGTTCTTTACCGCGATTAATTTCGTGAATCTCGATCTGACTCCGTCAGACAGGTGGTATTAGCAACATCAGCATGTTCGCGCGCGCGGAGCAGCTAAACTTCAAATATGCATAATTATTTTCAAGTGGATCTTCTCAGGATTCTCTCCCCAGTCAATTTCACTTGAGATTCAATATAAGTTTCAGAATAACCCATAATCGTTTTATTAACATTCACTAACGTTTCGTGATATTCTTAGGTAAATATCTCATACCCTCACTTCAAATTTGCATACAACACGGTACCTTCAACAAGATAAAGTTCTCATCAAACAACTCCATAAAAAAGCCTCAGAGGTTGATTTAGACCAGGAGTCAGCAAACCGCGGCTAAACGGTCTTCCTCTGCGAATTGTTATAAAAAATAATTATGTCTACTAAAAAATTGTTTTCACACATGTCACTTTTTCCTTTATAATTATTTAGTGAAAAAATTACTTGTATTTTTACATAAACGTGCAAATTGTGACAGGGTATTCATCGCGATTTCTAGTAATGTCCTCTTGGGGTTTCTTTGGGGCCGAAATGGCAATTATTTCCAACCAAATTAGGAATCTTATATATAATAGAAGTTTAGTAATCGCGGGGTGGCTATGCGAGGCCTATGTCTATGCTTAGAAGTAATTTAATAAAAGTTAGAGGAAATACCAAGTCCAAGATTTAACCTACCTGTACCTGTATAATCAAGCTAAAGGTGGATCCCCGTGACCACAAGGATTAGAGACAGATTGAAGCCACGTCAGTTAGGACAAACAAGGTAACTGTTTGCTTAGGATATAGCGGTAAGCAACTTTGGTTAAACTATAAGCAAAGTGCGTGTATTAGTGAGATTAGAATTAAGCTGTAAAGTTAGATATAGTGGTCAATAACGCGATTATTAGGTAATACGAGTTGTGTCTTCTCATTCCAAATCTGCTTACTTTGATTATTATTAGTGTTGTGTATTGTGATTAAGTTAAGATCTTAATAAACAGATATTAAGATGAACGATTCGCGTGATTCTTCGTCCTTCCCTACAGAAACGGGTCGCGTAGATAATGGAGAACAGGGGCACCCACGGGTGGGTGCTTCACAAAATATTCGACTGGCTAAGATAGTTATTTAAGATTGTTATTTCTGTATTATAAATTATTTTTCATTAACAAAGAATCAGTAAAAATATTAGAATTTGTTCTAAAGCAATAAAATACCACCATGGGAAGACATGCCTTGAAGGGATTTCCAGCAACGTTTACTTCGTTGCGAACATCAGTTCGAGAACATTCTTGATTTTGGACAAGCGATACACTTAAACTCCCAGCAAAAGTGACAAAAACATACTCATTATTTTATGAGAAGCTTTAAGGTTGAAATAGTGCTGAAATTACTTTTGGATGCACAAGAGCAACCAAAATCAATTTTTTATTGGTAATAAAATTCTTGAATAAAGTACTTAAGGCATTATTGGTACAGAACTTCTTTCACGAAGCTTAAAATTTAAATGTACATTATGAAATTTTCACAATAATTGTTCTTACATTGAGACACAAAAGTAAGAATATCTTCCGCAGTTCTGAGTTTTTGAAGAAATGTAAAATATTTTACTTTGGATAACATTGTATTCAAATATAATAAAAAGTATTGATTGGAACATATGAGAGTCATGATCGCGACCACTAACAGAATCCCCTTCCTTCTCCAGCGCAAATATATGCATATAAATAGTTTAAGCTCTTTGATATGGCTAGGTTTTCTTTTTAGTTTAATAGCTTAATTGACTTGTTTCACTTACAAATTGACTCTTCTTTCTCAAAAGTTTGCAGACCCCTGATTTAGACAACACCAACACGAGAACCTGCTACAAAGGTAAATATCAACTTATTTTATGATTGATTGATTGAATATTAACGTCGAACTGTTCAGCTTCACGCGGGCTTTTGGCGACGAACCACGTAATTTTGAGCCATGGTCAAGTGACGTGGACGACACCTGTGTGTGTGTGTGTGAGCTGGCACCCCCTCTCCTAACTACCACACTAACGGGAGGACGTTTCAGCTGTCGACAGATTTAATGTGCATATCTCTGCCCTACACGGCGGGTCTTCAGTGGTACTGGGCTCGAACTCGTGACAAGGCAAGCCACGATCGGATACCTATACCACTCGGCTACCATGGCCTCTTATTTTATATGAATCTTCTCGCTAGTTTGTGGAATCGACAATTTCAAAAATTCGGCGTTTCTTCGTGAAAAATAGTTTGGGAAAGGGATGTAGGTTTCAAAATTTGCTGTATAAGAAATATTTGTCGACAAATAATTGCTGCTGCAATAACATAATTTGCACAATAAAATACGTAAATTACTTTAATGTCGTATGATTAGCTATGACCACAATGAATGAATGCTGAACGAATCATTACGCTCGTAAAATCTTGTAACAAATACTCTAAAAAAAAACCCTTTTTTCAATATTAAATAGATGATTGATTGGTCATGCAGTGTCACTTTTTTGATGAGATATGAATTATTTTCTCTGATACGCTTATTATATAACGAAATATTCTTCTAATATCTTATAATTGGCATGATATCTAATCGATCATAATTTTTGGAGCAATCAATTATTTTATTGGTGATCTTATGATGAAGCTTGAACGAGTAAAGGCTGTGAAAAACCCAGAAATGTCTGACAGACTCAGACTTGATAACCCTATACTCAAAAGAGGGGGAGGGGATTATATAGATTTTCTTTTCTGTTTCAAAACAAGGCATTATCCTTTAAAAGCAAAACCGCATTTCCCCCCCTTTTTTTCTTTATCCCGAGAGAGATAGTGCTTTTATTTTGAGGCATTTAGCTTGAAGATTAAAATTTCCTTCGGTCACTAATTTCAATTTGGCTAACCCCACATATTCTTGGACTTAGTTTTATTGATCTCCTTGTCTGTTAGTCACACATTTTATCTCTTTTTAAGTAGAATTCCTCCCTCACAAATTCTTTCCACATCTGTTGTTGACACATGATAAAATTGCGAAGAAAATAAAAAAAGTAATATCAAAAAATTTTTTAAGTCAATTCCTACTTAGATCAACAAAGAAATTTTTTATTTCAGCTACTTTTTATTAAATAGTTACAATTAATATACATATGTATATACATATGACAGAATCACAACATTAAGTGGTAATTGATTTTTATTAATTTTCATTAAAGTATCGTATTGTTATCCAAAACAATCGTGTATATAAAATTTCAGTTCAACTGAATGCTTTAAAACGTGAGAAAAAAAATCCTTTAAAGTTTTGACCCAAGTAGCTGAAAATGAAACCATCGTGGCTGTATCTGTAATTCTTTAAATAATTAGTTTCAGTCAATTAATTTTTATTAAATTATCGTATTTTTACCCAAAACAATAGTGTATGGAACATTTCAGCTGAATTGAGCGCTTTAAAATGTATTTTATTAACGACTGAAAATTCCACGAAGATAAATAAATAAATATATATAGAGAGAGTGTGAGCTAATCGTAGGAATTGAAAAAAAATTAAGCTTGTTTTCGCCATATGCACAAGAGCGTGAACTAAACGCGAAACACATTTTTAAACAGAAAAAATGCCTAAATTTTTATAAAAATTTGTGACATATAACTCATGTATTTATTTATAATATAGTGTTTTTAAAATTTCAAAATATTTCATAAATAAATAGTTTTTTCTTTTAACATGTAAATGGATAGCTCATTTAGCATTATGGTATGGGAGAAAAAAAGGAGAAACACATTTTATAAAAGAAAAAATGTGTCAACTTGGATAAAAATGAGTAGTATGATAAAAAAAATAAGTGATTATCTACAGGATAGTGTAGCTGTTCGAGTACTTTTATATCTGAAAACATATTCCGAATTCGTTCGAATTCGTTGTATACAGGTTATCTCTTTAAATATTCTTTATAAATGACATGAAACAAATTTTAAATTCATAAACACTATATAATAAAAAAATAATTATTCACACCTTTTTGTAAACTAATATATAATTATTTTATACATCTTACCTATAAAAAAAACAAGAAAGAAAAGAAAGGAAGAAAAACTGCAAGGAAAGTTTCTTGACGCCTTTATCCACTTCCTGAAGAATTAAATTTTTTCTTTGATGCTCAAGCTCTTACGTTTTGACATTTTCGAGCTTCAAGAAACGAAGTTACTAGAACGACGGATTAACACTACAAATGAATGGAGACTAGTTCAAAGACACAGGGACACGAGGCAACTCCACTAAGGGTGAAAGGGATATCGAAGATGTTTCCAGTGAACTGGATAAGGGGGGTTAAAGGTTGTACTTCTTGGTTGAAACGTTCAGATTTCTATTGCTCTCGGCGAGCTAGGCACCTAACAAAACCAGTTCAAGATTTATGACCACCATAAAATGTGTTAAAAGAAAGAACAACTTGAAATGTCCAAAAATACTTAAAAAATAGGGAGAAAAAAATTGAATCACAAGAAAAAAAGTTCATTATATAGAAAGTACACTTTACTATTGAGAGATTATTTATACGAAGGAAATCGTTAAATGTTCATGGTTTCAGGAAAAAGTTCGCTACATAGAAAAGTTCGCAATAAAGAGGCTCGTGATATGGAGGAACGGCTGTATATATGCACACGCAATTTGAAGTATCATGTAATACTAAGTTTTACATTGCAATGGGGGGGGATATAGATGATATCGGTTATTTTGGATTATCTTTCCATTTTCATTTCTTCTTAAGTAACAAATTGCACATTGCGTTGCCAATCTCTGTTCTTTATCGAATATTTTCAAGAATCTACAAATTCCTGCCTTCAATGAAAATTTACCGCAAAGAAAATCCCTGAAGAGAAGTATTTCAGTACCATGATCAAACTGCATCTCTTTAAAACACTAGCACTAATAATCCCACTTTAAGAATGAAAAATATGTGTAAATCAAAGATAGAAAGAAAATATTAGTGCCCTGTAACGTCACTTCTCGAAAACATCAACATCTAGTCGGCTTTCTTTGTGGACCCGACACCCACACGTGCATCTGCAGGTGCAACGCAATCCCTTTTGACCCCCGAGGAATCTAGCCCCGTCGACCGGAAGATGAGAGGAGAGATGCTTTGAACTTGCACGGGAGCGGTAACCAACGAATCCTCCTCTCACAAAATAGTGGACTCTAACAATCTATAATTAACTTTAATAACTGTAATGTATCATTTAGTAAATAATTTTCAATAGTTGTGACGTAAATAAATTCCATATTTTAATTAACCAAGAATACGCTACCATTATTCTTTCAAACGTTACAGCTTAGAGTTTTGGTGGCAGCGCTTTGGGATAAAAAAGTTAGCATTCAGGACCCGTGAGAGGAGGAAATTTTGGGTTTTTACGGACGGACCGCAACGCAGGGAGAAAAACATTTTCGGAAGCCGTGCTGCAATTGAATTCAGCTTCGGAAGAAAAGGGCGTCCTGCTCAAGGAAGATCAAACTGATCTATAGTGTTAACGGCGAGAGTGTCCGAAGGGAAAGCGATTTTCGGAAGCAGTGCTGCGATTGAATTCATCTTTGAAGCAGTGCCACGAGTGAATTCAAGGCTGGTCAAACTGACCACACTTATTGTTAAGGGTGAAAGATTCAAGATTGGTCAAAAGGACTATTGTTCACACGGAAGAGTTCAAAACCACTAGTGCACATAATTTGCTTCTGACAGCAAGCTGAGTACTTCAAATGGGTGAGCACTGTTATATTTTTTGACTTGCAAACTGCATATTGTATTAGGAATTTTGGTTAAAGTGTTCTTTACAAATTTTGAAATACTTAGTGTTTTTTTCTTGCATGGGAACAGTGTTATTTTGTTTCTAGAGAATTGTAATTGTATTTCAAGCATTGTGTGCAATTTTAGCTTAAGATTTATTGTGTTTTAAGTCTCTTGAATGATTTTGATTATTTTTAGTGTTAAGTTTTTCTTTGTGTATTTATATGTATGCATGGGACCAGTGTTATTGTATTAATAGAGAACAGTAACAAAATAGTGAAAAATTTAGCGTGACATTTATTTGATATTGTTTAAAAAATGGCTTTCCTTGGTAAAGGGAAAAAGCAAGACATGTTGCAACTTGCTGAGGAATTAGGAATAAATGCCACTTTAAATATGACTGTCCCTAGCATAAAAATTGCAATCACTAACAGTGAAGGTTATGAAGAGGAATTTGTTAAAAATCTGTATGAGACTATCATTGCAAACGGAAAAAGATTGGAGGAGTTAGAAAGGGCTGAAAAAATGAGATTAGAGGAGTTAGAAAGAACTGAAAAAATGAGATTAGAGGAGTTAGAAAGGGCTGAAAAAATGAGATTGGAGGAGTTAGTAAAGGAGCAGGCATTAAAAGAGAAAGAATTACAGCTGAAATTTGATTTAGAAAGGTTTAAAATAGAATCCGGATTTAGGGTAAACGATGAATCAAACGATTCTACAAATGCATGTTCTGTAACCTCTAATTTAAACTTAAAAAATTGATCCCAGATTTCGATCCTAAGCAGTCAGATATTAGTTTATATCTAGTGATCTTTGAACGCCAGGCTAAAAGGGCGTCAATAGAAAAGAAAGAGTGGGTGGGGCAATTATTGGGTTTGTTACCCCTAGAGATCGTGCAATTTATTGCTCGCGAACCGGAGGAACAAGCCGAAAATTACGATTATGTAAAGAAATTATTACTTAAAAGATTCAAGTTAAGTCCGGAGGTCTTTCGGCAAAAATTTGTCCAACACCAGAAAAAAATCCGATAGCACCTGGAAGGATTTCACTTTTGAAATTACGAATTATCTAGATGAGTGGCTGATTGGCTTATATAGAAATAAATACCTTTCAAAAGCTTAAAGATCTAATGGTGGTAGATCAATTAAAAAAACGCGCTAATGCTAGTATGGAAGATCATTTTTTAGATAATTGGGCAAACCTTAAATCAGCTACTCAAATAGCAGAACTCTTTGATAATTATGAGGACGTCCGAAAGGTAAATTCGAAACCCATGGATAGGTGGGGCAGAAATGATAAAATTTTGACATACTCAGGGGTCAAGGAAAAAGAAAATAGATTTGGGAAAACTTCCCCCAGATTAGGAGCTTCTGTTCCGGAGAGTACTAGAGAGAGAACTCTTTTGAAAAACGCGTGATGCAAAGATGTTATCATTGCAATATGCCCGGACACATAAAAGCCGTTTGCCCTAAATTAATAAAAAACAAAACGACGGAAACTCTCAATAATATTGAAGGAAATGAAAACCCGGATTTTCTTAATTCATACACAACAAAGGGCTCTGTGAATGGTCACGAGATAGACATTCTTAGAGATACGGGAGCGACAATAGATTTAGTATGTGCAAAATACATAAATCCTTCTTCTTTCTCTGGTGAAAATGTTTGGGTAAAACAACCGTTAAGCCCAGAATTAGTTTGTTTACCTTTGGCGGTCGTGGAAATTTCCGGAAATTTTGGAACGGTGCAAACTAAGGCAGCGGTTTGTGGAAATCACTTAAATTAACACGGTCGATATTTGCTTGGAAATAAAACGGCCGAGCTAATAAAAGGAAATTTAGGCTATAATTTCCTGCCAGTCGAAATATTGAATGCTGTCCAAACAAGGTCTCAAGTCAAAGCGGCTAGAGAAGAAAGGGGAATAGATAGTGGTGATGCTAAAAAGGGGAAGATGAGGTTATAATTGTTTCTTCGGATGCAGAGGACGAAATTTTAATACCTGCACTCCAGGAATATGTTCCGGAATTAGCGCTGCTAAGGGTTACGCGAGAAAATTTAATCAATGCTCAAAAAAATAGCGAGAAGATTAAATTCTTATACGAACAGGCAGCCAGTCAAGTGCAGGTTACCAATCAGGTTTATTCGCTAGAGAAGGAATTATTGGTCAAAATTCGTGAAGATAAGTTAGGTAACGTGGTGAAGTTAATAGTAGTGCCGGAGGAATTGCGCGACCCCATTAAATCTTTGTGTCATGAGGGAACATCGGCACACCTGGGAATTACGAAATCCAAAGTCAAATTAAACCGATATTTTTACTGGCCGAATTGCTATAGAGATATGGAACGGTTTGTAAAAACTTGCGATCAGTGTCAGAGGGCTGGGAAGCCCAATGATAAAAAAAAGCTCCACTAAAATTGGTCCCTGTTATTCAGGAGGTTTTTACTAAGCTAAATATTGATGCATGTGAGCCTCTCCCGATCACATCTAAAGGGAATCGATATCTTATCACGGCCATTTGCATGTCATCAAAATTCCCTGAAGCTATTCCGGTGTCTGATATTAGTTCCGTTAGTGTCACAGATGCGCTGTTAAACATCTTTAGTCGGATGGGGTTTCTCCGTGAAATACAATGTGACCAGGGTACTTCTTTTACTAGTGCTCTGACTACCGAGTTTTTTGAAGATTCGGAATACTTGTCAGGCATAGTTCTGTGTATCATCCACAGAGTAACCCTGTTGAGCGATTTCATCGAACGTTGAAACGACTCTTACGAGTCTTATGTTTAGATGCAGGCTCCGAATGGGACAAACATCTTCCGTCAATTCTTTTAGCATTACGAACTGTATCTCACGAAAGTACAGGGTATACACCGTCAGAGTTGGTGTATGGGAAAAATTTGCGAACCCCGTTAGGAAACGCAAGTTAACTGAATATATGGAAAACTTGGTATGATAAAAATGCAGAAAAATGTGAATTTAAGGATGGGGATTTAGTTGTAGTGTTAGCTACATCCCGAACAAATAAATTAGCAGTGCAGTGGATAGGTCCTGGGAAAATTTTAAATAAAATTTCGGAAACGAACTATTTAGTCGAAATCCCCGGAAGACGCGAAACATCTCAAATCTATCATATAAATATGCTAAAACCATATTACAAAAGGCCAGAACACGTTAACGTAATTATTAATGATGAAACAAAAAACTCTCTCGCAGACCAGGAATTAGAAATCCCATACTTAGAAAACAATTCTCTCGTTTATGATTTCGAGGACGTAATCCAGGCTAGCGAGTTGAACAAACACCTTCACGACAAACAAATGGATCGACTGCGCGAATTATCAAGTAAATACTCTAAATGTTTTCAAACAATCCCGGTTTAACTAATCTGGTTGAACACGAAATCCAGTTTTAGTTAGCGATCAACCAGTTAGGACGAAGCCCTATCGAATGTCAGACCGACAAAATGAAATCTTAAAAAAAGAAATTAACCGAATGTTAAAATTAGGAATCATTGAGGTAGGAGAATAGGATTACATGTCCCCTATGATTTTAGTTGAGGTAGCTGGGAAAGAACCTCGTCCATGTATTGATTACAGGAAATTAAACGGGATCATTAGAACGGAATATATATTTTCCTCTTCCGAAGATCGAAGAACGCGTAGAAAAAGTATCGGTGGCTAAATTTGTTACCGTCTTAGACCTATCTAAGGGTTATTGGCAAATACCTTTGAGTACAACTGCATAGCGATACTCAGCCTTCTGTACTAGCTTTGGTACATACAAACCCCTAAGGATGAGTTTCGGATTAAAGAATGCTCCATATTTCCTTAGTAAACTCATGGCTGAATTACTTAACGGACTAGAGGATATCGTTGTCCCGTATCTAGATGATATCGCAATTTTCTCAGATACTTGGGAGTCGCACCTTAAACATGTGGAAACGGTTCTGCAGAGAATAAAGAGAGCTAAGTTAACGATAAAACCTTCAAAGTGTAAGTTTGCGGAACAAAATGTCAAATTTTTGGGTCACATTGTGGGTCAGGGTTTTTCGCACCCCTTCCGAGATCAAAGTTCAGACTGTTCTAGAGTTCCCTACCCCTCGCACGAAAACCCAAATACGTGCTTTCTTAGGTCTAGCGGGTTATTACCAAAAATATATAAATCTATTCTCGGTAATCGCTGCTCCGTTGACGGACGCGTTGAAGGGAAGAGCAAAGAAGGGAGAAATTACGTGGACGACGGAGTGTGAAAACGCATTTCGAGAACTAAAAGGGAAACTAATTGATAAGCCCGTTTTGTACGCGCCAAATTTTGAACGAGAATTCATTGTTCAAACGGACGCTTCAAACGCAGGTATGGGAGCAGTTTTAACTCAATTAAATGAACAAGGTGAGGAGCATCCAATCCTTTACCTGAGTAAGAAATTTTCAGAGGTAGAGAAGCGTTATTGTACGACGGAGAAGGAATGTGCTAGTATTGTTTTCGCAATTAAAAGGTTACATTATTACTTAGATGGAAATTCATTTTTAGTTATGACCGATCACAACCCGTTGGTGTGGTTGAATAGAAATGTTAGTTCTAACCCTAGATTGATGCGATGGGCTTTGGCTTTGCAACCATATAATTTTAGAATTGTACATCGGTCGGGTAAAAGTCACAAAAATGCAGATAGTCTCAGCAGATCGGTGGTAGATAATTAGGACTTGTTAACAATGTTCTCTAGCTCATGAATAATAATTATTGCTGATGTTTTTAGTTAAAGATTAATAATTGTATTAATTTTATTTATTTACTAGTACTGTATATCATATCGAATGGAGATGCGTGTCAAAAGGTAAAGCCATGAAAAGCAAATGTATTAATATGCTTAATTTTGTGTATAGGGTTTTAAAATATACATGAGTATTTAGTTTACGCAAGAGGCATATTGTGAAAAATATTGTGTGTGTAAGGTTGTACACTTCGCATATCATATCAACATGTCGTTAGTATAATTTTTATTAAGTATCGTGGCGAAGAATATTTTATGTGTAGGTCTTACACTAGCATTTGATGTAACATGTTGTTAGTATAATTGATAATAGGCATTGTGATAGGAGTGTTTGTATTTTTATTTAATGTTATAGTATGTTTTCTTACATTGCTATTGATCATTTTCGTACTATGGATTTGTGTAAGTTCCCTGGCAAGAACACACTCACTAGAAATAAGTAATTCCAAATTTAGTTCAGTGTTTTCTTTAGTAGTTAAAATTGCAGCTCAGAAATATAGTGGTGCTTAATGAAGGGATGGTTCGGTAATCTGTCAGTTGTCTCATCGTCATTCCATTAAACTTTCTCAACGGAAAAGTTCTATAAGAGAGGGCGATAGCTGTAACGTCACTTCTCGAAAACATCAACATTTAGTCGGCTTTCTTTGTGGACCCGACACTCACACGTGCATCTGCAGGTGCAACGCAACCCCTTTTGACCCCGAGGAATCTAGCCCCGTCGACCGGAAGATGAGAGGAGAGATGCTTTGAACTTGCACGGGAGCGGTAACCAACGAATCCTCCTCTCACAAAATAGTGGACTATATAACAATCTATAATTAACTTTAATTACTGTAATGTATCATTTAGTAAATAATTTTCAATAGTTATGACGTAAATAAATTCCATGTTTTAATTAACCAAGAATACGCTACCGTTATTCTTTCAAACATTACAGCCCGTACAGCGTACGGGCAAATCGAAGATGGCCATTTTTCGGTAGCCCGTACAGTGAACGGGCAAACTAGTTAAGGAGTGAAAAATCTATTTATTAAGGTACCCGACTTCGTTCGGAACCGCGATTTTGCAAAGCACATAAATGGATAATTTTCATGATATTTAGTGTCACTTAGTTTAGAATACATGCATAAAAATATTTTAAGGACATACTGACAAAAAAAAATTATTTAAATATAATATTTTGGCAAAAAATTAACTTAGAATAATCTTTTTCCCAAATGTTCTCCTTTTGTGAAAAATGCTTCTATTATAATAATATTTTGCTTGTATATAGCTCAGACCTCTCTACAGAGGCTCAACTAGAATTATTGAAATATATAACTTAGAAGGGGGTTTATTCATATTTTACGACAACAGAGGGAAGCAATTTTAAGAAAAAAACGTCGATAATTATTTCAATGGATGGTAACTCTGAAAATAATGTGAATTTTTCAAAAATTCTAGTTGAGCCTTTGTAGAGGGTTTGAGCTATATACAGGCAAAATATTATTCTAATGAACCATTTTTCACAAAAAGGCAGAACATTTGGAAAAAAAGATCATTCTAAGTTAATTTTTGTCAAAATCTCCTTAAAATAATTTTGTGCATGTACTCTAATCTGAGTGACACTAAATATCATGAAAATTATCCATTTATGTGCTTTTTTAAAATCACGGTTCCGAACGTAGTCGGATACCTTAAAATAAAAAATACGCTAGAGAAAAATTAAATTTTTTTTTATAAAAAAACGGAAATTTAGAAAACTTTTGAGTGAAATTTCTTTTTCCGTCGCATAAGGGGAGAAAAAGAGGGTCAGGCATTTTTAAGCAAACAGCAAATAATAGTAAGATGCACACTATATATATATATAAATAGAATTATTCTTTTATATATTCTTACAAAACATTTCTCTATAACTGCACACTCTCTCTAAATTATTAAAAGCATAAATATATATTAGAAGAAAGGAAATTCTATGTTTTTGTTGTTGTGTTAATATTACTTAGATATGACGGATTCTTATATGCGATGTGAGGTCAAAGGTAAAAACAAATAGATAAAATCCAGCCTCAAAAAAGCTATGAGAATAATAAACATTGAAGTCCGCACAAAAGGCATTTCATGCCATAAACATGACTCTGAAAATAAACAAATAAACACGTGAAAGGAATCCGGTCTAGCCAGAAATGGGTCTTTAAATATTTATGTCACCTCGCAAAAGCAATAGGTACTTCTTTATATTTAGCTCCAAAAATACAAATTGAAGTCCGTCTCTATTCAAAGGTTTTTATTTACGGTGTCTAGAAGAAAATTTAGAACACGGATCCCGATTACACAATCCTTCTTATTCTGTATTCTCGGATTTGCAAGCGTGTTCAATCAGTTTCGCGCCTTTTCTGGCAAAGAGTCAAAATTTAAAAGAGAAGGATTAATCACGAAATAATAAAACGAAAAGGTAGTTATTGAAAGTCAAGAACTTTAAGAATGTCAGTGAGGACAGTAATTTGAATATCTTCAATTTATTAGTTACACAAAATCAAACAGACGATTGTAAATTTTTCGGAAATAAAAAAAGCCTAACTCAAGTGAAGGTACATCTTTATATAAATTTCTGTAAAATCCAGTTTGTAACGCGCACTTTTAACTATAAAAATAACATCAAAATCTACGGGTGCACGTTATGCGCTGGGTATAAAAATGAGAGCCTTAAAAATATATAAAGATGAGCATAAAAAAAAATTAGGCTCCTATATGTATCGAAATATTGTTTCTTTGAAAGAAATAATGTTCCTTATGAACCTCTCTAAGGGGTTGTAGTTCTAGAAGTACACTATTTTTTACTAAAGCTTGGACCAGTAGCGCAAACAGGAATTTTTCAAGGGGGGAGGGGGGTCCAGGGTCGAAAGTTCACTATTCTTGTATCGTGCTCCTTTTGATTTTGTCGATTTTCGGGAACAAACACAGTAAAAAACTAATTATTGAATAAATAATTAGCGTTTTAATTAATAAAATTAATCATTAATAACACATACTTAATTAAATTTTTCGTACTATATACTTAAAATTGTAATCAATCGGGAAAAATATCAAGGACTTTGGGGGGGTCCTGTTCCGGACCCCCCCTTGTGTGCGCCACTGGCTTGGACTAATACCACGAATAAATGACTTCAAAATATAAGAGCATTGCGCGCGTGCACTTCAGGTTTCTTCGTAAAAAGGGGGTGCTATACGGCAAATATACCTACAAACTAAAAATTGAGGCTTGAGAGTATAGAGGTGAGCGTTATACAGTACTTTTATACCTTAATTTGCTTATTCCTATTCAGTATAATCTTTTGAATGCAGAAACGGTTGTACTACAAAAGGACGTCTAATTGTTATTTATTACTCGTTCATTATTTTCGCATTTTTGATTGGAGGAGGCGGAAGTTAGAATAATGCAAACGTCACACTATAAAACGAGGGCTACTGGTGGCGTACCTCGTAATTTTGAGCAATGAGGACGACACCTGAGCTGGCACCCCTTTTCTTCAAATTGCTGTACCATGCCAACTGGAGGAGCCTTGACAGAGTTAACACGAGAACTTCTTTACACGATGGATTTCTGTGACTAGGACTCGAACCCAAGGCTCGCCGCTTACGAGTTTGTGCCCATAACCACAAGGCTACCGCGGCCACTTGGCGGAGGACTTTTTATGAATAAATTTACTATTATTGCATTTCGTGTCACCCGTCATTAAGACAAAACTGTGGCCACGCTATCCTAGTGGTCATTAAGACAAATGGTCACGAATTCGTGTCTGGCGTGTAATGAGTTCGATCTGTAGTGCCACTGAAGCCCCGCGTACAAAGAGATTGATGCATGTTAAAAATGTCGTAACTCAACGTCCTCTTGTTGGCGTGGTATTTTGGAGCAGAGGATCGTTCTCTTCACTTGTCCGAGGCTCAACATTATCGCCAATAACCCTCGTGTTGCTTTAAGCGCGACAGTAATAAAACTTATTGAACCATTTTAATAATACTAATATAATTGGCGTTGTTTTCTTTTTTCCCGTAAAAGAATTTGTCATTGTTTATGAAAATAGTGTGCTCTCACGAAATATAATGTTGATAATTCAATGCAAAAAACGAAATAAATTTTAACGTTTTCATCACTCTTATTTAACACCATTTGATATGACTAATGAATATAAATGTAACACCTTCAAAAGTCTATTTGAAAAAAAGAAGAAGAAAAAGAACTGGAACTCGCATATTTATTGCACATGAACTCTAAATTAGAATAAAAAAATGAAATAATACTCACAGCTCACACACATACACTTAGTGAGATTTTTGGCACTATTTTTAAATTAAAAAATAACAGATATATCACTTTAAAAAGTATCTAAATCAATATCATTTTAAATAAGTTCAAAATTGTTCATCTCAACCCCACCTCTTCTCTTTTAATCTGAAACATGTTTAATCGAAATCATGTTAACACTTGTTTTTAAAATCAGTTTTAATATTTTAAATAAAAAACACACAAACGTTTTAAATAGTAAATAAACAAAACTTACAAAGCTTAATTTGCATATACCTATATATAAATGAAACAGAATAAGTTAAAAAGACATTAAAACGATTTATTAGTCAGGGATATTTCCTTTTGAAACTTTTATTGGGCAATAAATAATTGGTACCCCCATTGGTTAATAAACGCTTTTACACATATATGGTAGTAAAATATGTTCGTTAAACTTCGTTCTTAACCGCTATTGTTTTAACTAACAATAAATTGCTGCACCTGACCTGTTTCAAAAACGAGTGTTAACGCCCTTTTAAAGGTTGTAATAGTTTGTTTTTGCCTATATTGCCTCTATTGTTCAATACAGTACAATACAAAAGAATTATAGTAAAAATATCAACTCAATTATATACAGGGTGTTGCCGAATTCGACAAACAAATTCAGAGGGGTGATAGAAGGCAGTATAGAGACCACAAATCACCATAGAACAGGGGATCGCAAAACGGGGTAATTCGCAAAAACTATTATGAAGGTGTGACGGGGTTTTATCGGTACTTCTTTTAATAATCCTCTTGGGATATCTTTGGGGCCAGAATGGCAATTCTTACCAACCAACCCAAGCCAAGAGCGCGTTTTTATACAAATTAGGAATTGTACATATTGGAACGTTAGTATTCGTGAGGGGCGCTAAGTGAAGTGAGGTAAAGCTCTAGGTGAAGTTCTGGGAGAAAAGTCTTAGTGTATTCTATGAGTCGGTCTAATAATGCCAGTCAAGTTGATTCCTAAAGTGGGTCCGAGACCAGAAGAGTATCCCCCTTAGCCGGATCAAGTTGGATCGAAGAAGATATTAAAGATATAAGGACTGTAGCTGTTCGCCGAGGAAATAGCGGTTAGGCAGTTTGCTTAAGCTTTAAGACTAGAGCGGATTCTAATAAGTTAGGAAATCAGCTATAAATATAGATACAGCGGTTTATTGCGCTATTTGTCATAATTACGGTTTACGTCGCATCACTCCTGATCATAAGCCTACTAGACTAGTGTTGTTTTATTGAATATAAATTAAGATCATAATAAAAACTAATTTTATTATGACAGAGTTTAGTGGTCCATCTTATGTTTTTCATCCCTCAAACATAGGTCACGTGGATGGTGACGAGATGATACCCCCAGCGGGTGGGGTATCACAAATGGTGTGATGTCGAGTGGAAGAAGGAAGAGGAGCAATAAGAGGTAAGGAATACATTAATGAGACGTAAAGCATGTTTACAATACGAACAGCTCGATGCCAGAAATACTATGACGAGCGATTGTATAAGGAATTCTTCGAAGTTGCGTCCGCGTAGGCCACAACACAGCCGATGGAAAAAGGACTTTCGGACGCGTTCAAACAATTTAAGTGTGCTGGTAATGGCAGCTGAAGCGACGATGATCCATGCTGTGAGATCCTCCACTTTAGCCACCGACGTCTCATACACAAGCGATTTCAGGGAGCCTTAATAGAAGAAGTCCAAGGGATTGAGGTCCAGGGAGCGTGGAGGCCAAGCAACAAGTCTGCTGTGTCCAATCCACCTCCCGGAATATATAGCATAGAGGTTGTTCACACCGCAATTCGAAAATTATGCTGGTGCACCATTGTGCACCCACGTCTGGTGCGCAGTGGTAGGTACTCCCTGCAGCAACTCCGGTAGGATGTGCTGTAGAAAAACAAAGCATTCTGTGCCATTGAGGCATTCGGGTAGCATATGTACCCTGCATGTGTTTGGCCATTCCCTTCGTCTGGCTCATTGTTGTCCTGACAGCTACTGATATCGCGATTTTTACCCACTAAACGTGGTTTGCGACCCCATGTTCCATGTTGATTTGTCATCCGCATACTGCCTACTATCATCCCTCTGAAACTGTCGGTCGAATTCGGAAACACCCTACTTATATAATCATCATTGTTATACTAAACTAGACAAGACAGTAGAATAGCTACTGTAATACTTTAGCAAACTCTTGGATTTAAAAAGCTTACTTTTTTTAGGTTTAGGTTAGCAAATTAATGTTGCAGAATCAAGAAACTTTTTAAGGAGCCTTCCTTTTTTTTTATTTGCCTATATTACTAGGTAAAATGAAATTTATATATGTAGAGATCTGAAAATATAGTTTAATCATTTTCTTTAATTTCCAAGTTTTAAAAAAAATATTGTAAGCATTTTTTAAGTCATTTTCTGAACATACGATACTTTTTCGACTTCCTTAGTAACTTTTAGTCGACGAAAATTCACTTTTCCTTTTATCAATCATTCAGACTAAAAAGTATTTACATGAATCCTTTATCAATAGTAAGAGTAGAAAAAATTGATTTAAAATGGAACTATTATGATTAAGAACTTAAGAATTTCTGTACACATTTGTTTTTGTCATTGCTATATCCCGATATAAGTGATAAAATTGATTCTCCAAGTCACTCTCTACTACATTTTCCATCTTCTGAGATGCAACACTAAAATAGAATGTGCTCCCGATTCAGTTAAAGGAATCTTAAAAGAATTTCGAATATTTTAGGAGGGAAGGAATTCTGTAAAGAAGAAAAGATTCTTATATTTGTCCTGTTTTTGTCCACTTCGGGCTATTTGTTTCTGTCCGTTTTTCACGACATATTTGTCATTCTCTCACGTTTCTATTTTAATTTTTTACATACAATTCAAGATTCTTTTTTGTCCCATTCTTTGAAAAGTTCTCATGAATATAATATAATTTAAATTATGAGTCAAGTGTTATTCTGAGAATTGTTATGTTGGGCATCCATATGAATGTGTCTTACAACTTATCAGAGGTTGGAATCGCTTGAATTTGGCAAATACAGTAGAATCCCGAAAACTCGGCCTAGTGTGGACCGAAGTGTGACCGAGTACGTGAAAATGCCGAGTTATTGAGAATGGTATTTTAAAAAAATAAGTACGATTGTTTTTTTCTCAAACTATTGTACTGAATGCATTTTTGAGAGAATTCAACCGAAAATAAATGCCCAAATACCCTCACAAAACAAAAGTACGTACTTTATGAAGGTATACAGTATTTACTACACGAAAATGAAAATTAAGGTATCCGACTATGTTCGGAACCGTGATTTTGCAAAAGCGCATAAATGGATAATTTTCATGATATTTAGTGTCACTTAGATTAGAATTTGTTTTAATTAAAAAAATTGTTTTAAGGACATTTTGACAAAAATTTTTTATTTAAATACACTATTTTGGCAAAAAATTAACTTAACGGTGCAATTTTAAGAAAAAAACGCGAATAATTATTTCAATTGGTGGTAACTCTGAAAATAATGTGAATTTTTCAATAATTCTAGTTGAGCCTCTGTAGAGAGGTCTGAGCTATATACAGGCAAAATATTATTATAATAGAACCATTTTTCACAAAAGCAGAACATTTGGAAAAAAAGATTATTCTAAGTTAATTTTTTGCCGAAATATTGTTTAAATAAATTTTTTTTGTCAAAATGTCCTTAAAACAATTTTATGCATGTATTCTAATCTGAGTGACACGAAATATCATGAAAATTATCCATTTATGCGCTTTTTTAAAATCACGGTTCCAAACGTAGTCGGATACCTTAATGAATACATTCTTCTTCTTTATAAGCGTAACAACCTGTTACAGGTCTTGGCTGCCTCCACAGCTCGCTTCCTCCAATTCCAACGATACGCAGCAACTCTCTGCCAGTTTTTAATATATTTAGTTTTTAAGACATATTTTCAACATCATCTATATCCACCTTGTTGGTGGTCTTCCTCTATGGGATCTCTTCCTCCTATGGGATCTCGAACAAGAGTTCGAGATCCCATAGGATTCTTAAAAGTGTAATCTCTGGTCTGGTTGTTTTCAGGGCTTCTCCAGATGTGGTTGAGCCATCTCAATCTGTTACTTCGGATGACTTGAGTAACTTGAGGTTCTTTGTAAAACCTATATAGCTCGAAATTTTATCTAGTACGCCAACATCTTTGATCTTTAACAGACCCAAATATAGTAGTTCTCAGTGCTTTTCTTTCAAAGGTTTCCAGAGCTCGTATAATCTCTAAATTCAGCGTCCAGGTTTCGCTAGCATACAGCAACACAGGCAAAATTAATGTCTTATATAATCTTAACTTCGTTTTTCCGCTGATAAATTTCGATCTTAATTGCTTCTTTAGTCGAAAAAAACATTTGTTAGCCGATTTTATACGGTTGTTTATTTCAGCTTTCGGCTTATTTTCGTTATTAATAATGGTTCCGAGGTATTTGAACTCACTAACCCTTTCAAAAGAATGACCGTTTACACAAAAGGAGGTGTTGTTTACAGAAGAGGGCAATGAATACATACTGTAAAGTAATTTACTCACTGATCGGACACACCTCAGAAAAATACTTTTGGAGGCATAAATCTCTCTATAATGAAAAATTAAGAAGTCGACTTATTAAAAACTGGCTACCTTTTTTAAAGAAATGTGCAATGTTCGCTGGACCCCTGATCTTGAACAGGTCTGTACGTGGGAGTTTTTTCGACTTGCATGGATGTGGCCGAGTTGTCTGGACTGCCGGGTTATCGAGTGCCGAGTTTTCGAGACTACTGTCTTACCAAAACGCGAAAAAAATATTAAAATAAAATGATTGATATAATCACTCGTAATTTCGTTGACATGTCCCGTGAAATAAAGCAATATTTTTATCCAACTCGAGGTTTTAACCCTGGGAATGACGCACGCAGTTAAGTAGTACTTATTTCCAAAAAGTAATGAAATTCGAAATATTAATTTCTAGGGATTCTAAGAATATTTGACTTTTTCTTTCCACATCTTTATTTTCAATTACAGTCCGAAAAGGCATTAGGTTCTAGAATTATATAACGGACTCTTGACACAATGGACTACGTCATTTTTAATCATGGTCAAGTTTTCTCGCGGTATCGTACGGAAATGAAAAGAGTGAACGCTCAGGTGCCGTTCTTGTCACTTGACTGCGGTTTAAGATAACAAGGTCTCCTGTGTATGTCGCGGATATAATTGGGGTTTTGATCGACCTTGATGAGAACTTTCTACCTCCTCAATAAGTGTTTTCATTTCATCGCTGAGAGAAGAGAACATACTATAAGAGGTGCCAATTGTATTGTATGTAATCCTCCCATATTTTGTGTTTTTCCTGCTTTATTTTTTTGATTTATAAAGAGAAGTGTCATTTAAATATCTCAAACTAGTAATTGTGCCGAACACCAGTGCGTGCGAGCATCGATGTAAATTTTTTTATTTTTGATTGATTGTTTGCAAAGACTGCATAAGAAGTAACGCTAGGGTTGTTGGCGACAGACCTCTGTCGCCAATTCTGAGTCACTGTCAGATAATGAAGTCGACGCCTGAGCAGTGGCGCACACAAGGGGGGGTCCTGGGGGTCCGAACCCCCTCCCAAGCCCTTGATTTTCTTCCGATTGATTATAATTCTAAGTATATAGTACGTAAAATTTAATTACGTATTTGTTATTAATGATTAATTTTTTTAATTAATGCTAATTATTTATTCAATAATTGGTTTTTTACTGTTTTTTGTACCCGAAAACCGACGAAATGAAAAGGAGCATGATACAAGAATGGTGAACTTTCGACCCCGGACCTCTCCCCCCCTCTTGAAAAATTCCTGTGTGCGCTACTGCGCCTGAGTTAGCACTCTCACTAACCTTCCATATCATACCAACGTGAGGATCTTGAACACGATAGATTTAATGCGAAAACAATATTGAAAGAAGACTCAAAACCGTGTTCTCTTTCATGATATCCTTCGTGATCAGTGTCCGTACCTATATGTTATTATTACCTATATGTCCTATATTATTACCTATATGTCCGTACCTATTATTGTATCAATGTCTCAAAGTGACATTGTTACAATATTTAAAGAAATTGAGAAAGTAGAAAAGTTGCACATCTCGTGATGCGAATGTAACCAAAATTCTTCTTATAGTGGCCATCTTTAGTTCTAGAATGGCTTGAATTAACACTAAACCAAACCACAGTAAGTGTTAGAGATTGAATCTCCGCTGCTGTCTTCTTGTCCACAACGATTCCACGGTTCGGTTGAGTAAAAAATAAAGTTACCTTTATATTAATCAATATTACTGCTTACGGTGAAAACAGGTCTTGAACGTATAATGTTCCAGGCATAAATCAACAGCTTTGCTTCTTGGTTACAAATGCGTGGTCAAGGTAACGGACTCGTGGTTGGCGTTTCATCAGTTCGAGCTTAGTGCCGCTGAATAGCTGCCGTGTAGAGGAAGACACTGCCCGTTAAAACTGTTGAGGCGCAAACCTACTCCCGTTGGTGTGGTTTTGAAGTTAGGAGAGGGTGCCAGATCCTGTGGCGTCCTCCTCACTTGACCATGGTTCAGAATTACGAGGTCAGTCTCTTGCCGCTTTGTAGTGCAACGTGAATATAACTCTCACTCGTTACAGATGCTTTTTTATCCTCAAAGGATTACCTTCTTTGAGGCTAAGTTGCCTAAATGATCATTCCTTCCTCCCATGGGGTTTTTGTTCCAATGATCTTCCTCTGTTTCCAATTATTTTTTGTATCATTCTCCCTTTTTCCTCTTTTGGCCGATTTATGTTTTTTGTCTTTTTCGGGGGCAGTTCGATCATTAACACTAAACATACCATAACGGATCAAATGCCCCATTTTGAACTTTTGCATTGAAAATGCACGTGTCATCTTATTGCTTTTGCACATTTGATTTCATGACTTTTTCTAAGTAATTAATCTACAGTTATTATACTATTTTTTTGTTTGCTTATTTTGAGTAATACTTGTCGTATACCGTTATCTACCACAGCAGGTCATTTGACTTGGAGATCATTTTTTTTTTGTTTTATAAGCTTATCGAGTCATATTGCTTATCGTATTGTAGTCGGTATATAAGTTGCACGTTTCTGCAAAGACTGTTGCGTAAAGTAGTTCATTCAAAATAGCTGAGAATAATTTCAAGAAAATTCCAAGTTCTATGTCTTGCAGATGGCCTCTCCAAGTGTTTTTCAATATCATTTATTTAGCTGGCATAAATGCCTGGATTTTGTACTAGCAAACGACAGGAGAAAACATCTCAAAACAAGATTTTTTACTCAAGCTAGCAGTAGAACTTGGCGCCGATTTTCGAGAAGCCCGTTAATCACGAAAACAAAGAAAAAATACGAAAGGATCGTTGCCTAAGCCTACAACAGATGCTTATCAACGTAAGAGATGTCAAATAGGGGATATTGTAAAGAAAATAAAACCAACAAAATTTGCTCTAAATGTAAAAAATACGTTTGCGGAAAATGTACAATGGACGCATTTATATGTAAAAAATGCGATGAGTAATGAATTAAAAATTCTAATTTTTTGCTTTTGTAATAGAAATGGTCAATTTACTATTTTTCTTTATAACAATAAATTTAATTTTTATTTTTATTTCCTTTCTAACATCCATGTTTCATACATTCAAGCATAAAATATAAAGTCGGGTCATTTGACCCGCTATGGTAGAAATAGGTATCTATTAAGTGTTGGTATGATTAGTGTTAATAGCTGTTACACCACTGAAATGAACCACAGTCTCTAGATTAAAAAGCGAATATGACAATGAATTTCCTTCAATGGAATAAAATTAATATACGAATAAAAACCGACGATAAATTAAAACAGAAATGATAATAAGTCGTTTTGGAGGTGCAGAAGAAAAATCTCTGAATGAAAGAAAAGTAATAAAACCCCGCCTTTAAAGTTATTCGGAGATTATTATAAACAGGGTATACTTGACACCTTTGAACAGATAAGAATTCATAGAATTATTTTTATCTGACAATTTATACGTTAAAGTGTGGCAAGATAAAATTCAAAATAGCAAGAGATAAAATTCGAATATGTTCAGCTTCGTTCACAAGGGTGAGGTTTGGGTTTCTAATTCCTCCCATAGACCAACAGACTTTAAATTTTTAGCATAAAGATTACATCTCGGTGTTTCCGCCTACGTTTTTTAAAAGATTTAATCCCTATCATAAAAGTATTCTGTATAACCTCCACCCCCTCCCTCCTATTTAAAGCTACAGATATACAATGTTCTAAGAACTAGCGGTTCTTAAACGTTAGCTCCCTTTATGTATCAGCCTGACTTTGTGAGCCCCGAAATTTTGAACATCCGTCTCTGAGGGATTTAAAGGTTCCTCAATAGTAAAAAGACTTGACTCTGCTTCTTATACAGACTTTTTTGCAAATTTGTTTCTACTATTCTTTGAAAATAGTGCGTTTTAGTGATGGCGATGCAATTACACGCAGTGAACAAACTGAATTAATATTCTAGTACATTTTTTCATTGGAGACAATTTAGTAATCTAGTCAAGGATGGCACATCTTTCAATTTTTCCACAATACCTCTCCATGTCTGTTAAATGCAGCACCCTAGAAAAACGCTAAATCTCTCTGGGAGTCCGCGAACCACAGTTTAAGAACTGCTGTCCTAAACAGTTATGTAATTACTTAACTATTATGATGGAACTGAACCAATTTTTATTATAACATCTTTTTGTAAGCTTCATGTGTATGTAACGGAATCTTTGAACTCAATTTTTACCCACCATAAAAGGTCAGATTAATTCGAAATTTTGCTCACTTGTCCAGGACCAATGACAAATACAGCAATTTAATAATTTTGTTCCATTGTCCTGATCAGGATCATCAGGATTAACTATTTCCCATTTTCAGATCCCATCCCGCATTTGGCGACTAATTCCAGTTCCCATTTCCAGATTTGGCGACCAAAAGATTAAGTTATAATTTAGTTCAATTAACTATAAAAGGGTGTTTTTTTTAGTTTTTTTAAACTGTAATTTTTAACTTAGTTTAAATGCAAAAACATGTGATAAATATATTTAACGCTATACCAGCGTTTCTCAAACTGTGGGGCGCTCCCTCCTGGGGGGTGGGGTGATAACCCTACAAGGGGGACGCGAGTATGTCGAAAAGTTGAAAACAAAAAATTATTTAAAAGAATTATTAACTTACTGAAAGTAAGCGTAACAAAATACATTCTGACATAATAAAAAAGTAAAATACATGTTTACGTTGACATAATACACTTAAAAATGTATCAGTATTACACAATGTGTTTCATAATTAATTTAATAGTGTGACGAGCTCACGTGTCTTTTCTTTAACATGTCCTTTGGGTTCTTTGGGCCAGAATTAATGACAACTCTTTTCCAACCAAATCCAAGAAGTGAAGCGTGAAGGAAAGAAGCAAATTAGGAAGCTTTTGAATATTAGAACTAAGAGTAAGCGGAATGGCAATTTGAGGAATGTCAACATAATCCGTGGTTCAAGCGTGAAGAAGTTTTGGAAAACGTTACGTGGTGACGAATAGAAGTTATACGTGATAGAGATACATTGAGTCAAGGTGCATACCATTGCACTCGAATAATTACACGCCTTCATCTAAGATTGTTGTGATCGCTTCTTCAGACTACAGCAAGGTAGGATTGACTATTTAATATTAGGGTCAGTGATAGTATTGGAATTGAGTTTAGGCGAGTCAGTTATTGATAGTGGTGCGGGTTAGGTTAATTCGGTATTTTATAAATTGTGTGTTTTGCCACCGTAGATTCTCTCACATATATTATTATAATTTAATTTGTTAAACGATTAAGTTAAATATCTTAATAAAGCCATATTAAGATAATGTATGCTTCTAGTTCTTCCGTTAATCCTACACCTCTAGTTCACGCTGATTCGCAAAGGAATGTTCACCCTAGGGGGAATATCACAATATTACTAAGTTAAGAAAAAGTTTAAAATTACGAATGGCTCTCCATGGGCATGCCATAAATTTATACATAAAATTTATTACTTATCTTAATAATTTGTACTGTTTATAATTAAAGCTGTATTGCATCTTTAGAGTCAAAGTACATTATTATTGCTTTCAATATATTATTATTGTATAAAGGGGGCGCGATGAAAATTATGACTGAAAATTGGGTCGCGAATACTGAAAGTTTAAGAAGCACTGCGCTATCCAATTCATCGTTAGCGTAAAGAAGAATATTAGGGCCCCCTGCAAAGTCAGATTTTGAACCCAAGCCGGATCTTAGAAAGGATTTCAGAACCGTAACATAACATAGGCTTTGGGTCCCCTAGAATCCTGGGCCCTTTCCACGATGCGAGGGTGCACGTTGCACCACTGCAATTCTCTGAGATTAATAGTCTTAAAATACAAGGCGCATTTTTTGTAAAAGGAATTCTTTTACTCCCCCCCCCTTTTCTTGCGTCTAAAAAAAAAACTTTCAGCGAGTTTATTTTTATTTTGGTGTGGAAATAATTTTTATGAATTATTCGATTTACAAAGTTATTTGATAACCGGTCTGGAGGTCAACTTCATTACAGCATCCCGGCCCCATTTTAATGATGGCTAAGTAATATCTCGTTTCTCCGTTGGCGAATGTGTATCTCTTCTGCAAGTTATTAAGGACCTTCTCGTAAAAATAGTGGTTGGTGATAGTCACCTATCAACATCTGATTTGGCCATCTTTCCTAATGATGTATCAAAACATGTGACATGCGTATAATTATCAGCCTAATTCGATTTTTTTTCTCGTGTTTCCTTCGGTTTTGTTTTTCTGTCCTATAATTTATCTTTGTTTTACGAGATCAACAAAGCTGAACTGACAGGCTTTTAATTTCGACATAGTATTTCTATTAATTTCGAAAGAAAAAAAAATCTTTAGGTTTAGTCGGAAAGAACGATAATAAGTAACTGATTCTGAAGAAATTGAATTTTTATAAAAGTAAAATAAAATTATTATAATAGTATTTGTGTCTGGAGTTTTTTCCTCACGATCCATTTATTTTCTTCCATTAATTTACAAGATTTTACTCTAATATAATCATTTACATTAAAAACAATGCTAAACACCTCACTGGGTTATCACCTATTGGTATTTCATTAACCAGAATGTCCGAAAAAATAGCATCATCTATTCTTCGGGGGGATCGATCTCAAAATATATTTTTAAATACTTCATTGAAGTAGAAACATTTTATGTTAACGCGCATATATTATATAACTGATAGTTGATAATTCAAATTAGCTTCGGTTGCTCTTGCATATAAAAGTCATGTCAATGCATTCTTTATTAACCTCTAAGTATGTCATGAAATATGGAATGTATTTTTGTCATTTCTGTTGGTAGGGGAGTTAAGCAAAGAGTGTTTTTGTTCCAGGTATAGAAGTTTAAGTTGGCATTACTTTCCAAGATGGCGACCGATTTAACAGCTGTCAAGTGATTTATTCTCAATTTGGTTTGGCAATTCATCAAAACGATCATCAAGCAAGGCGTAGTTTCGTCGAATAGGCCCAAAACGAGATTGCCGTTGTTCCCGATTTTCATAAGCGAATTTTGTTTAGCGATGAAGCGCACTTCTGGTTGAATGGCTACGTCAACAAACCAAACTGCCGCATTTGGAGTGAAGCTAATCCACAAGTGTATGTCGAAACACCGTTACATCCAGAAAAACTGACTGTTTGGTGCGCTTTATGGGCTGGTAATATCATTGGTTCGTACTTCTTCAAAAACGATGAAGGCCACAACGTTAAGTCAATGGTGATCGGTATAGAGCCATGATGACTAACTTTTTCATTCCTGAATTGAACAATCATGATGTCCAGGAGCTGTGGTTCCAACAAGACGGCGCAACATGTCCCACAGCTCGTGCCACAATCGATTTATTGAAAGACACGTTTGGTGACCGCCTAATTTCACGTTTTGGACCTGTGAATTGGCCTCCAAGATCTTGTGATTTAACACCGCTAGACTATTTTCTGTGGGGCTATGTAAAGTCATTGGTCTATGCGAATAAGCCACAAACGCTTGACCATTTGGAAGACAACATTCGCCGTGTTATTGCCGATATACGGCCACAAATGTTGGAAAAAGTCATCGAAAATTGGACGTCCAGATTGGACTACATCCGAGCCAGCCGTGACAGTCCTATGCCAGAAATCATATTTAAAATGTAATGCCACAAGATTATCTTTCGAATAAAAAAAATTCATGTCAATCGAATAATACATCGTTGTTTTATTGCAATTTAAAGTTCTATACCTCTAAAAAAACACCCTTTATATCTCTCTAGTCCACTCATGAATGTTTCCGAATTCATGTATGCGATACAGTAAATGTTGCTACTAATCACTTTAAGAAGTGTCTTACAAAGGCAGCATTTACTTATAAATTAGTCTTATACTGCGTCAGAACCAGTAGCGCACACAGGAATTTTTCAAGGGGGGGTCCGGGGTCGAAAGTTCACCATTCTTGTATCATCCTCCTTTTGATTTTGTCGATTTTCGGGAACAAAACACAGTAAAAAACTAATTTTTGAATAAATAATTAGCATTAATTACTAAAATTAATCATTAATAGCAAGAAATTAATTAAATTTTACATACTATATACTTAAAATTATAATCAATCGGAAAAAATTCTCGTGTGCGCCACTGGTTAGAACTAATTCTAATATTTTCACTGATTCTCAATGAACTTTGTTAATAGAAAAAAATGTCATACAAAAGTCAACAGCGTTTACAGACCACTGTTACAGAACGATTGTGTGGGCTGTTACATTCTAAAAAACACAGAGAGGAAAAACGCCGAGGGGTAATTTCTATGATAAAAATTAAAAATCTGTTGGTCCATGAGACGGGGTTGGTCTAACTCTATCCCTAAAACCCACCCTTTTGTAAGCTATTGAAAAAAGTCATGGTCTTCAACCAGTCAAATATTTAAATGTATACTCAGAACGAATCCCAGGGTGTCCCTGCGTGCTGAGATTTAAAGTGCCACCCCCCTTGAGTCATATTTTGACTAATATTTAACATTGACTATATAAACTCATCTACTTGTTTAAGAGTGAAAAGTAAAACACATCAATAAAAATGCAAATAGACACAAAAATCACTTTCCTTTTTTTTCTAAATTGTAAGGTTATCATTTAATTTAAAATGTTTTATTTCCCCAAATGCATATTGAATTTAAACACTCCTATCATTTATGAGGCTCCTTTGTTATGCATCGATCCAGAGTGTGCCATCAGAACCATTGATCAGCAACAAAACCTTTCTATTGTAGTATTGCCGGCTCTGCCACCAATTTTGCTATTGAATGACGGATGTGTGTAAAAAGTGGACATTGGACCAACACACTGTGTGCACTAACATTCTTTTTTTTATTATTATTAAAAACGCTATGCTGTGCTATTGGGTAATCGGGACTTATTCTGATTCTTCAAAAACTGTTTAATACTCAGCATGCCTATTCAAGTTTTAGTTTTATTTTCAGAAATTCGCCAAAAATTTTGTTTGATTGATAGAATTATATACACCCACTCATTGTTTTGACCGCCCATTTGCGGTGCACGTCTGCAAGGATCGGCCCTGTTCAAGTAAGCCTCAAATTCAAATAAGTTTTTTCAATAGATAATAATAAAGGAAGAAAAGAAAAGGAAATAACTTTAGCAGACATAATTACTTTTTTAGTAAAAGAGGCAGGAGTATAACGCAACTGTATATGTAAAGAACCGCGGTTTGCACGACCCTTGCTTTCATGGGTCGTTGATTCCAAGGGAACTTGATCCAAAAAGAGAAACCAATCTGATTAATTGATGATAATGAATAATTCGTTCAACAAGACCATTAAAATATCCAAGTTAATAAAAGACTGAGCAACAGATAGCTTTCCAAACATACGCCTTTCCTTGCACGAATAAATCAACTCAAAATTTCAAGTTACAAATTAATCAACACCAATTCCAATTCACAAAATCCTCAAAACACTCATTACACAAACTAGAAACCATGTACTGGTTAAAAATAGCATTCCCCCCCTTTCCACCCCATTTATCAATCTCGCGTTCATCTGACAACGCAAGACGGTTCAAAAGTACCATTTGAGAAATTAAAAACCCCTCTCGCAGAGAGAAAAAGAGAAGTTCTAATTTATTTTCCGCCTTCCAAAAATGACTTGTTTTTCCCCGCAGAGGGTCTTTTGCAGCCTCACGCGGTCTGTGCCGACCCTAGCCGAGAGATGGCTGATAGATGAGGTCTATATTTACACAGACGCTTGGTCTTTAGGGTAATAAGGCTCAGTCTCTTGATAAATGCGGCTGTTGAGATGAGACTCACGCTCTGGACGGATATTTCCCTAGACCCTAGAGGTGTTTTTTTACCACTGGGGTGGATTAGAAAGTACATGGTTTATTGTTACTCGTGAATTTGAACACACCTTTCGCAAACATCGTTTGGGTTTTTGTTTGAAAAAGGGAACTCTGCAGAATCTTTTTTTTTCTCTAACCTTTCAAGAGAAGTGAAGTAATGAGGTCCTTTTGCTAGAAACATGTGCTCTACAAGATATGAAATATATTTATGTATGAGAGAGAAAATATGCATTTAGGTTTCTAAGCTTTTGTAAGACCCCCTCCCCCCTCCATTAATACTTTTATATATTATATTCAGGAAACATAAACAGTACAATGAAAAATAAGCAATCAGTTGCGCACACACAAGGGAAGGGTCCTAGGGGTTCGGACCCCCCCAAAGCCCTCGATTTTTTTCCGATTGATTATAATTCTAAGTATGTAGAACGAAAAATTTAATTAAATATTTGTTATTAATGATTAATTTTATTAATTAATGCTAATTATTTATTCACTAATTAGTTTTTTACTGTATTTTGTTCCCGAAAATCGACAAAATCAAAAGGAGCACGATACAAAAATAGTGAACTTCCGAACCCCGGACCCCCCCTTTTTGAAAAATTCCTCTGTGCGCAACTGTAAACAAAAGTAATATAAGAAAAAAAATTAAGTCAATTCCTACTTAGGTCAACAAAGAAAAATTTCATTTTAGTTACTTTTTATTAACTAGTTACAATTCATAAAAATATGTATATACATATATAACAGAATCAGAATATTAAGTGACAAAATAGAAAGTGATTTTCCTTGAAATTTTCCATTTTCCTTTCAATATAGGGTGTTGGGTTATTTTTTTGTTTGTTACTATTTATTCATTAATTAATTATGATTATTCTAATAAAATTGTATAGTTGAAAAGAAATCACATGCCAAGAAATAAAACCTTCCCAGGTGGTATTCGAACTCACTACGTTTGGATTTGAAGTTCAACGCGCTATCCATTGCGCTACAGGGACACAACGAACGGTTTTCCTTTTTGTATATGCGGTTGGACTATTATTTTTGTTTGTTACTATTTGTTCATTTTTCAATTTAGTCAATGAATTAATATTTGCAAAAACTATGTTAACATCAAGTGTCATCCACTACAAGTTTTAAAAAAATGTATTTGAACTTGAATTGATGAATAGAAAGTATAATTTATTAGCGATTGAAAATTTGAACAAGATATATAAATAAAATATATATATATGTGTAATAATTCCCCCTAGAATCCTTTTAATTAACTCTTTTTAATAATATTCAAATAATATTTTAATTATTTGGTTCGAAACTGACACCTTTATCTTAATCGTAATCGACTAATAATATGACATCATAAATCCCTTTCCCGACCCTTGTAACCAATCAGAGTTCTTATTACAGAAATGTCACGTGGTCTTCACCGTCGAGTATAAAAACCGATATTTCTGGAAATCTCTCTCTTCGATCGTTTCTCTGTAGTCATGTAGCCGGCTGCAGCGCGTTCTGTGTGTGTCTTTGTCTGTGTTGCGTCGTCCATGTTTACTTCTTGTATGTGTAATGCCGTCCCTACTGGATCTTTATGTGTTTCCAGATGTGAAATAAAAGAATAATGATTCACAGGAGTGCCTCTTCGATAATAACGTATTCGACCATGCTCCACGTAACATAGAAAATCACACCACCGGCCACGCCCGACCTTCGGTTCTCCATTATTTAATCAACCACTTGACACATCTTACAATATATTTACCATTCAACGGAGTTATTGCTGAGGCATTTCATATATATATATATATATATATATATATATATATATATATAGGTGAGAGTGAACTCATATAGGTGAAATTGTGACACAACATTAAATTGTAAGGATTTTATAGCAACACTTTAAAATATTCGATGACTACTAATTTTTGTTATGAATTTCTTTTTTGATTATTGCTAATTAAAACGTTCATCTTTTTTTAGAAAGAAAAAAAGAATAGAGCGCGTTATTAGCGCGCGAGAGAGAAAGCATCTGGACTCTATTGCAAAAAGAAATGAAAGAATAAAGATCGTATTTATATAGAATTATTTAAAATAAAGTAAAAAAACAGTAAAAAATTTAGAAAGTTTTATGAAATATCATCACAAATTAATGCTTAAGCAATTTCGTGACATTTAAAAATTTTTGCGATGCTTAATATATCCGTACAATTTAATTTTTTTCTAAGTTCTAGAAGTTATTTCAAAAACAAATTCAAAGAAATAACATTTAATACAATTTGATTTAGTGTAAGGGCTAACTAATGCATATTGTATACATATTTTCAAAATGTGATGAGCATTGAACACATAAATAAATATAAAAATTTTAAGAAATTAAAGGTTTAATAAACTTTAATAAATAACGTTTCGCACTCCCAGGGTTCAAATTCCGGATTGGGCAAGGTCCACTCAGCCTTTCATTCCTTCAGTGGGTCGATAAATGAGTATGCTAAAGAACTGAACACTGGAGGTTTCGTGTCAGACTTCCCACCTGACCGGAGCATCCGCTGATGCAACTCAATACCAAGGTCATGAAAACTGAGATAGGCACAGAGGCCTTGGCCCTTATGGGATGTTGCATCATTGAGTTTAGTTTAGAAACATCGTTTTGATTATTAAACAAGTAATATTAAACAAAAAATTTTACGTCAATTCCTACTTTGTTGGAAAAAACGTACTGTTGCAGCTAATTGTAACTACGGCGGAAATAACGTAGAATAAATTTAAAATTAAAAAATGAAATTTAATTAATGAATTAATATTTGAAAAAAATTATTTGAACTTGATTGGATGAATAGAAAGTATTTTATTAACAATTAAAAATTTGAACAAGATAAATATATAGTGAGTGGGATCGCAATAGAAAATGAAAACTAACTATTTTTCAGTAAAAAAAAACTCATTTAGTTGTAATTCTTTTAACGAACTACTTCTTCGTCTGATTCTGATTATGAATGCTCTACTTTTTTCATTTTTTAAAATGTTGTTTATTTTAACAGTTACAACAAATCGTAAAGAATATATTTCAAAACTAATGGTTTAAATATATCTCAGATATAGATGTAACTACAGAAATTATGACTAGAATAAATATTAAAATTTATTTATAATGAAAACGTGAAAGGATGTTTAGCAAATTTTTCCAAAATGTTCAAATATTTTGAACACTATTATAAGGCATATTTAGTGCTATATTTAAAAGAATTTACAACGAACAAATATCACAGCAATTTCCACGTTTTAAAGTATTTTGGGAAAATTCAGGTAACTGTGAAGTAGTTGGAATGTTTCAAATAAATAAAATCTCTAGTTCGATTACCACAATCACAATTTGTTCTTAAAATATAAAATAACAAATTTATAAATTGGGAGAGAATTCGACATTTAAAATAGCAGTTTTCGATAATCGAAATTTTTTTATATATCTCATTATCTTTTTTCTCTCTCAATAAGTTTACATACCGTAAAATCCGACGTATAACGCGCACCTGTACTTTCAAGCAGCAATTTTTAATTTTTAGGTATATTCGCCGTATAACGAGCACCACCCTTTTTACATAAAAACTTGAAATGTACGTGCGCAATGCTGTTATGTTTTGAAGTCATTCTTCGAGGTATTATTCCAAACTTAAGAAAAAAATAGTATAGTTCTAGAGCTATTACCCATTTAAGTTCATAAGGAATCTCATCTCTTTTATAAGTAAACAGTTTTCGATCTCTCTCTATGTAGAAGTCTAATTTTTTTCTCTCTATACGCATCTTATTTTATTTTTAAAGCTCTCATTTTTTTTATACCCGGCGTGCAACGCGCACTCGTGAACTTCGATCTTATTTTTTGTGTTAAATGTGCGCTTTATGCGCCGAATTTTACGGTAATTAAATCAAAATGCTCATGATATAAGTATCAAAACAAGAATAATTTGAGTATTTACGAAAACAAAACAACCGCTAAATGTTACTCCCAGAAATATTTTTGAAATTTTTGCAAACTGAAAAATGTAAACTTCAGACGAAAGGAAATCCACTAGACAGAGATAGAGACACGATTCATTTTCTTTTTCAAAATTCTCAAAACATTCCCCCCGCCCCTATTTTTTACAGTGCTTTTATGTACCTAATGTTGAAAAGAATTAGCCTTCTATGAGCTATCAACTGCTAAATCTTCAAACAGACTTTCAAATGCTTGGATTGGTAAATAAGTGATAGGAAATCTTAACTTTCTCCATCCCCCAAATCAAACAGAGATGAAGTGGAGAAAAGGCGTATCAAAGAATTAAAGCAATCTTATGGAAACATGACATCGCACTCCTACTGATAATGTCAATCACTGTCATAATGCTTTTTATCTACCTATCAACACCGAGTTTCTCTGATTGGGAGAAACGGAATTTTACCGAAGGAATCGAGAAGTATTTTGATCATAGATCCTAAACTTCTATAACTGTCAATCTAAAACCGCATTAAGATTCTCATATTTTTAATCGTAATGTATTTGCAATGTATAGTATCACTGGGGGTAATCGGACATCCTGGATTGCTGGTGCATTTTAATAATACCCCCTATAATGTTGGTTAAATTATTCTCTGATTGCTAGTACTCCAAGTTGGAGAAAGTTCATATACAGTAGAAATTTATAAAGTAATATTTGTTTTGAAATATGAGGTGTGGCAACTCGTGCCACAGATTTTTGGTAATCCGTACGAAAGGGAATTTTAAGATCATCTTCCCTATCCGTTGGGGGAAATTCAATCAGGTTAAAGAAAAATAATTATATCATTTGGTTCTGTGGCAACGATAATTTTTGTATCGATTAACTTTTATTCAATCGATTGTTGTATGTAACATTATCGAATGTTTTTATTGTTGTTATTTTAGTAATTGTTCCATATGTTATGTAGTCTGGTTTGTTTATAAAATGACGAAGGAAAAATTTGCAATCTATGTGTTTGGAATTGAACAACATAGATTTTTGGGAGCGAGTGAGTGAGAATTTTATTTACTTCGCAGTATAAAGCAACACGAGGGCTATACGCAACTGACCTCGTAATTTTGAACCTCGGTCAAGTGACGACACCTTAGTCGAACCCCCCTCCCCTTTTTTCTAACTACCACACTTTCGGCCGTATCACACGTACATTTTTCATGCAACTTTTTCGTCCAATTTTTGGCATAATCTTGGGTTGCCGTGAACAAAGCGACATGCTCTGACGTCAGCCGCGCTCTATCTCAACATTAAAAAATTACTCGCTGAATCTTCTGCTTCGGAAAACGAACATCCAAAATTATTTCTTATATTTCGTTGCGCTTTTGTAGACAGAAATTGAGCACCATCCTGTTTAAAATAATATATGCCGTTAAAATATTATACGGTATATCTGATGTGTTAGACGAAACCGAAGCCGCCATCTTGTTTATGACGTGGGGCGCCAAAGAACCCTATTATCTAGAATTTCAAGCAACTTATATTTGGAACAATTTTTTGAGCTCACGAGCAAAAAGTTGTTCGAAAGACGTTGCTATAGCAACTGAGTAAAAATTGAACGAAAAATTGCTTGAAACGTGTACGTGTGATACGGTCTTAACAAGAAGACATTGAGCCTCTACTGATTCAACGTGCATCGGCCCCTTCTGCTTTCGGGTCTTTAATGGCACCAGGACTAGAACCCACGATACTTCAGACAAGGTTTTCTGGCCATAACCACTAGGCTAACGCGTCCGCATGGACTTTGGAATAAGAAAATAAGCAACCTAAAGTGTGTTGAAAAAAATGTTAGAAAAAATGATTTTTTGCAATTGAACAACATAAGCTGCTATGAGAAGGAGTGACTTTGAACACTTGTGTAGATGATCCTAACGCGCATGCGTGAACTTTTCCTTCCTGCATTCAGAAACTGTCAATCGCAACAGATTACCGATGAAGTGAGAAAGCGTGAACACCATCGGATTTTTGTTATTGAACAAGGTGACAGGAAAACTTGAAGGATTTGGCTGTATTAAATTGTGTGTGTAAAGTTTAGTAGTTCTTAATGATCAGAATGAAAAGAAATAAAGCGATAAAGAGACAAGATTTTAGACCTTAGAAGACATGCAAAACAGACGAGCTACGTGCCATCTCAAGGGTCGTTCCAACTGTCGGAAGTGGCTTGCGGTAGCCCCTGAGACTGATTTAAAGGGGATTAGAGTAAGATTTATATATCTGAATACGAGTATTTTTTTCAATGAATAAATGTCAGAGATATTTTTTGAACACACCTAGTACATGACATTTCATGTAATTCGAACGACCAAGAACTTGAATAACTCTGAATCCGAACGCCCATTAGAGGTCAAATGATGGTTGTCGTTCGCCTGCTTAGGGATGCTGACGGCGGTTGTTCCAGGCTGCTGGGTAGCTAGTGACAAAATATGTAGTTAAAAAAATGAACTAAAATACTCAAATTTTAAATATTCAATAACTACTTATCAAATTCAAAGCTTTTATAAGTTCTTCATTTATAAAAATAATTGTATGAAACTTTTTTCCGTGTATCGAACATTTCAAAAAATGCTCATATATAAAATCATTATAAAAATTTCTACTTTTTTCAACATACAGCTATTTTTAAAAATGTACATTTTTCTTTCCAGGGCCTAAAAAGTTGCAAAGTGATTGAGTGAATATTAAAGTCCCACTGTTCACTTACTCGAGATCTCTGATAGCGAGAGGGAAAGGGGAATTTTTCCATGACAATATGTTATGCATTTAAAAATGTTCGTGCAACGCCGAGGGAAAATAAACCTGTCTGACAAAGAAAAGAAGCGAAAAAATTTCGGAACAGGGAATTTTAAGTCATACACTCGGTAAAAGCCCGAGCAACGCCAGGCTAAGCGGAGAAGGGGGGAGGGGGAGGGTGGAAGTCATTTTGCAAAAAGAATTAAAAGTAGAGAAAGCCCGTGCAACGCCGGGCCATGCAGCTAGTATGTAGTTAAAAAATGAACTTATGGGGATAAACTGGAAGACTTTGCTGGTGCCGTCCATGTTACTCTAGCACTCGGATCAACCATATGTATCCGAATTGGTCATCGGAAGTTGTAAATTATTGGGTAATCTCCTCTGCTAATTTTGGGTAGAAATAGGGAAAGAATACAGACACTCAAATCATAAGAAACACAATTGCATGGTATTATCGCAGTAATCTGTTTTCATTCTCCAGCTTCCGCATTCGCCGTTTTTGAAGATAAATACATGTTTCGTATTCTTGATTATTTTGCTACTATGTAATTTTATTTAAATATTGTGTTTTCATATAATTGTATTTCAGTAATATATTTTGTTAACATATTTAATGTGTTCTTATTAATATATTTAATTAAAATATTTTAATAATTTTGTGTTGTATATATATATATAGTCTAATTCTCTACAAACAAGAAATAATTATTCATCCATCACATTCGGAAAAAATTACATAGGCAGTAAAAAGATCATACAATGAAATGTCTGTATAATTACCATAAAACTAAAGAATAATGGTTTAGTAGTAACTATATTTACAAATCAGGAAATTAAATTCTGGATATTCGAACCTGAAACACACATCAGACCTTTTAAAAGAATAAGAAAAACAGACTGAAATGCACAACTATTACATTTTATAATACTGTCACAGACTTAGGACTATGATGCGGGGTGAAGTGTGTTTTATGGAATCCTAACTTCTTTCAGCAGAAAATTTACTCGTAATATTACAAGGAAAATTATGAATGAGCAAAAAAACTAAAATAGTGATTATCGATTAAGCCGAAAATTTACTTGTGTATTCAAACAATATGCTAATAGATAAATTTGAAAATTTGTATATTAAATAAAAATCAAATATACTAGCATATAGAAATTTATTAAAAAAGAGCAATCAGGGATCGCACTAAAACACGCCTAACATTTTCTTAAGGTAAAATTTAAGGTAATTAAGAATCTGGGTTTTTCATCTTGGCAAGTAAATAAGTTATTCATCAGCGTCGCATCATATTTGATGAAACTTATTTAATTACTTTCTCTTTTTTGTTAATCAAAGTACTAATTTCTTAACTTCCCAGGTTCTTAAGTTACATCAAATATGATGCGACGCTGATGAATAACTTATTTACTTGCCAAGATGAAAAACCCAGATTCTTAATTTGACATCGCATCATGACTTAAGTTAAAATTAAACACTAATATTCTGTAGACAAATTACTGTACACTAAATTAAAAGGCCGGTTCTTAAAGTAACAATTAATTTTATTGAATTAACATATTGGGGAGGAGTGATGGGAGGCCGCCGGTCCCCAAGATACAATTGCAGTTTTTATATTTGCCCTGTTTACAGGAAACGGATTACTAAGGAATTTGGGGGTGCGTCGGGTTCAACGGACCTGATGGCCGGCAAGGTTATGTTCTTGCGCTCCAATCAGGGTGGTAGATTGGACGGTAATGAATCCGTAGCGGATTCTTTTCGAAGTGATCTGGTCGGCTTTAAAAGCTGGTCCCGAAGAATTATCGGGGCTTTTTACTCCCTCTTACGTCTGCCAGAAAAACCCTCCAGTCGGGAAGCGCACTCGCTACCCGAGGTCACCCCTCCGTCGCCCTCCGATCCTCTCATTCAGATAAGTAACACCCTTGTAACATTTAACGTTTCTTTCACCAATATGTTAATTCAATAAAATTAATTGTTACTTTAAGAACCGGCCTTTTAATTTAGTGTACAGTAATTTGTCTACAGAATATTAGTGTTTAATTTTAACTTAAGTCATGATGCGATGTCAAATTAAGAATCTGGGTTTTTCATCTTGGCAAGTAAATAAGTTATTCATCAGCGTCGCATCAATATGCACCTTTTGCAGGATAAGAAAAGAAATGGGAGGTAATAAAAGAGAGAATTTGAGAACCACATAATTTAAAGAACATATTTTAAGAGTAAATAAGGCATGATTAAAATGCACTAGATGGGGAATTCAAAACTGCTGTATTATTCGATGTAAAATCCTTGCGGGCCTTACCACGAACAAACAGATGAATAATTCTGGTGGAATATTATGATTAATTCAAGAAATATTCGACAATCTCAATAAAAAATTTAAACACATAGAAAATCACATTGCTGTCACGTTAGAACTTTTTAATCTAGCTAACATAATATGGTAGATTAAAATCCTTCTTTTCGCGTCTCTATACTTACCTATAAATGCTTCTTTTTATACTTTTGATTTTGATTCTGGTTTTCAACTTCTGCAATTGCGTTCCCCTTCAACAACAATAAAACAAATGACGCAAATATGTCGAGGTCAATTACTAGTTTCTGTTCTACTCGACCTGAGTTCTCGCGAAGAAAGCTAATTTATATTTCGATTCAAGAACACTTGTCCCTCGAAACTTAAAATTAAAAATCGCTTTTTCAAAAGCAGTTTTTCACCTTGAGAAAGTAAACGACTTGTAGCACCTGATGTCATGTCAAATCAGAAATCTAGGTTGATCTCGAATTTTTTAATGAAAAAATAAGGTTTTTCTAGCGGTTACTCGTTCGCTTCGCTGGATTGAATGGTACTACTGTTTTCAAAATATTCATATCTAAGTCCAAGCTTTAAACTTTCGAGTGCATTAAAACAGTATTCGCGACCCAATATTCAATCGTAATTTTCATCGCCCCCCCTCACACGAAAACAATGTATTGAATTCAATAATACTGAACTTTGATGCTAAAAATACGATACGACTTTAACCTCTTAAGTGCCACCAGCGTATATAAACGTCTTGCTCAGCCAAAGTATTAATTTCCCCTGACGTATATATACGTCTTTCCGAAGTACGATCTTTTCTGTGCACTGCTATCCATAAAATTATTCCGAAGGTTTTGGAATGCAATAAAAAACCTTGACAATGTTTACGAAGGATTTAGTTATTTCCGATTTTTTGCTTCGTTATCCCCCCCCCACCCCCAATATACGCGCGAAAACGTGTGGAAACCACGGTTGGTATCGGGACGCTAAGAGTGCAACTTTCATTTGTGGCAATTAAAGGATTTATTATAAACCGTACAAATGATCAAAAAAAAAGATAAGTGTTTTATATATTTGCCTATAATTTTATAAATGACAATCCCATGTGGTTAATGGTAATTTAAACATTCTTAACTTAGTATTGTGTATTTTATTTTTTTTATTATGTCAGAATGTATTTTGTTTGTTTACTTTCAGTAGATTAATTTTCTTCAAATAATCTTCTGTATTCGACTTTTCAATGTGCTCGCGCCCCCTCCTACAGTTGACACGCCCCCCCCCCAGTTTGAGAACCACTGCATTAAAAAGACATGCTTATTGCTCTCAATTCTTGATTTTAAAAGGGCAGAAATTTAATTTCTATAACAGAAGTATAATTATCTTGAACACCCTCGTAATCCCTCTCCAGATTTTCCCAAAATCCATTTTTAACGAATTTGTACTCAGCAAAAGAAACATGTTTACCATATTTCAAGTAAAAATGTCTAATAGCTTAAAAGTAGGAAGTTTCCTTATATTTCACCCCCCTCCCCATAGCTTCCGCAACTCCCCTTCTGAGTCAATTTATACGAAACCCATTCTTGGAGAATCTCTATTCAGCAAAATAAACATGCTTATCAAATTTCAAGCCTGTAGGCCTGTAACGTCACGTCTCGAAAACAACAACAACATCTGGTGTCGGTTTCTTTGTAGATTCGACGCCCACACGTGCAATTTCCGATCCAGCGCAACCCCTGTTTGACCCCCCGAGGAATCTAGCGACCCGACCGGAAGATGAGAGAGGAGAGATGCTTTGAACTTGCACGGGAGCGGTAACCAACGAAACCTCCTCTCACAAAATAGTGGACTCTAACAATCTAATTAATTTTAATAACTTTAATGTATCATTTTGTAAATAATTTTCAATAGTTGTGACGTAATAAATTCCATATTTTAATTCACCAAGAATACGCTACCGTTATTCTTTCAAACGTTACAGCTTAGAGTTTTGGTGGCAGCGCTTTGGGATAAAAAGTTAGCATTCAGGACCCGTGAGAGGAGGAAAATTTTGGATTTTTACGGACGGACCGCAACGCAGGGAGAAAAAGAGATCTTCGGAAGCCGTGCTGCAAGTAAATTCAGCTTCGGAGAAAGAGAGCGTCCTGCTCATAAAAGATCAAACTGATCTATAGAGTTAACGGCTAGTGTCCGAAGGGAAAGCGATTTTCGGAAGCCGTGCTGCAAGTAAAGTCAGCTTCGGAGAAAGAGAGCGTCCTGCTCATAGAAGATCAAACTGATCTATAGTGTTAACGGCTAGTGTCCGAAGGGAAAGCGATTTTCGGAAGCCGTTCTGCGATTCAGCTTCAGCTTCGGAGAAAAAGAGCGTCCTGCTCAAAGATCAAACTGATCTATAGTGTTAACGGCGAGAGTGTCCGAAGGAAAGCGATTTTCGGAAGCCGTGCTGCAAGTAAATTCAGCTTCGGAGAAAGGGAGCGTCCTGCTCATAGAAGATCAAACTGATCTACATCTACAGTGTTAACGGCGAGAGTGTCCGAAGGAAAGCGATTTTCGGAAGCCGTACCACTAGTGCACATAATTTGCTTCTGACAGCAAGCTGAGTACTTCAAATGGTTGAGTACTGTTATATTTTTGAGTTGCAAACTGCATATTGTATTAGGAATTTTGGTTAAAGTGTTCTTTAGAAATTTTGAAATACTTAGTGTTTTTTCTTGCATGGGAACAGTGTTATTTTGTTTCTAGAGAATTGTAATTGTATTTCAAGCATTGTGTGCAATTTTAGCTTAAGATTTATTGTGTTTTAAGTCTCTTGAATGATTTTGATTATTTTTAGTGTTAAGTTTTCTTTGTGTATTTCTGTGTATGCATGGGACCAGTGTTATTGTATTAATAGAGAATAGTAACAATAGTGCAAAATTTAGCGTGACATTTATTTGATATTGTTTAAAAAATGGCTTTCCTTGGTAAAGGGAAAAAGCAAGACATGTTGCAACTTGCTGAGGAATTAGGAATAAATGCCACTTTAAATATGACTGTCCCTAGCATAAAAATTGCAATCACTAACAGTGAAGGTTATGAAGAGGAATTTGTTAAAAATCTGTATGAGACTATCATTGCAAACGGAAAAAGATTGGAAGAGTTAGAAAGGGCTGAAAAAATGAGATTGGAAGAGTTAGAAAGGGCTGAAAAAATGAGATTAGAGGAGTTAGAAAGGGCTGAAAAAATGAGATTGGAGGAGTTAGTAAAGGAGCAGGCATTAAAAGAGAAAGAATTACAGCTGAAATTTGATTTAGAAAGGTTTAAAATAGAATCCGGATTTAGGGTAAACGATGAATCAAACGATTCTACAAATGCATGTTCTGTAACCTCTAATTTAAACTTAAAAAAATTGATCCCAGATTTCGATCCTAAGCAGTCAGATATTAGTTTATATCTAGTGATCTTTGAACGCCAGGCTAAAAGGGCGTCAATAGAAAAGAAAGAGTGGGTGGGGCAATTATTGGGTTTGTTACCCCTAGAGATCGTGCAATTTATTGCTCGCGAACCGGAGGAACAAGCCGAAAATTACGATTATGTAAAGAAATTATTACTTAAAAGATTCAAGTTAAGTCCGGAGGTCTTTCGGCAAAAATTTGTCCAGCACCAGAAAAATCCGATAGCACCTGGAAGGATTTCACTTTTGAAATTACGAATTATCTAGATGAGTGGCTGATTGGCTTAGAAATAAATACCTTTCAAGATCTTAAAGATCTAATGGTGGTCGATCAATTAAAAACGCGCCAATGCTAGTATGAAAGATCATTTTTTAGATAATTGGGCAAACCTTAAATCAGCTACTCAAATAGCAGAACTCTTTGATAATTATGAGGACGTCCGAAAGGTAAATTCGAAACCCATGGATAGGTGGGGCAGAAATGATAAAATTTTGACATACTCAGGGATCAAGGAAAAAAAAAAATAGATTTGGGAAAACTTCCCCCAGATTAGGAGCTTCTGTTCCGAGAGTACTAGAGAGAGAACTTTTGAAAAACGCGTGATACAAAGATGTTATCATTGCAATATGCCTGGACATATAAAAGCCGGTTGCCCTAAATTAATAAAAAACAAAACGACGGAAACTCTCAATAATATTGAAGGAAATGAAAACCCGGATTTTCTTAATTCATATACAACAAAGGGCTCTGTGAATGGTCACGAGATAGACATTCTTAGAGATACGGGAGCGACAATAGATTTAGTATGTGCAAAATACATAAATCCTTCTTTCTCTGGTGAAAATGTTTGGGTAAAACAACCGTTAAGCCCAGAATTAGTTTGTTTACCTTTGGCGGTCGTGGAAATTTCCGGAAATTTTGGAACGGTGCAGACTAAGGCAGCGGTTTGTGGAAATCACTTAAATCAACACGGTCGATATTTGCTTGGAAATAAAACGGCCGAGCTAATAAAAGGAAATTTAGGCTATAATTTCCTGCCAGTCGAAATATTGAATGCTGTCCAAACAAGGTCTCAAGTCAAAGCGGCTAGAGAAGAAAGGGGAATAGATAGTGGTGATGCTAAAAAAGGGGAAGATGAGGTTATAATTGTTTCTTCGGATGCAGAGGACGAAATTTTAATACCTGCACTCCAGGAATATGTTCCGGAATTAGCGCTGCTAAGGGTTACGCGAGAAAATTTAATCAATGCTCAAAAAATAGCGAGGAGATTAAACCCTTATACGAACAGGCAGCCAGTCAAGTGCAGGTTACCAATCAGGTTTATTCGCTAGAGAAGGAATTATTGGTCAAAAAATCGTGAAGATAAGTTAGGTAACGTGGTGAAGTCAATTCTTTTAGCGTTACGAACTGTATCGCACGAAAGTACAGGGTATACACCGTAAGAGTTGGTGAATGGGAAAAATTTGCGAACCCCAGAGACGTTAGTAATGGAACATTGGATGGAACCGGAAGAAGAGGGTGATCTCGTCACTGAATATATGTTTAAGTTAATAAATAGATTAAAAGATGTCAAGAAGTAGCTATAAATAAAATGGAGGAAATGCAAGTTAAGCGGAAAACTTGGTATGACAAAAACGCAGTAAAACGTGAATTTAAGGATGGAGATTTAGTCCTAGTGTTAGCTACATCCAGAGCAAATAAATTAGCAGTGCAGTGGATAGGTCCTGGGACAATTTTAAATAAAATTTCGGAAACGAACTATTTAGTCGAAATCCCCGGCAGACGCGAAACATCTCAAATCTATCATATAAATATGCTAAAACCATATTACAAAAGGCCAGAACACGTTAACGTAATTATTAATGATGAAACAAAAACTCTCTCGCAGACCAGGAGTTAGAAATCCCATACTTAGAAAACAATTCTCTCATTTATGATTTCGAGGACGTAATCCAGGCTAGCGAGTTGAACAAACACCTTCACGACAAACAAATGGATCGACTGCGCGAATTATTAAATAAATACTCTAAATGTTTTTCAAACAATCCCGGTTTAACTAATCTGGTTGAACACGAAATCCAGTTAGTTAGCGATCAACCAGTTAGGACGAAGCCCTATCGAATGTCGCACCGACAAAATGAAATCTTAAAAACGAAATTAACCGAATGTTAAAATTAGGAATCATTGAGGTAGGAGAATCGGATTACATGTCTCCTATGATTTTAGTTGAGATAGCTGGGAAAGAACCTCGTCCATGTATAGATTACAGGAAATTAAACGGGATCATTAGAACGGAATATTTTCCTCTTCCGAATATCGAAGAACGCGTAGAAAAAGTATCGGCGGCTAAATTTATTACCGTCTTTGACTTATCTAAAGGATATTGGCAAATACCTTTGAGTAAAACAGCACAGCGATACGCAGCCTTCTGTACTAGCTTTGGTACATACCGACCCCTAAGGATGAGTTTCGGATTAAAGAATGCTCCATATTTCTTTAGTAAACTCATGGCTGAATTACTTAACGGACTAGAGGATTTCGTTGTCCCGTATCTAGACGATATCGCAATTTTCTCAGATACTTGGGAGTCGCATATTAAACATATGGAAACGGTTCTGCAGAGAATAAAGAGAGCTAAGTTAACGATAAAACCTTCAAAGTGTAAGTTTGCGCAACAAAATGTCAAATTTTTGGGTCACATTGTGGGTCAGGGTTTTCGCACTCCTTCCGAGATCAAAGTTCAGGCTGTTCTAGAGTTCCCTACCCCTCGCACGAAAACCCAAATACGTGCTTTCTTAGGTATAGCGGGTTATTACCAAAAATATATAAATCTGTTCTCGGTAATTGCTGCTCCGTTGACGGATGCGTTGAAGGGAAGAGCAAAGAAGGGAGAAATTAAGTGGACGACCGAGTGTGAAAACGCATTTCGAGAACTAAAAGGGAAACTAATTGATAAGCCCGTCTTGTACGCGCCAAATTTTGAACGAGAATTCATTGTTCAAACGGACGCTTCGAACGCAGGTATGGGAGCAGTTTTAACCCAATTAACTGAACAAGGTGAGGAGCATCCAATCCTTTACCTGAGTAAGAAATTTTCAGAGGTAGAGAAGCGTTATTGTACGACGGAGAAGGAATGTGCTAGTATTGTTTTCGCAATTAAAAGGTTACATTATTACTTAGATGGAAATTCATTTTTAGTTATGACCGATCACAACCCGTTGGTGTGGTTGAATAGAAATGTTAGTTCTAACCCTAGATTGATGCGATGGGCTTTGGCTTTGCAACCATATAATTTTAGAATTGTACATCGGTCGGGTAAAAGTCACAAAAATGCAGATAGTCTCAGCAGATCGGTGATAGATAATTAGGGATTGTTAATAATGTTCTCTTGCTCATGAATAATAATTGTTGCTTATGTTTTTTTAGTTAAAGGTTAATAATTGTATTAAATTTTATTTATTTACTAGTACTGTATATCATATCGAATGGCGATGCGTGTCAAAAGATAAAGCCATGAAAAGCAAATGTATTAATATGCTTAATTTTGTGTACAGGGTTTTAAAATATACATGAGTATTTAGGTTACGCAAGAGACATATTGTGAAAAATATTTTGTGTGTAAGGTTGTACACTTCGCATATCATATCAACATGTCGTTAGTATAATTTTATTTAAGTATTGTGGCGAAGAATATTTTATGTGCAAGGTCTTACACTAGCATTTGATATAACATGTTAGTATAATTGATACTAGGCATTGTGATAGAGTGTTTGTATTTTTATTTAATGTATAGTATGTTTTCTTACATTGATTACATTGCTATTTCGTGATATAGATTTGTGTAAGTTCCCTAGCAAGAACACTCACTCACTAGAAATAAGTAATTCCAAATTTAGTTCAGCGTTTTCTTTAGTAATTAAAATTGCAGCTCAGAAATATAGTGGTGCTTGATGAAGGGATGTGTCGGTAATCTGTCAGTTGTCTCATCGTCATCCCATTAAACTTTTCTCAACGGAAAAGTTCCATAAGAGAGGGCGAGAGCTGTAACGTCACGTCTCGAAAACAACAACAACATCTGGTGTCGGTTTCTTTGTAGATTCGACGCCCACACGTGCAATTTCCGATCCAGCGCAACCCCTGTTTGACCCCCCCGAGGAATCTAGCGACCCGACCGGAAGATGAGAGAGGAGAGATGCTTTGAACTTGCACGGGAGCGGTAACCAACGAAACCTCCTCTCACAAAATAGTGGACTCTAACAATCTAATTAATTTTAATAACTTTAATGTATCATTTTGTAAATAATTTTCAATAGTTGTGACGTAATAAATTCCATATTTTAATTCACCAAGAATACGCTACCGTTATTCTTTCAAACGTTACAAGGCCTAAAAATCAAAAAGAAAGAAGGATTTTTTTTATCTATAAGCCACTAGAAAACTCTCGAGGAGTCAATCTTTCTCTTAGTTCATCTCTGCTCAGTTAGAGAAACATGCTTGTTAAATTTCAAGTCAAGTAGGGCTAATAAATCAAACACGGGAATCTTTCTTCCTACACACCCATGAAATCCCCTTGGAAGTTGATTTCCATAAAACCTGTCCTTAGCGAATCTCTTCTCAGCAAAAGAAACATGCTTTTGCCAAATTTTAATTATGCAAGTTAACAGTTCATAAAGAAGGGGTTTTTATCAGTACTCTCCTACAAACCTTACCAGAATCTGCCCCTACTACATCCAATAGTGAACATTCTAATGCACCGGAAATCCCACAGTGTGTAAAACGAAACTCAAGAAATAGAAGAAAGCGCCCAAAAGTACAGAAACCAGAAATCGAAATAAAAATGGCTCCACATAGACCTAGAAAGCCATCACCTACAGAATATGCAACAGATGAGGAAGACATCATAACTTATGACGAGGAGGAACTTGAGCCAGATCCAGTGGCGTAACGGAGAACACTTGGGCCCCCCTGCAAAATCAGGTTTGGGGCCCCCAAGTTGGATTTTACAAAGGGTAGGTACTTGGCGATAGTCAGGCTGTGGGCCCTCTAGAGCCCTGGGCCCCCCCGCGATGCGGGGGTGTACATTACGCCACTGGCCAGATCCTAAAGGATATTTACGCGCGTTAACTCCATCCCGATACAGGAAAAGCAGAGGCTAATTTTTAATAACATGTATTGTCTAACTTTGTTTTAAACTAACATTCGTCTTTTTCAATGCTTTTATTTTAAGATATGGTCTGACTTGGTGGGGGAATTCCCCGCCAAATTTTGTTTCTTTAATTCATTGAAAACGGTTTTAAGTGGTTTGAAATTTTAACTTTTTTAAAGCTTATTGTCATTATTTTTACATATTTTATAAAACATTTTGTTTTTTAACAAATGTTTGGCGCAGTATAGCCGAAATTGGCTCTTGCGCCATAAAACCCTAGACTCACTCACCCTACAAACCTGCTTTTGCATCAACATCCGCAAAACTCGTTTTTAGTTCAATTAAAGAAACACACCTGTTAAGTCAACCCCCCTTTGGGAGTCAATTTCCGCAAAACCTGATTTTAATGGATCTCTATTCAACAAAAGAAACGGGCTTACCAAATTTCAAGTTTGCAGGTCGAATAATTTGGGAGATCTCGTGATGAGTGAGCGAGTGAATAAGTGAGCGTTAAAAAAAGTCACTTTTCTCCTTTAATTATATAGTGGGCGCAGTAGTCTAGTGCAGTGCTTCTCAAACTTTCAATACTGGCGCCCCCTTTTCAATCACAATTTTTATCGCGCCCCCCTTATACATTAATAATGTACTGAATGTAATAATAATGCACTTTGACGCTAAAGCTACTATACGCGATCTTAACTATAAACCATACAAATTAATAGCATAAGTATTACAGTTTGTGTGTATACTACTTTTTTGCAAAATAAATAAAGTAAGACAGTGCTTCTCAAACTTTCACTACTGGTGACCCAATTTTCAATCATAATTTTCATCGCCACCCCCCTCCCTCAATAATAATGTACTGAATGCAATAATAATGCACTTTGAGTATTAAATTTTGTATACGTTACTTTTATATAATATATATTTTAAGCAAATTACTTTTAAGTAATAATTATAATGTTATGTTATTTTTCCTTTCTCATTTTTTAAATTGGGACAGATTGCAAAATGACATTTAATTAAAAATTTATTTCGTCCATCATGCATTTCTAAAAGTACAAATGTCATTAGAACAAGTAATATAAAAATAAATTTTAAGTCAATTTCTACTTAGGCCAACAAAGAAAAACTTATTTTAGTTACTTTCTATTAAATAGTTTCAATTAATACAAATATGTAATACATATGACAGAATCACAATGTTAAGCGACAAAAGAGAAAGCGATTTTCCTTGCAATTTTTCCTTTTCTTTTCTATATATGGGGTATTGGAATATTCTTTTTTCGTTACTATTTATTCATTAATTAAATTTAATTAGAGTAAGAAAATAGTAAAGTAAAGAAGAAATCACACACATTCTTAGAAATTAGGCCATCTCGGATGGAATTCGAACTACCGTCCTTAAGATTAGAAGCCCAGCGCGCTATCCATTGCGTTACAGGGGACAGCACGAAAAGTTTTCCATTCTATAAATACTTTTGGACTATAATTTTTGTTTGTTACTATTTATTCATTTTTTTTAATTTAATTAATGAATTAAAATTTGGAAAGAACTGTATTAACATGAAGTGTCACCCACTACAAGTTTTAAAAAATGTATTTGAACTTGAATGAATGAATAGAAAGTATTTTATCAACGATTGTGAAAATTTGAACAAGATATATATGAGAGGGAACTTATAGTAGAAATTGAAAAATAGTCTACTTTATGTTGCGCTCTCTCATATCCATCACATCTGGCATTCTCGCGAGCGTCTGCGTGAGTCTGGCCAAACTATCGGACGTCTGCGCTAAACATGTAATAATGCTGTACCTCGTACAATTCCAATCAGTCTTGGTCCATTCGATGCTTCTATAGCTACCAAATCTATCTTGAATGTACATTTTATAATTTGCGCGTTAGTTGTAATTCACACTATTAAGTATTACTACAGAAAATTGGAACAAAAAAAACATGGATAAATTTTTAAGTCATAAGCGAACATTCGACGATAATAAAGCATCAACAAGTGCACAGACGAGCATAGTTCCGAAAATTAAATCAAGGAAATATTCTCAAGAATACTTGAATTTTGGGTTTACCATTACTGAAGTAAATGGAGAAGAAAAGCCCCTGTGTGTTATTTGCTCAAAAATATTGGCAGCAGACAATATGAAACCTAATAAACTTAAAAGACATTTCGAAACGCTTCATGGTGAGTACATTAACAAACCTCGAGAGTTCTTTGAATCAAAATTAAAATCATACGGAAAACAAAAAACATTTTTTAAAAAACTTTGTCAGTGAATGAAAAAGCTTTACTTACTTCTTACAAAGTATCATATAAAAATAGCCAGATGTAAAAAGCCTCACACTATTGCCGAAGAGCTTATTTTGCCTGCAGCAATTGAGATTGTAGAAACTATGTTTGGAGGCAATTTTGCCAAAGAGTTGCAGTCCATACCCTTATCAAATGATACTGTTTCACGTCGAATTGATGATATCGCTGAAGATGTAGAGCAACAGCTTTTCGGTAAGTTGCGTGATAAATTGTTTTCAATTCAGCTTGACGAGGCAACAGATAGCAATAAAGATGCTCATTTCATTGCGTATGTTCGATTTTGGGATGGTATGTCAGCGGTAAAAGAACTACTTTTTTGTAAACCAATAAAACTTAAAGCAACAGCAATGGCATTATTTGATATTTTAAATAATTTTATAAACGAGGCAAATATAGAGTGGAAAAATTGTGTCGGAATATGCACCGATGGTGCTCGTATAATGTCAGGAAGATTTAAAAGTATACAAGCACTTGTGAAACAAAAAACTCCACTGTGCATCTGGACACATTGTATGATCCACAGAGAAGCTCTGGCTTCCAAAGAAATTAGTCCTGGCCTGAATATTGTGCTAATGACAGTTGTGACTGTAGTAAATTACATAAAAATGAGACCCCCTAAAATCAAGAATCTTTTTCTGGACTTTGCAAAGACATGGGCACAGTGCATTCATCGTTGCTATTTTATTGTGAAGCAAGATGGTTATCACGCGGGAAATTTTTACAACGTATTTATGAATTAAGAAATGAAATTACCATTTTTCTAGAAGAGGAAAACCTACCGGAAGCTGAGAAATTTCGCGAGATGGTTTATTTCTGATGAAGTTGAGCTACTTAGTCGATATATTTGAGAAATTAAATATATTGAATCTTCAACTTCAAGAATCAAATGTACATATGTTTGACACTCGTGATAAAATTAATGCTTTTTGTAGAAAATTACAATTATGGAGCCGAAATTTAAAGCAAAAAAACCTAGAAATGCTTGAAAATGCGGATAAATGTGTAAAAACTTACAAAACTGAAGAACAACATGTGGAAGTTGTATTGAATATCATTTAGCTAAGTAAGCAAAAAATTTTAAAAAAATATTTTTTTGCTGAGGACAACTTGATAGCAAGTTACGAATGGGTGAGAGATCCATTTCAAAATACCCCAGAAGGATTCTCCACTACCGAAGAAGAAAGTTTCATAGATTTCACATCTAGTGGCGAAATTAAAAGAAAATTTTGTAATAAAACTCTCTTCAATTTTGGGCAGAAGTAGATGATGAATTTTCTGAACTGAAAACAAAAGCATTTCGTATACTTTTACCGTTTTCAACATCGTACCTTTGTGAAACCGGATATTCTGCGGTGGCTGCTTTGAAGACAAAATATAGATCTCAGCTAAATATAGAAAAAGAACTCAGAGTGTCAATTTCTAATATTAAGCCTTCATTTGAAAACTTTTGCTCTGCAAGACAAGCCCATGGAAGTCACTAATAATAATTAAACTTGCTCTTAATGGGACTTGGCACCCTTTGAGCAAACTTCTTTATTTACGTATTTAAAAATTATATTTTAACATTTTATACAATGTTTCTATTCAAGAAAATGTTACCAGATGAAAATTTTCATATATTATTCACACAATTTTAAAAATTTAAATTTTTTGAAGAAAATTGGGAAAATTATTTTAAAATCCTACTCCTTTTGTAAAAATTAATTTTTTGACCTGAAATTTTTTATAATTTTCTTATGGGTGTTCTTAACTTTAGGGATCGATTTTAGAATAATTTCATTCGTTTTCGAGAAAAAAAAAATAAAATGTTGATATACAAGCTAAAAATCAACGAAAAAGCCAACATGTCTTACATTTTATTTTTTTTAAAAAAAAGTATTCAGTTTATAGCAAAACGGATCCCTAATTTTATTACATGCTTTATTTTTAACACGCTGGAAAAAAATTGAAGTGATTGGTAAATAATTGTCGAAGGAGTAGCATTTTGAATGCACTAAGGTTTCGAAAAACACAAACTGAGAAAAACCACTTTAAAGTTTATAATTCGGAAAAAAAATTATTATAAGCTTAATTAAACTTAAATTACCACTTTAAGATATTACTTATACGTTTTTCTTTAAAATAATTGCATTTTCATATGTTTTCAACCCACACATTTTTATAAATGATCAACTTTTAGAGAGTACTAATTGCACAAAAAACTCAAGAAAAACTTCAAAAATTTTTTTCTGTCACGACAGAAATTTTAGCTGTTTTTCTTCTTATAATATTAAAAGTATTACATTTGTATGAAAAATATATCAGGAATAAGAACTGAAATTATATATAAAATTATTAATATAAAATGCCTTAATTTAAAAATTTTACATGCACACATTTCACAAGGGAGAAAAATTACATTATTGTATTGCCTCGGAAATATTCTGCTTTTAATACTACACATTCTTTTTTATAGTTATTATTTCTATTTATAAAATAGATTTTTTTTTTATCATAACACATTTTTTAGCTTTTTTTTCTAAAAAGGGGGTGTGGCTGAATTACCTAATTTGTTTTCAAATGAAGTTTTATTCAACTTCTAACTTTCCGACATGCACAAGTGATATATCAATCGAAAGATAATAATGCAAAGAATAAGATTAAATGAAAATAAAAAAAACGATAGGTTTGTGATTTTTAGGGTACCAAGTCGCCTTAAATTAGTATTAATAAATTAGTTATAAAATACATTGTGCAGTACTGATACATTTATAAGTAGACTGGCTGAAATACCCGTTCTGCGATTATTTTTTAAAAAATAATGCATTATTCTTGATATAATAGCTTAATTGTAAGAAGAGTAAAACCAAGTGCACAACAATGCATACAAAAATATAAAATGATTTTAGAATTAATATTAAATAAGGAAAACGCATGAAAAATTCCAATGAAGAATAATTGTGTTATTTTTATTATTTAAAGCGAGAAACCTTCAAAATGTTTTAACCCGGAAGCAGGCGATCACTTCACCAAGTCACCCCAATCCTTTTTTTTTTTTATAATTATTTTTTTCTGTGCTCGATAAAAATCACAATTGCAGCGAATAATTTAACTAAGAGAAAATGTACTTACCTACTTTAAAGGACTTTTTAATTTTTCTTTGATGATTTGAGAAAAAATCCAATAAAACTAATGAAACCGTTCCAAATGTGCGTGACCTTAATAAAGAACATAAATCACAGACACTTTTCACTAACAATACAAGAACGTTATTTGCAATCAAAACTGTCATATTTTGCTCACGTTATTGTAATTTTTCTATTCTTTGATGATCTACAAATAGCATGTGTAACCTTTTTCTTGCTTGTGTCTTTTTGACAAGGCGAAGTGTTACATTTATGGCTTCTTAGTTTTCTTGATATCTTAATTTTCTTGATACGAGTTCTTTAGGCAGCATTTGAAAATTACAATTCAACTCAAACGTTTCATGTCTATCACTTTTGTCATATTTACTTTCGCTATCACGATTAATATGCATTATTTCATCAGGTTCTTCAATTGCTTGATCAGTTTCATCTTCCTTCAATAGAGAGATCACAGATGCCCATTTTTTATATTCTGCTCATTTACATTTATAAACCATAATAAGTTGTACAACACAGCAATTAAAACCACAAAGTTAATCGTAGGGGAAAGTATAGCATATTCATAGAAAATATTTCTGAACAAAAGTGGTCGTGAAGGGAACTCGATCAAAACCTTGATTGTAAAAACCGTTTGCCACTCTCAAAAAAGAGGCATAAATGTGACAAATTCATTTTAGTTTCCATTAAGACTGTCATATTGGAGGATACTGTCAAGAAATTGTTAACGAATAAACAGTTTTACCAGAATTTGAGTGATTCAGCGCCTCATGCGACCGCTCCCATGAAAAAATGTATTCGATACAAAAACACCGATGTCAGTTATAAAAAATAATTATGTAAAACATTTTTTATAATGCAATTTCAGATTACTCATAAAATACATCTTGGTCAATTAATCCTTCAAAGTGCTCAATATGCTTATCCATACATCATAAAACTCATTTACGTGGGGAGAAAAGCAACAGAAAAATATTATTTACAACTTTCCCAAAAGAAAAGTAGACAGAGTTAAGCATACCAGTAAGTTTGAAGGTCAAAGAGATGATAATCAAAAGTACTATTCTAGAGGTTACAAGAAACGTAGTAAAAAATCTCTCATCGCGGGATTACAGCAAAAAAAACAAAATATCTTTTTTTATTTGGTTTTGGGATCAAAGATAGCTAATGAGCGTTTGAAGTGGAATCTTTTGAAAGTGGAAAACCAGATGATATATATATAATTTATATCAGTGTAAATGTGTATTTTTTATTTTGTCAGAAAGCATTTTGTTTTACTTCATTCCAAAAAATAATTTTTTAAGCCTTTTATATTTTCAAGATGCTCGCGCCCCCCTCGAAGGGTTATCGCGCCCCCCTGGGGGGGCGCGCCCCACAGTTTGAGAAGCACTGGTCTAGTGGTTACGGCCGACATGTAATGAGTCGCAGCCTAGTGATACTAAAGACCTACTGTGTAGATGGGCTGATACAAGTTAAATCTGGCGAGGATCAATTCCATCCCGTTGGCGTGGTTTGGAATTTCGGAGAAGGGGATATATATGTATAACAGCTCAGATGTCGTCCTCGGCACCTGACCGGGGTTCAAAATCACGAGGTTCATCGCTAATTAGATATTTATGGACATATCTTATTTGGGTTTATTCCAACGCTTACGCAAGAAAAGAATTGTATTAGATAAGAAAAATGAACTTCTTGTTCAGACAAAATTTCATGGGGAGTTTTAAAGTCCGTTCAATGAACCGATGCTCCATCCTTTTTTAATATATATATATTTTCCCCTTCCGTTCTTTTATGTTTCTTTGAAAGAAGTGGTATGCACATCGAATATAACATTTTTTCAATGCACGCACGTAACTTAACCTTGGTAATTACGAAACAAAACGCCCTCCATTCAATTGGTACAAAGATATGAATATAATTTTTCCCACTGTCTGAAGGGAAAAAAAAGTGTGAGTCATAATAGACAATAGGAATAACATGTTCTCTCTGTTTTTCTTTCTTTTTCGAATGCACGATTCAAATAATTTTGAACATTCATTTGTGAAATTGCAGTATTGTAGAAAGCGAGAATATTCCGGGAAAGCTTTTAAAATATTTATTTTATTTTCTGAAATAGCGTACTTGTATTTTTATTTATGGGATATTAAATAACACACTTTAAATTTGGGGATAATGTGAGTTCAAAAAAAAAAATTTTTTTTTCAATTCAGAGCGCAGTTTTAATGGAAATATTTATTATTATTGCGGTTTTTGTAGATATTGTGAATTAAATTTTAATATCGAATCATAATGAAAAAAATACGATTTTTATAACCTATTCTTTTTAAGTGTATCAGCCAAATTATTTTCAAGTATAAAGAACAACATATATATATTTTTCTTTTTCCACAAAGGGAAAAAAAATGTTTATGCATAAAACCACTTTTGCAGCATTAATGTTATTGTGCATAATTTGTTTAATTCAGCTATAAATATTTTTTGTGTATATTTAGGAAATAATTTGATTTGATAATAATAGTAGTAATAAAACTGCTACGTTACTGCTGAAATTAAAGAACTTTAAATTTGAAACAATTTGATATATATATATGTTGCTAATACTATTAGTTTAATAAAACTAGAATTAAATCACTTTTGCGCATATCAATAAGTTTCTTTGTTATTTACAATGGACTAAACTCGTGTGACGTCATCGTCACATGATAAATGCAATCATGTGTTTCCAGCCAATCAGTTCAATCCCTTTGCTGTTGCCACCTTTATTTTTTGCAGAAATTTTCTTTAAAAAAATACATATTTGTCAACAATAATTAGGCAATAGGTAGACAAAAAATAACGTATAATTTTAAATATTAAAATAATTTTTTAAATTTTGAAATATTTTTTGAAGAATCTTAATACTTGAACATCTTTACCCAGTTATCAAATTCGATATTATACAAAATTTTACAAATAGAGCAACAAGCTTAAGTCATATGTCATTTTTGAATTCATAAGTGAACACATGATTGCATTTATCACGTGACCGTCATGAATTTAGTCCATTCCACGAGTGGGGAAACGCATTATTCTTACTGTTGCCATTTATATTGTATTATAACACATATTGAAAATAAAGAAATACAAAAATACCCTTCTCTATCAGACTAAATACATACCTTATATTCTCCTAATTTTCATGCGGGGGATTTTCATGTTCAGTTCCTTTTATCCTGACATTTTTCGTTGAATTTAGAATGGAACTTACAACTAAATTCGAACATTGCTTTCTACGAAGATTACAATCTAAATCACTTTATTTTACTACATATCATTTCTAAATATGAAATACGATGTTTAAAAGTTAAATGAAGGACAATGTCCAACGAATTTAAAGGATAATTTCTGTGGTTTCTTCAACAACTGTGAAAATGGACACTTCTCTTGCTACAAAAATGTTATAAATTTATTCACGAAATTAAGATTCTGTTTCGACATTAATTTCTTGCCGGAAGCAATTATTGATCGCAAATCATCAGAATTCTAATCGACAAAATGGTATTCAAATGCTTCGCCCCACAGAGATTAGGTTTTGACAGTCGTTTATGTTCCTGACGAAAGCATTTGATAGCGGAATGTTAAATGTAGTAGTATCTGTTTTCCGCATCAACTGTTCGGAGAAAATGCAACGACTGTGGGTAAGAGAGGAATTGTCAAATTTAAAGCTGTTTCCTCCTGCATGTGACTTTGGAACGTACAGGGCGTGGTATAATCAACAAGGCCAAGATGAAGACCAGATGGTTTTAATTCTACTACATTTCTTTGGTGACACTCAGCGAACGAAAAGAAATCAAAAATGTATCACGTCCGGACAATTTTAAAAAAAAAACATTTTTTGCTCAACATTGTTACTTCTCAAATTTGTTAACTGAATTTTGCATTAGCCACATGGAAAATCATACTTAAATCAGATGATTTTCTTTAAACTTTCGCTCTCTGCTTCTTGTTCGATATTTTTCCTTTTTAAGGTATCGGACTACGTTCGAAACCGTGATTTTGAAAAAGCTTATAAATGAATGATGTTTTTGAGAGATGTTTAGTGTCACCTGAATTAGAATATAAATGCAGAATTATTTTTAGAATAATATTACAATAAAAAATTATTTGAATGCAATTATTTGGTAAAAAAATGAGAATGAAGAACATATTTTCATAACATTCTCCTTTTATGAAAAATACCTCAAAAATAATATTTTGCCTATATATATATAGCTAAGGATTATGTACAGAGCTTGAACTAGGATTTTTAAAATATATGACATAGAAGTGGATTTACTAATATTTTAATACGTAGGAGAGTAGCGAACTTTAACAAAATGCACCGTTTATGATTTCAATTGATCACAACTCTCTATAAACAATGTGAATTTTTCATATAAATCCTAGTTCAGACTCTTAGCAGTAGTCTTAGGATATATATTAGCAAAATATCATGTTAAACATTTCTCATAAAAGAATGTTTTGAAAATATGTCATTTTCTTTTTATTTTTACCAAAAAGTTACATTTAAATAATTTTTTATTATAATCATATTCTTAAAACAATTTTAACAACAGCAAATGACACTAAATATAGAGAAAAATTATTCATTTATATACTTTTGTAAAATCACGGTTCCGAACGCGGTCGGATACCTTGAAAAATTCACTAAATGTTTACTTTTTTGTACCCTGCTCAAAACTGCCAAAACTTGATTTATCAAGTTTACAAATACTGAAACTTGATTGTATGAGTATGTGATGTTGTGTAATAATTTAAAGTTACTGTTGAACCTTAATGAATAGTTCTCTCTTCAACAAAAACTAATTAAATAATTTTACGTAAATACCTAAGAAAAAATAATAAAAAGTATAAATAAATATATATAAATTTTAAAAAATTGCAAGGAGCATTATATATTATGAACTCGTTTAGAGCTAGGTGATTTTTCCAGTTAAGCCTGATTCGATTTAAAAGTTGGTATGAAATCATTAATGTAATAAAATATTAAAAAAAAATACGCCAATATTTATATTTTATAATCATTTTCCAAGTTCTATACGTTCCAAACTCAGATCGCATCGGTGTGATTACGGGCCTTAAAACGGGGAAAAGCAATTTCACGTATGATACCGTGTTCTCTGAAGTGATCACATATATATGATCATGGTCCTGAACTGGCTAACCAAAATTTTAAAAAAGTGCGATGGAATGGTCATTTATTTATTAATTATCACAAAGTTTTCTTTGAGTATTATTCTGTATTAAATACTTCAGCCTCCCAATAAAAAAATACCAGACAAAAATAGAGTTTAATTTAAATAAAAATTATAACATTACTTTCCATTTCCTTAACATAGAAAATATTAAACACTGCTACACAGCAAGGAATAAATACTGCATTGCGATTCAAAAGACTCCACACAGCAGCGGTAGAAAAAAATAGTTCCTACAAAAATTTGTGAAAAATTTAGTCTACTTGAAAGTTGTTTGTATAAAATTTTGTTTTCTGATTCTCATTCCAAGAATTAAGATTACTAAAAATGACCTTAAAGGGTCCTTCACAATCCAATCTGAAGCTCAATCTAGACAGTTCTCAAGAGGAAATACTTTTCACCGACTTCAAACGCGAACTTGGTTCCAAAGCTAATGTAAATCGACAAATACAGGCGCCAAACTGGAAACATTTCCACATATTCTTACAGAAAGAATAAAAGGTATTTTAGCATACCTGCTGTAAACCTCGCAGACCCCCCTCTGGTTCTAAAAGGGACCCGATGGGGTGAAACGCTTTACCATTTTTCAGGTAAGCAGGACATTGGTCTGCGTATCGTAGTGGTTAGATAAATGGAAGCAATACTTTCTAGGAAGAATGTCTGAGGAGCTGTGGTATGTCTGCTAAAGGGGTCTTCGATAAAATCGTCGCTGTTGAAGGACGTCTGTCTACAGGTAAATTAAGATTGTCGGCTCGGATTATTTTCTGGAACAGAAGACTGTAGAGATGCAGGCAATTTTTTGTAATTTTACGGTTGGTGTGAGAGAGCTTTAAAAGGTTACAGGCACCTTATCTGTAGACATGGAATGTCATCTAACTACTTATTTTTCGAATGGTTTGTGCAGACATGCGCATTTAAGGTGTTTGCTTTGAAGCACTTACTAAGTAAAACTAAGCGTTAAATTATCACATTTTAGTGTTTGAACCAGAAAATAAAACACCCAAAGCAGCGTTTCTCAAACTGTGGGGCGCGCGCCCCTGGGGGGGGTGATAACCCTACAAGGGGGCCGCGAGTATATCGAAAAGTTGAAAACAAAAAATTATTTAAAAAAACTATTAACTTACTGAAAGTAAGCGTAACAAAATACATTCTGACATAATAAAAAAGTAAAATACCCATTTACGTTGACATAATACACTTAAAAATGTATCAGTATTACACAATGTGTTTCATAATTAATTTAACAGTACTAAGTTAAGAAAAAGTTTAAAATTACGAATGGCTCTCCATGGGCATGCCATAAAATTATACATAAAATGTATTACTTATCTTGATAATTTGTACGGTTTATAATTAAAGCTGTATTGCATTTTTAGAGGGAAAGTACATTATTATTGCTTTCAATACATTATTACTGTATAAAGGGGGCGCGATGAAAATTATGACTGAAAATGGGGTCGCGAATACTGAAAGTTTGAGAAGCACTTACATAAGGCTATTCGTAAGTATACACTGGTGTGCAAAAATTAAGGACGAGACGGTTTTTTCAATATAACTTTGTACAAAAACTTTCCAAATCAACACATTTAATACCGTATGATCCCCAATACGTAAGGACATGTGTAATGTAAGCAACACTTACTAAAAGAGAAATCAGAGGGATAAAAAGAAGCTTGATTGAAAAAGTAGCATGGAGCGCAATGCGACTGAAGGCCGAAACATCCCTGTGATGGGTGTCCAGCTAGAAACATCCAGTCTTTAGTAGGGGATATGATCTCCCCTGACTGCTAGGCAGGTTTCAGAGCGTCTGCCCATGCTGAGAATGAGGGTGTCAATGAGTTGTTGAGGCATTGCTGCCCATTCGTCTGGCAGCGCCAATCGAAGCTCCCGAATCGTTACTGGTGGTAAGGTACGAGCTGCCAAGCGTCTGCCTAGAAAATCCCATACATGCTCGATGGGATTGAGATCCGGAGATCGTGCCGGCCAATCCATACGTTCAATATCCTCACTCTCTAAGAGCTGTTCGGCAGCTACTGTGCGATGACATGGTGCATTGTCGTCCATGAAAAGGAACTGCAGACCCATAGCGCCTCTAAAAAGACGCACATATGGAAGAAGAATCTCGTTACAATAACGGGTCCCGTTGACTGAACCTGCGTCGAAGATGTGAAGGTCTGTACGACTACCAAGCATGATGCCACCCTTAACGAGAACACAGCGACCTCCATACCTGTCCCTTTCAATGATGCTCGAGGGATGATTGCGGCTTCCCCGCTCTCTCCAGATGAGTATGCGATGAGAATCGCTACTCAAACTGAATCTGCTCTCATCTGTAAAGAGTACTCGTCCCCATTCATTGTCTCTCCAATTCCGGTGTTCCCGGCACCACAAAGAACGCCTTCTCCGATGGGCAGGCGTTAAAGGTACACACCGTACAGGGCGTCGTGTAAACAGACCACCACCGAGCAGTCTTCTGGTCACGGTAAAACGCGATATCGGTCGTCCAGTCGCCTGTGTCGTGTGTCTAGCGATTTCTCCCGCTGTCTGCCGCCTGTTTCTTCTGGCCTGTAAGACAATGTACCGGTCATCTGCGGGTGTGGTTCCTCGTGGACGACCACTACTGAACCCCCGGATAGCTGTTCCTGTAGTTTGAAATTGTCTCCAAAGTCGTGAAACGATGCTGTGAGCAATTCCGAGCTCTGCAGCCACACTTGTCACACTGCGGCCTTCCTCCAACTTCCCAATGATTCGACCTCGGGTAAAAGCATCCAGATGTCGTCTAACAGATTGATTATTCGCCATTTCTCGCTGAGGCAGCAACTCGGTGTGATTTTAACTGCTATACGGCGTGCAATCTCTTTGCCAGAAATACTGATCTTACACCGACAACATGCTTTATACTATTCAGACACTCCCCCATTACGTCTACCTGCATATCTGCGCATGCGCTACCGTACATCACCTTACTTAATCTCCTGATTGGTCTTTCTGTCCGCTCTGCCTCTTCGTTCAGCTGATATGCTAATTTTTCGACTTCGTCCTTAATTTTTGCACACCAGTGTAGTGTATTTTATTACATTTTCAATGCAATAAAAAAATATCTATAAGTAGAATAAAATTCAAGAAATTACGTATTATTGTGTATTTTTCAATACGCATTTAAAAGTTACCGCCAAATCTGGCGTATAATGCGGACCTAGACTTTGAAGCTCCAATTTTTAGATTTTAGGTGTATTCACCGTACAACACGCACCACTTTTCTTACGACGAAACTATAAATGCACGTGCGCAATGCTCATATATTGAAGCCATTTATTTGAGGTATTATTCCAAGCTTTAGTAAAAAATAGTATACTTCTAGAATTAGAATCCTTTAAATTCAAAGAATGTTATTTCTTTCAAAGAAAGCATACTTCGATCCATGTAGAAGTCTAGTTTTTTTCTATGCTCATCTTTTTTTGTTTTGTTTTTCAAGCTTTTATTTTTATACCCCGCGTATAACGCGCACCCGTAAATTTCAATCTTATTTTTTGAGTTAAAAGTGCGCGTTATACGCAGTATTTTACCGTACATACGAAAAATACATTTTAGTTAGAAAAAATAAATACCATCTGCCGTGTAACTCCATGAATTCATTTGAGAATTCTTTTAACTTTTCCGATATACTACATATATGTAGAACAGTGGCTCACACAAGGGGGGGTCCTCGGGTCCGGAACTCCTCCCCCTAAGCTTTTGATTTTTTTTATTGATTATAATCCTATGCGTATGGTACGTAGAATATAATTAAGTTAACTCAAACTCAGTGGCGCAACAGCCCATGAAGGCCAGTGCCTACTGTGCCCATCCCAGTATACATGACCATTAGGCGCTGAGGTGCATGAGCAGATGTCTCAATCAGGTGGTCAGTGTGAAGCGAGACCCCCCACTGTTCAAGTCCCCAAGTAAGCTTGGTATTCATTTACTAACCCACTGCAATAGGGATGAAAGGATGATTTAGTTAAGTATTTGTTATTAATAATTAATTATTATTAATTAATGTTAATTATTTATTCAATAAATAATTTTTTACTGTTTTTTGTTCCAGAAAATCGACAAAATTAAAAGAATATAATTGGCGGGGCGTATTGGGGAGAATGGAGGACCTTTGACCCTGGAAAAATTACTGTGTGCACTACTGATATCGGTGAAAAGCTAATCGAATCACTCACACATTCACTCTTCTTTCATCACAAGACCCACAATGTAGAGGGGACCGTTGCAAGTTAAATCTTTCGAGGCCCGTTGGTGTGATATGGGAGCTAAGAAAGGCGGATGCCAGCTCAGGTGTCGTCCACATCACTTGACCATGGTTGAAAATTAGCAGATCCGTCACTAATAGTTCACGTGCAGCTCTATAGTGTGACGTTAATTTAATTCAATCACTCTTTCATCACAAAATCTATTAGATCTACATACTTGAAAATCGACTGAATAGAGATCCCGGGTTTTGCAAAAACTGACTCTTAAAGAAGGTTACGGGGCGTTAAACAAAAAATGTACCCGTTTTTGAGCTATTAAGCCTATAGACTTTAAATTTGATAAACATGTTTCTCTTATTGAGTAGAGATTCACGATGGAAAAATTTGGAGGAAATTGTTACTCAAGTGGGGTTAAGGGACATTTAAATAAATAAAAATTCCTTTTCTGAATTTTTCAACTTCGGCAAATTTATTTCTTCTGATGAGTAAAGATCCGCTAAGAATTGGTTTTAGCATAAATCGATCCCAAGGGAGGTTACAGGTTTGTTATTGATTTTTAAAAATTCCCATTCTTGAAATATTAGGCCTACAGACGAAATTTGGTAAGCCTGTTTCTTTAATTGAGTAGAGGTCCGCCAAGAGCTGGTTTTACGGAAATTTAATCCCAAAAGGGGTTACGAAACATTAAAGGGGTGATATTGATTTTTAAAATTTCCTGATTTTCAACTATTAGATCGACAAATTTGAAAAGTTCGAAACATTTCTCTTTTGTTGTGTAGAGAAGTCCGTTGGAAATTAATTTTGTGGAAATCGCCCCCAAGGGGGATGGCTACGGGGGCGTAAATGATAACTATATTTCTGTTTTAGAACTTCAAGTCCTGTTTTTTTTCCCAAACCAAGAAGCTAGGGCGATAACAATATATTTCAATACAATCATAAGCTTAATTCTAGGGGATTTAGATAACAATAAACTAAAAAGAGAACGTATAGTCTTACAATTTCATGAAAATACTCATCGATGCGGGTGTGGATAACAATTAGTATTATTATAACAATAATAACTAATAGAATTTAATAATAAAAGATGTTGTACAAAGGAAATACGTTGAGACAAGATTATTACCGTAAAATCCGGCGTATAATGTGCACCAAAACTTTCAAGCTATAATTCTTTATTTTTATGGTATATTCGCTGTTTATATAACGCGCGCGCCCTTTTTTACGAAGAAACCTGAAATATACGTTTGCAATACTCTTATGTTTTGAAGTCATCAATTCGAAGTATTGTTTCATACTTTAGAAAAAAATAGTATACTTCTGGAATTACCGCCCTTTAATTTCATAAGGAATGTCATTTGTTTTAAATAAACAGTTTTCGATAAATGTAGAAGTCTTAGTTTTTTTTTTTTTTGTATGCGCTTGCTGTGCGCAGTAAGCAAGCTAATATTAGTGATTTACGTTCAACGATGCAGATGATTCAAAATAATCATCAGCAATATAAAGGGTGTTTTTTTGAGAAGTATAGAACTTTAAATTGCAATAAAACAACAACAATTCGATTGACATGAATTTTTTTATTCGAAAGATAATCTTGTGGCATTACATTTTAAATATGATTTCAAGGCGTAGATTCGCCAATGGCTGGCTCGATGTAAACGAATTGCCGTTGTTCGATTTTCATAAGCGAATTTTGTTTAGCGATGAAGCGCACTTCTGGTTGAATGGCTACGTCACCAAACAAAACTGCCGCATTTGAAGTGAAGCTAATCCACAAGTGTATGGTCGAAACACCGTTAAATCCAGAAAAACTGACTGTTTGGTGCGCTTTATGGGCTGGTGGAGTCATTGGTCCGTACTTCTTCAAAAACGATGAAGGCCACAACGTTAAATCAATGGTGATCGGTATAGAGCCATGATTACTAACTTTTCATTCCTGAATTGAACAATCATGATGTCCAGAAGCTGTGGTTCCAACAAGACGGCGCAACATGTCCCACAGCTCGTGCCACAATCGATTTATTGAAAGACACGTTTGGTGACCGCCTAATTTCACGTTTTGGACCGGTGAATTGGCCTCCAAGATCTTGTGATTTAACACCGCTGACTATTTTCTGTGGGGCTATGTAAAGTCATTGGTCTATGCGGATAAGCCACAAACGCTTGACCATTTGGAAGACAACATTCGCCGTGTTATTGCCGATAGACGGCCACAAATGTTGGAAAAAGTCATCGAAAATTGGACGTCCAGATTGGACTACATCCGAGCCAGCCGTGGCAGTCATAGCCAGAAATCATATTTAAAATGTAATGCCACAAGATTATCTTTCGAATAAAAAAAATTCATGTCAATCGAATAATACATCGTTGTTTTATTGCAATTTAAAGTTCTATACCTCTAAAAAACACCCTATATTTTCTTGTAATAATAAGTTTTTCCTCCAGGAAAATAATAATAACATTAAAACGTATATTCCAACTCATACATTCGATTTTAAAATGGCTCCTTATAGGCAAATATACGTATGGGTAAATATATAAAATTCTGTGTGATCATGAAGAATCTTTTAAAAAGCACGCAAAGAGAAAGAGGAGAAAATGGAATGTCTGTGGTATTTTAAAGGAAACAATGTGTTACATAGATTTGTCCTCTTCAACCAATTTTATTAGCGAGAGGATTGTGTTCTTTGTCCTTCTCAATTAATTTATTCTATTTCCATTCACAGTGTTCTAGTTATGATGTATTGTGTAAAAAAGACAGATTTTTTTATGAACCTAATCTTTGAAGAATATTAAAGAAAAAGTTTAAGAGGATCATTTAAATGTGCTTTCCCAATAATGTTTTTAACAATTTTGTTTTTAAGACTGTTTGCGTCGAATGGTGAAGAAAAGAATCTCATCTCTAGATCCTTTTTGTATAGAAAATGTTTTAAAATTAACACATCGATCATTCAAAAATTGTTTTTGGACTTTATGTAATTTTTTAATAATCTCTGTATTTGTTATCTTCTTTTTTTTAATTCAAAAACAGGGGTGGCCACCCGTGGCACGCGTGCCACAGTGAGATATGGGGGAGTTGTAACAATGGCACGCGAAGACTTCATAATTTTTTTTTACAACTCTATTGAAATGCGGTTGTCCCCCCCCAGTGAAAAAAACAACCCTAAAAATTTATTTTCAGTAAACTTAATTGCATTAGAAAAGAAATTTATCCTGTGTGTAGATATAGTTGTGCGAATTGGCTTTCCAAGGCATTTTTCACCCGCGAGATTTTGGAATTTGAGAGAGCGCATTTCAAAATATCTGGAAGCAGGTCCGGCGCTAGGAGTGGGCAAGCCGGGTCCCTGCCCGGGACGGCAACCTTAGGAGGCGGCAAATTGGCTGTAAAATTAACTAGTTTATGAAGAAAATAAAAAAAGATTACACCCAGGGGGTTCCACGAGTCAAAATAAAAATTCGAAAAAAAAAACCTAAAAATGTAAATGCAAAATATTCACGTTTTCTATGGAATCCTAGAGGGTTTTTTTAACGAGTATTCATTAGTATTTAAAGCCGCGTTCCCAACGCTGGTCCCAAGTTTTCAAAAACATTTTCAATTCGATTATCATTCTTTTAAAACACGTTAACTGTGATAGAAGAAGCAAGTGAAAATTCTACATTACGTAATTCGAGGGGTGAAAAACAAGAAATTACGATCCATTGCATCGTATTAGGCAATTGATGTTGATGTTACAACCCCCTCCCCTATTTACGTACTAAGTGGTAATAATATTATGTATTGCTACGCTGTCAACTAAAATTCAATAATTATGTAATAAATATACAATATTTAAAGATAATGCAAGATGGATTCTTATACATAAAATATAAGAGTGAATCCTAATTTATTTAAATTTAGGGAACTCACTAACATATAGTCCAAGACAAATAATTAAATAAATTTTAAAAATTTAGGCAAAATATTTTTTTTTTACGGATTTGATTAAAATTTTCCGCTTAAGAGGTACTTACTAGCTTTGAATATTTCAACAGAAAGTAACACGATATTAAAGTAATTTCTTAAATAATGAAATATATAGTGTGAAATGACTTTTATATAATAACTAGCTGTTATACCCGTTCTTCGCACGGGTGAACTGAAAAATTAAACAACACAGATTGAAGGATAAAGAAGTTTTTAATAAGTTAATTTTACGTGAATTGCAAATTAAATAAAAAAAAGCTTTTTGCACATATCAGCTAAACAAAAAAAAAAGAAAGAAAAAAAACACCTTTGTTAAATTTTAAGTATGTAGATCTAATAGCTGATAAAAAAGGAATTTTTTTATTTATAATTCCCCGTAACACTCTTGAGGGTCGATTTTTGAAAATACCTCCCTAAGCTGATCTCTGCTCAGCAAAACTAACACATTGTTAAAAGTGTTGCGTAATGAACGCTTAAAGTAGTGTAAATGATTTTATATTTGAAAGTGTAATACATTAATATAACTTTCTGTTGTATTTATTTTATGTTAAAATTGTAATATTCGCAAGCAACGCCGTTTCTTAAATTATAATGGCTATAATGGTGATTCAATGGAAAACACAGCGAAATGATAATGATAGAGTCAAGGTGACAAATGTCTAGCTACTTTCATAGCTCGAGCTTTATTAGAGCTTTGTAAGACCCGCCGTGTAGGGGTGCGATGCACGTTAATGCTTTAACTACCGCATTTTTTAATCTTTATTTTTTGGATCACTGCATTGAAAATTAATATACAAAAACATAAGACACTTAAAATTTTGAGATAATAACTATTTTTTTCGGGACAAAATTAATAATAATCCACTTAAAATAAATAGCAATCTTCGCCATCAAAAACGCACTTAAATCAGAACTATTTTTTCGAAAAAATAATAATCGCATATCTGCTGCAAAACTGTTCGCTTTCCCCGCTAAAATACTCATCATAAAACCCGTGCTGTCATATATCTTGGAAGAGTGGATTTCAAAGAATAATCCTGTTAAGTATTGGTAGAATATTCCTTCTAAGTTGGTGTGGTGTGGTAGTTAGGAGAAGGAGGTACCAGCTCAGGTGTCGTCCACGTCACTTGACCGTGGTTCAAAATTACGTGGTTCGTTGCCAAAAGCCCACGTGAAGCTGAACAGTGCGACGTTAATATTCACTCACTCCAAAAAATACAGTACAGTAGTTATAATTATTTTTATACTTAAAAATGCAATATCCGCCTATTCAATTAAAATTACAGCGTTATAATTAATTACTAACCACAAACAAACTATGGAAATATGTCCAAATGATGTAGTGTGAAAGACAAAGTTTATCTACTGTAAGTACCAGAAGCAATAAAAGTATTTATTTTGAAAAAGATCAATTTCTTACTACCAAATGTGCATAATAAAATCATTAAAAAAACATTCAAATAAAGAGAGATTTATGACAACCTCTCCCTTCAAAACTTAGTTTGATTCTGAAATAAAAATTTCACAAACAAAAGATAGACATATGCTGACGTGGGCTTTTTTGCAGCGCACGCCAGAATTGCTTGCAAATGGCAGAATTTTTTTTTTACTTACTTGACAAATATCGTTATATTTTGGACACTTCTCACATTATCTTTATAAATTATAGCCTATGTGTTAGTCTGATGTATAAGCTATATTACTGTAATTTTTCGTTAAAATCCATTCAGTTGTTTTTGCGTGAAAAACTCACAAACTTTCGCATTTATAATATATATCTAGATATATATTTTTTTACCTCAATGGAATGGAACATGTAGATTTATATATTTTTTAATCGGTTAAATTTCATAGTTGTAACAATTTTTAAAATACACAATTAAGATGAATTTTTATATGAAACAAGAAAAGCATATAATTATTATTCAGATTTTTTAAAATCATTTTATTATACCTTAAAAAATGAGAAAAAAAAGTACAAAAAGACAAAGAAAAACTTTCATTTTTCCAATATACTTCAAAAGATTTGAGATTTTTTTTTTTTTTTTTTTTTTTGCCTGCCTAAATCCAATAACTTTATTTCTAATCAATTGTTTAATTTCTTGAAATGTGCTTAAGTTTAAAAAAAAGTAAATAAACGACTCATCAAACACAATGGATGCTGCTGCGAATGAAGAGAGAGGGGTATGTGCGGAGGAGTGAGCGTCCAGATGACGGGCGAGCGCACCTGGGGTTCCTCTTCTCGCCTATGGCAACAGGGGGAGGTGAAACGCTCCGAAAAGGGAAAGAGAGGATTACTCTAGATGCGTTTGGAGGGATCAGACGGCTATGAGTGTGCGCGATAATATTCAACCTTTTTTTTATGCATCCATGTAAATAGCTTGATAAATGTTTTATTTAATTGAGAAACACTCGTCGCCACATCATTTATTTTCGACTCAGTTTACTGATTTGTAAATGAGTAAGGAATTGAGATAGGACAGATGCTAAATATTATTTGTCTCATAATATGCTTTAATTGGTGCAGGAAAAATAAATTAAATAGTGCTTAACAAATAATAGTTTTGTTGCTGTCCATTAGCAAATTCTTTAAAATCAATCGAAAATTAAATTGATCAAAGTATCAATATGTCTATTTAGTGGACGATATAACATTACCACAATGTGTAAGTATTCATTTACTATAATTATAGTAAAAGTAATTTATTTATATCGTGATAACATATTTTTTTAAAAAAATTTATATTTATCAAATTAAAAACATTTATATACATCGTAAATCCGCTCCAGAAATTGTGAATTCTAAGCCCCAAACGTGGTGCACCTAAATACAGTAACACCCCGAACTTCGGTGGTGGGACTGAGTGATAACGGCGTAATTCGAATTCGCGTAAGTCGGGAGGGACATAATTCCATATATAAATACTTATAAATTATGTTCAGTTGGGACCAGGGACAAAAGGAAATAATAACTTAGAACAAAAAGAGTTTAATAAAATCTTCGATAATACAAAATCACAAACCGAAGTTATTTGGATGTATAGAAGGTTTCATAAAATCTCTCTAACAAGTAGTCTCTCTACCGGCTCAAAGGTTTTTTTGCTCCCTGCAAAATTTCCTCGAAGCATGTTAATAGTTTTTTTATTCTTTGTTTTGTTGACAAAATATTCTCTTCGTTGGAGTCTGTATTTTTTAAAATTTGTGTGTCACCCTTTTTCAATTAAACTGAGGCCTTCTGTCAAATTCCGAACCCTCATTCGATCTTCTCATTGAACTGGGTCTAAAGACTCAAGTTCTCTTCAATATCTTGTTTAGTATTTGTATGTTACAGTAGCGCACACAGGAATTTTTCAAGGGGGAAGGAGGTCCAGGTTCGAAAGTCTACCATTCTTGTATCATGTTACTTTTGATTTCGTCGATTTTCGGCAACAAAAAAACAGAAGAAAAAATTATGGAATAAATAATTAGCATTAATTAATAAAATTAATCTCTAATTTATAACAAATATTTAATTAAATTTTACGTACTATATAGAATTATAATCTATCGGACAAAAAATCAAGGTCTTGGGGGTTCAGGAGCTCTAGGACATCCCCCTTGTGTTCGTCACTGGTGTGTTAAGTAAATCAATAAAAATTTCTTAAAAAATTAGTTTCTTATAATTTTTTTAATGTGAACTCTTAGTATACAAACAATGTTGGAAATAATTATTTATTTTGTTTACTCTTGTGCTATAATTTCTAAATTCATATGCAGCATTGTTAGCATTTTACTTAAAATAAATGTTAACACTTAACATACTATTCAAGCTCTAATTAAATTTAGACAGGACAGGGGTGGTCAACCCGCGAGATTCATTACAACTTTACAAAAATACCTTCATTTTGTTCAATATTTTGTTTTTAGTGTAGTGTTTTGTAATAAATAAGTCTCACAACTTTTTCTGTGTCATCACGTTGCTTCTGTTTTTATACATAAATTGCTTATAAGTGGGCTGTATTGCACAGAAGCATTTGAAAAATTTTCCAGTTTGAAAGATCTGGCACAAAAGTTGTGAGCGCTTTTAGATCAAAATCCGCCTGCGAATCATTTCTTTCGAAAATGAAATTTATCAAACATAGACTTAATACCCGAAAACCCGCAACGACATTTCCGATGTGCAAACACACGCATTGAGTTAGACTTGAAAAAAATAACTGAGAAACAAATATCCCACTAATTAAATATTATTGATCATAGTATTATTTTTATTATATATGTTAGCTATGTTTCCATACATGGAAAGTAATGCAAACAATAATAATATTCCCTTTTGTTTTAAATTTTCATTCCAATAAATACAACTGGTGTGCAAAATTAAGATTGACGATCGAAAAATTAGCATATCAGCTGAACGAAGATAAGCGGACAGAAAGCCAATCAGGAGATTAAATAAGGTGATGTACGGTAGCACATGCGCAGATATGCGGTAGATGTAATGGGGGAGTGTCTGAAGTATAAAGCATGTTGTCGTTGTAAGATCAGTATTTCTGGCAAAGCGATTTTGTTTAGCCGTATGAAGTTAAAATCACACCGAGTTGCTGCCTCAGCGAGAAATGGCGAATAATCAATCTGTTAGACGACATCTGGATGCTGCCCCGAGGTCGAATCATTGGGAAGTTGAAGCTAACCGCAGTGTGGGTGCAGAGTTCAGAAATTGCTCACAGCATCGTTTCATCCTTTGGAGACAATTTCAAACTACAGGAACAGCTATCCGAGGGTTCAGTAGTGGTCGTCCACGGGAACCACACCCGCAGATGAATACATTGTCTTACAAAGAAGAAACAGGCGGCAGACAGCGTGAGAAATCGCTACACACGACACAGGCTACTGGACGACCGATATCGCGTTTACCGTGGCCAGAAGACTGCACGGTGGTGGTCTGTTTGCACGACGCCCTGTACGGTGTGTACCTTTAACGCCTGCCCATCGGAGAAGGCGTTCTTTGATGTGCCGGGAACACCGGAATTGGAGAGACAATGAATGGGGACGAGTACTCTTTACAGATGAGAGCAGATTCAGTTTGAGTAGCGATTCTCATCGCATACTCATCTGGAGAGAGCGGGAAGCCGCAATCATCCCTCGAGCATCATTGAAAGGGACAGTATGGAGGTCGCCTAATGTTCTCGTTTGGGGAGGCATCATGCTTGGTAGTCGTACAGACCTTCACATCTTCGACGCAGGTTCAGTCAACGGGACCCGTTATTGTAACGAGATTCTTCTTCCATATGTGCGTCTTTTAGAGGCGCTAAGGGTCTATGTTCCTTTTCATGGACGACAATGCACTATGTCATCGCACAGTAGTTGCCGAACAGCTCTTAGAGAGTGAGGATATTGAACGTATGGATTGCCCGCACAATCTCCGGATCTCAATCCCATCGAGCATGTATGGGATTTTCTAGGCAGACGCTTGGCAGCTCGTACCTTACCACCTGTAACGATTCGGGAGCTTCGATTGGCGCTGCAAGACGAATGGGCAGCAATGCCTCAACAACTCATTGACACTCTCATTCTCAATGGGCAGACGCTGTAAACCTGCCTACAAGGGAGATCATATCGAATAAAAAAGACCGGATGTTTCTTGCTGGACACCCATCACATGTTTCGGCCTTCAGTCGTATTGCGCTCCATGCTACTTTTTCAATCAAGCTTCTTTTTATCCCTCTGATTTCTCTTTTAGTAAGTGTTGCTTACATTACACATGTCCTTACGTATTGGGGATCTTACGGTATTAAATGTGTTGATTTGGAAAGATTTGTACAAAGTTATATTGAAAAAACCGTCTCGTCCTTAATTTTTGCACACCAGTGTATTTGTCATGGGTCCAAATCTGAAATATATTTTTTGAAGTGACAACTTCTATTGGCGCGATTGGCAGGAGAGTGAACTTGAATGAACGTCACGCTCTGGAATGTAACGCTCTTTCGACTTTCTTCGCCTTCATTCGGACATACACACCCCTAAAAAGGAAATGAGGGACATTCCCCCCCTCACCATTCTGACACGCTGTAGTTTGCCCCCCCCCACACAAACACAAACACACCAATACGCCGTAAAAGTAAAGTTTCTAGCTTCGATCAAGTAAGGCTCCCTTTTTCCGTCACCTCTTTCTACTGAAATGAATGCGGGATTCTTTTTAATCCTAGTTGAAGCATGAAAATGAAATGTCATATTTTTAAACAAATAATATATAGATAAATATATATATAAATTTAAGTCAATTTCTACAAAGATCAACAAAGAAAAATTTTATTTTAGCTACTTTATTAAATAGTTACAATTAATATAAATATGTATATTCATATGACAGAATCACAACATTAAGTGGTATTTAATTTTTATTAACTATCACTTAAGTATCGTATTGTTATCCAAAACAATCGTGTATATAAAATGTCAGTTCAACTGAATGCTTTAAAACGTGAGAAAAAAAACATTTTCAAGTTTTAACACAAGTCGCCAAAAGGGTCGCTAAGTCCGTAAAAAGGAAACGAACGTGGCTGTATCTGTAATTCTTTAAATAGTTAGTTTCAGTCAATTAATTTTAATTAATTATAATTAAATTATCGTATTTTTACCCAAAACAATAATGTATAAAATTTTTTAGCTCAAATGAGCAGTTTAAAATGTAAGAAAGAAACCTTTTTAAATTTTGACACAAGTCTCCAAAAGGGTCGCTAAATCACTAAAAATTATGCTAGCGTGACTGTATTTGTATTTCTTTGAATAATTGGTTTTAATCAATTAATTTTTATTAATTATAATTAAATTAGTGTATTGTCATCCAAAATAATCGTGTATATAAAATTTCAGATCAATTGAGTGCTTTAAAATGTATTTTATTAACGATTGAAAATTCCATCAAGATAAATATATAGAGCTAATAGTAGGAATTGAAAAATAGACTTAGAGAAAAAGAGAAATCCTACACTAAAAGTAAACATAAAATGTAGAAAAAGGACTAAATTTTATAGAACTAAGTAAATAGTATAATTATCATTAGCAATATTGCAGTGATCTTAAGGGGTGTTGGAAAGCTAAAATCTTATTTTTTTGACAATTTGAGATTTTACATTTTCAAATTGTATAGATTTTAACCTTTCTAAAAACACCTTACTTTAACCTCTAGGGTATTTAGAAGCCCTTAAAAGTATTTTTAAATAATCATTGAATTTGGGCCAATTTTAATGGCGAAAATTGTAAACAAATTACTTTGTTTTTGCTTAAAAGTGTAACGACTCTATCTTTTATTTTAAATTGAGCCTTTTATTTTTTATTTCCTAGTCGATTAGAAGTCTCACTTAAACATTAAAATCAATTTATCTCAAAATGTAAATGTGCGATGTACCTTTTCTGAGAAACTACTGTTCACAGGTATGTAAATTTTTATGAATTATTTATAATGATGTCTAACATATTAAAATGAGCTTTTGTAAAAACTCAAAATTTAATTTTACATTTAACATTGTCAAAAAGAAACATAAGCTATTTTTGTAAGCGAATTGGAAAATAGTTATATTAATCACATAAAATATACTTTGAGTCTAAAAACAAAATTAAAACAATTGAAAACTTAAAATAACAAAATTAAGTATACACAGGTATTAAGAAAAAGTTACATTAAATAATTTAAATACAAGAAAACAAAATGTAATTTAGAAGACTTTCCTTGCAGCAGCACCGGATATTTTTGTACAAAACTGCCATACAATGACAAAAGAGCTAGTATAAGCCAGAGATTAGGTGATATAAATCTTCTGATTAAATCTTTTTTTAAAGGTCTTGACCTAGATTCCTCTCTTCCCAGTCAACTACCTGTCTTACTATCCCTTTGCTTAAATTAATTAATGGATAGAATTGAATATTGTTAAATTACAACCAAAAATCACAAAGCCGGATCGGGTCTTCTGAGCTAATAACCTATGATTTTAAGTGGAAATTTTAAAGTAGATTTTTTCAAAAGACGAATTAAAGCCTTTAGTTGATTTTTTAAAATAAAAATTCAATTTAATTATGTCAAATGATCCAAATGAAGCACGAGGAAGTATGGAACTACGCTTGACGGAGTTTTTTTTTTATAGATATTTAAATAAAATTTTGAATCTCTCTCTAAAGGATTTATATAACTTATTTCAGCTACCATAAACCTATAGTTTTCTTCTAAGAATACAATTAATTCCCAAATATGATTGTATATTTCGCACAAAAATATTATTTTATGAGTACAGACATATGAATAAATGATTTTATAGGACAATACTAATATCCCCTTTTGTTTTTTTATTCACCAAACTAATCCCAGAAATAACATTACAAAATGTGAAGTTATCACTTCTATCGTGTGATCACATAAGCACACACACACTTTTTTATGTGGCCCGCGGGATTATAATGTTTTTCCGAAGTGGCCCACAAAGTCATTTGGGTTGTCCACCCTTGCTATAAAAGATAATATGCGTTCACATTTCTTTTGCAGGAGCGAAAGTTAGATGTGTTTACTTCGCCTTCTAGAATGAGAAAAACAAGATAAGACGGACATCCAATACGTTTCTTTAAAAAGGGGATAGAGATTTCTGACCATTTCGACCCAAATGTGTGAGCTATGTGAAATTTGAAACAGTCCCAATCGCTGGGGAAAATGCCATTTATCTCGGCACTGCTTGATGAGTTTTTTCAAGGGCAGGGGGAACTGCGACGGTGGTCATGACTTTTTTTTTTTGCTTTTAAACCCTCCGAAAACTGTGCCCCTTCCGAGTAACAACTCACCAAGTATAAAATTGTCTTTTGAGTGTCCACTTCAGGGCCGGCTCTAGCAGTTTTGCCACCCGGGCAAAAATGGAAAATGCCGCCCCTCTACAAAGCAAAAAATAAAAATTAAAAAAAAAGAAGATTAGTTATTCACATAGATATACACCTATAAAACTGGAAAAATTCTTACGAAAAAAAGGCGGCATAACATATATATATTCTTTTAAGTCTTAAAAAAAATTAATTCGAAATTAAGAACATAATTACCTACTATTATTTTAAACAAATTAAATATTAGAGAAGGAATCGCCCATTTCAGCGGGGCATTTTCTTCGAAAAAGAGTCTACTGATGGTAGGTGGGAGGGGGATCTCGCAAGCGTTTATTTTAACTTATAGTAACTACACTCGAGAATAAAATAAAACATTTCATGTGGCTCTCTAGATATCAAAATCTCCAATTACCCCTGTTCCCTTTCGGATAGCTGATACCGGACATCGTATGGGTGAAAGAAATGTCCATTGTGACCCCATTCCGGGGAAGAAGAGAAAGTTACTAGTGAAAGATGTGTAATCATATCAAATTTCATGATTTAACATATAATTCCCGTCTCGAACCCTTCAAGTTTCAACAGAGAAGAAAACTGGCATTTAGCATATAGTGAACAAAATAAGATACGTTAAATGAAATACCAAATTCCCACCCAATGATATTTCAGAAAATACATAAAATTGTTTGTAACAAGAAAAAATATTTCTCAAATTCTATCTAAATACCACCCCTGTCCACTTTCAAGATCAAAGTTGTCAGTAGTGTCTAGATCGTGAAGCGAAAGATCCACTTTGTCTGGACCTTATTATTTGTTTGAATGGTATTCAAAAAGTCTTCTTATTCTTCCTTTGTTGGCGCAATAGTTATGGGTGGGGCAAGGTCTTCTCAAGAATCTTCTACCATTCCAATATCTTCTAAGTAACAGTTCCCCAATTAAAACTTTAAAATCGTCTTTCACATAATCAGCCCATCTTAATTTGATCCTACCCCTAGTTCTAGTTCCAATAGGTTTGTAATTGAAAAAATCTAACGTCAAGGATGAGGGGTCCAACGGCAGATGTGGCCCATTCAAAGTCTAATGAGAAAAATTTACGATTTCCACCCTCCAAATGACTTACTCTCCCTTTGGAGTACAACCTACAAAGAAATTAGTATTCTTTGCATTTCTTAAGGTCATGGGAATGTCAACTCTACATGTCGGACATAGATTTCAACTTGCACAATAGTTTCCGATTTCGAGGCTGGGTTAGAGAATGACAGATAATATACAAAGAATAATCCTCCCCCCCCCGTTTCCATCTGTTTTAAGTTGCTAAAAATTCAAAATGCCAAAACTTAATCACCAAAAATGAAAGTAAAAAACTACAGAATATATCAATTCGATTTATATATATCCAAGAATATTAAAGAATTTGTTCAAGCTATATAAATTGAAAGATTACTAAGGAACTGAGAAAATTTAACGAGGAAGATTTTTTTCTCATGCACATGGATATGTTTTCTTTGCATGTGTTGTTTTTGTTATTAATAATATTTTAATATATCAGTTATGTTAAATGTTATTCTTGGACATTATGAGTTACCAACTTTTGCTTACAATATCAAGAAAATTAAACCTAAAGACATTTAGAATTTTTTTTTGCTCCAATTCTCTTTGGAGCTAATATTTAATCCTTATCGCGCTCATTTTTTTTTTCAAATCGTGATATTTATGCGAGTAGTTATTTCAGGTTTTAATGCCTTAATACAGGAGTGGGCAATTGTTATGGCTCACGGGCACATTGTGAAAGAGGAGGAAACTGGTGGGTGTACCCCACTTTTTAAAAATAATTGCATTCATTGGTTAACTATTCATCTCGGAAAAGGTAAAATTTGTACCTTAAAAATTAATCAATATAAGTTAAATAAAATAGGGGCACTTTTATTAAGTTTATTAACTGTGCAAATTTCATATTAATGCCACCCAGCCACTATGGTGGATATGAACTTCTGCTTGTAACCGAGTAGGTTCGGGTTGGAATCCCGAGTAAGGCATGGTTGTATCTTCTGCGGGAAAATAAATCGGACTTTAGTTTAAAATGGATTTCCGTCTCGAATGGAAAGCAGCACACCCCTTCTGTTCTACGCTGGGATCATCCATCATTTGTAATAAATGTCTATATTCTTCTGCTGGTATTGTATGTTTTTGTTAATCCACTCGTACTTCATATGTATCCCAGTATAAAAACACACGGCAACAACAACACTTCATCTCAATAGCTGCAAGCACATTTAATTTTAGAATCGGTTTGAAAATCGGACTTTTTTCTGCAATTTTTTCAAATCAGGGATGAGATGGCTTGTTGAAATACTCATCAAAGCCTGCAAGTTTGTCATCCAACTTCCATCTACATCTACTCTTGTTGATTTTCATGCAAGAAAAGTTTTACTCACAAATATATGCTGGGCTAAATATAGAGAACATTTTCTGTCTGAGAGATATCTCCAAAAAACCTTTTTTGGCCACTATTTGGAACATAACATGCAAATATTGATTTGAAAAAAAAAACAGATTCCGGTAAAATCCTAGGAGAGCCCACACCCTTGGCGACAAAACGAAAAAAGCGCCAAGCCAAAACGAGATGGCGCCAAGCGAAACCGACAATGGCAGGTTAATGATGTGGCGGATGAAAATATATGTAAAAAATACAGAAATTAAACATTTAAAAAATATATATAAAAACAGCACTTACTTTCTTACTGCTGATCTTTTCCGAGTGGAGTGTACAGCATAACAACAGATTTTAAAAAAGTCTTGAAGGTCTCATCGCTAAGTGAATGATCGTGTGAGCGCTGCCATTTTTATTCTGCGAGGTAATGGTCGAACATACATTCGGCGTGGCTGGTGCAATTTCAAAGAAAGCGTTTTATTATCGACCATTTTACATCATGCCGATCATTACATTTAGGACATTCATAACTCTAAGCAATCGATCCTTCCTTCTTACACTATTCAAACAATTCTTTCTAACCTTTCGCATTCAACAAAGTAAAAAATTCTAAGATATATTCCTTCACACACGCAACCATTCCAGCCCGGTTCCCCAAAACAAAATGAAATTCGAAATGCCCGCCGACAAAATACGAAAATTCCGGAAATAGTTAGGTTTACCATATCTAGTATATCAAAGAGTAGGGTTACCAAGATGGCACAATTATCACCAACAAAAATAATTCGCACCAAGGGTGTGGGCTCTCCTAGGACTTAACCCAGATTCCTCAAATTTCATACGAGTGGAGTAATAGTTCTGCAAGTGGCAAAAGTTATTGCAAGATTCATTTATGTTTGTAATAAAAGGCTTTGAAACTCACATATGTCAGTAGGTAGAGATAGCAAAAAAATAACAAAAAACCTCTCAAATAGGTACAATCTGAGAGAATAAACAGTTTTGTGTTATCTACAATCATAAATTGCTAATCTGTTGCGCGCGCGACTGGTCTTAAAATCTACAGTAAGTGCTGAGATATTTTTCCGAAGAATAGGTCATAGTACCTAAAAGATATAGTATAATTTGTTTGTTTGAAATATTGTTTCTAGCAAAGATTTTTGTATAGTATCATTAACTAAAAACACAATGTTCGTTAATATATCTACAGTTAAAATTTAAGTCTTTAGTTTTTTGTTTTTTTTTAAATCTGCAGTTAATTATTTTTTTCAAAGGCTCAAAGTAAAATCCTGACTAACGTCTGTTGCTTAGCAGTCGAATTCTTAGTTTTAAAGATTTAAAATTGGGCAAATAAGTGCTAATTAAAATTAAAAACAAATCTAAAACGCACAAGGTTTTTATTTTTATTTTCAAGGTTAATTAAAGTTGATAGTCATAAAAATATCTTGCATGACAAGGATATATTAAGTTATTTATTTATTTTTTTGTGTGTGTGTGAAAAATAAAATCATTACATTTATATGTATCAGATGAAGAAATTAACATTTTAAGGGAAGTAAATTTTCATAAGACATAGCTTAACTGATGAATTTAATTTACATTTAATGCCAAACAGAGTTCTCTGTTGCTACTAATTATTTCCTTGTTTATTTTGAGAAAATGATGGTCATCCTGTAAATGTTCTTAATTTTCTCAACTTAATAGTTGTATAATTTAAGTGTATATCTCAATTATTTAAATTAGAAGTTAAAATTAAAAGCACGAGGAATTGATATTTTCACATGAAACAACCTAATTAGGTGAATATTAGAATACTAATTACATTTTTAGCTCACATATAAGATATTAAAAAGAATGTGGAATAAAATAATTCTGTTGTAAACGAATATGGAGATATTTCTATAACAGATAAGTATTTAATTTCATTAGATGTTTTTAATGCAAGCAAAATTTTAAGCTGTGATACTCACAATTCATCTCTTTCTTTAAGAAGAATAGGAAACCTGACAATGTTAAATTGGCTGTTTTCGATGTACCTTTTCTCAAAATTTGTTATATGTACAATTTTGAAATTTTTCATACAACTAAAGTACACCATTCCCATCATATTGAAACGAGCTTTTAGAAAATTTTGAATTTTTTCTTAATTTATAAAATATGTTATCAAACATAGTGAAAAATTTGACCCATTTTTCACATAAAAAAATTTGTAAGAAATAAATTTTTGACTTTTTTTCAAAAAACTCATTTGAGTATTTATAAGCCATCATTATAAATGTATCATAAAAAAATTACATACCTGTGAACAGTTATTTCTCAGAAAAGGTACATCGAACATCAAAATTTACATTTTGAGATAAATTGATCTCAGTGTATAAAGTGACACATTTAATCGGCTAGGAAATAAAAAAAATAAAAGGCTCAAAAGTTATACAATGAAAGATACATGTTTTGTTTTATATCAGACATTCAACTTTTAAGTAAAAGCGAAGTACTTTGTTTACATTTTTCACCATTCAAATGGGCATGGCCTAGTTTCAACGATTATTTAAAGATAGGTTTTAAGGGCTTCTAATTATCCTAGAGCAGGGATGGCGAACCACAATGGCACGCGTGCCAATGATGGCACGCGACAGAATACTTTGGGCACGCCATCGATCAAAAACGATTTGCATTTTAGCTTAAAATAATTAAGTTTACTATGAATTATTATGAACAAACGCTAGTGATCCATCGCGACGCCGACAAGTCGGGGAGCAGACTCGTTTGTTATGTCTTGCGTAAATACTTCGTATATTATAAATTGCTAATGATGCAAAGTTTATCTACGCATAGTGTGTGTATGTAACTATTTGTAAATATATTCAAATTGTTTAAAAAACATATTCTAATGTTTACATTAATAGTTCAGCTTGTATACATCTAATTTATTAATGTGTTCTAATTCTTGTCTTGTAAGTCTGATTGGTAAAATAACTCTCACTGCATTATTTTTAAAAATTTTAATGACCCGAGACAAAAGCAAAAGAGCAGACACTGCAGAAATTTCGTACAAGCACTCATTTCCTTAAAACAAATAAATCTGCCCATGAGCCCTGAGTTGTGCGCCGTCAGTAAAAAGGATTTGTTTTGGCGGGGGGGAATCAAGCGAGAGCACATAGAATAGTCAGTTTCATCGACACAACTGTACATTTAAAGTTTTGTGTTAAACTTACGATTTTTAACTGCTATTTAACATGGCTAGTTCGACAAAAAAAACAAAAAGTGCAAGATAGTAAGTGTAGCAGAAAATTTCAAACTTGGTGGGCTGAGAAATATGGCATGACCAATAAAGGCGACAAAGCGATGTGTGTTTTATGTTCTGGAACAGTGGTATGCAGAACATCGTCTGTAAAACGGCATTTTGAAACAAATCACAAATCCTTTTGCGAAAAAAGCGAACCAGAGCAAAAAGAATAATTGCAAGTGCAATAAAAAACAGAAATAAAAAACAGTCGACGTCTATGTTTAAATATGTAAGCAAATATTGTCACACAAGTGCGGCAAGTTACTCGGCAGCAAAGGCTATTGCTCGGCATGGTAAACCTTTTCAAGAGGGAGAGTTTTTGAAGGGAGCTTGGTTGGCAAGCGCGCCCTCTCTTTTTGATGATTTTGATAATAAAGATAAGATAATTCAGCGCATCAAAGATATTCCTCTATCTAGAAACACAATAAAAGATAGAATCTTAAAACTAGCAGAAAATGTTACAAAAAAAAAATGACATTAACTCCGCTCCTTTTATATCGCTATATCTTGACGAAAGTATTGACATCAATAAATCAGCACGTTTAGCTGTCTTTGCTCAATATTGTGTAGGAAACGTCATTAAGGAAGAATTAATTGCGATAACATCGTTGTTAACAACTACAAAGGGCACAGATATTTGTACGGTAGTAAGAAATTCGCTTGCTGAGAAAGAAATTGATTTGAAAAAAAAATTGTTTCAGTAACCACTGATGGTGCTCCAAATATGGTAGGCAAAAAAATGGTTTCATTTCTTTATTTAAAACAAACGTAGGACATTCTATTCTTGAATGCCACTGCATTATTCACCAACAAGCCTTATGTGCAAAGAGTAGTTTAACATCTCTTGATAATGTAATAACGTTAGTCAAAAAAGTCAATCTCATATCGTCGCAGGTTTTAAATAAGCGAAAGTTTGATGCTTTGTTGGATGAAGTCAATTCGGTGTATAATGGCTTACTAATGTATAATAATGTTCGCTGGTTGAGCCAATGGAAAGTACTTCAAAGATTTGTTGATGGCTTGGAAGAAATCAGACTGTTTCTACAAAATATGTTGATGGATATTATGTGACTTTTAAAATTAATGTTTTTATAGACATATGCCAACATTTCAATGAATTGAAAGTAAAGCTTCAAGGTCCGAATAAGACAGTTATTGTCATGATGCATCTTATTCGCGCTATTGAAGCTAAACTGTATGTTTTCAGAAACGATATTATTACAAGAAACCACAAGTACTTTCCAAACTTGGAAAAAAAATATCAAAGATTTAGATGCCCAAGAGAAACGAAATGAAGAAATAGTTATTGATGAATTTATTTCCATAATTGATTCTTTAATCAAATACTTTTCAGCGAGATTTTCTCAGATCAAGGAATTATCGGAAACGTTTAAATTTATTATGTACCCTGATGTGATTTCGTTTCATAAACTGAAATTGTCTTAATTCGATTTGTTGGAAATTGAAGAATTAGAATTTAAAGTGCAATTGATTGATGTCCAGTCTAGTTCAATGTGGATATAAAAGTTTATTGAAACAAGGAAAAAGTTAGAAGGGATTGAAGCAGAAAGATTAACAAGCAATATAAGTAAAAATGCCAGTAAAGAGTTTTTGGAAACATGAAATTCGATTGCAGACGCATTTAACTGTTTGAAGAAGATGGTTTATGCAATTTTAACCATATTTTCAACTACCGTCGCCTGCGAGTAATTATTTTCAGAGATAAATAACATCAAAGACTCGCTTAGAAACCGTTTAACAGACGACTCTAATTCAGCATGCATTCTACTAAAAGTAACATCTTATAATCCTGATATAAGTTATTTGTCATCTAATCTACAACAACAGAAGTTAGACTAATGCTATTTTAATTTAAATTACAAGTATAACTAAAACATTTACTACAATACACGTATTAAATAAAGAATTTTGATTTATTCGTATTTAGTTTTATTAGTTCTTCAATAATCACAAGTCAAAAGTATTTGATGGCACGCCTATAACTGATTAAACGTTTTTTTAGAAAAAATGGCACGTTGACCCAAAAAGGTTCGCCAACCCTGTCCTAGAGGTTAAAGTAAGGTATTTTTAGAAAGGTTAAAATCTATACAATTTGAAAATGTAAAAATATCAAATTGACAAAAAAATAGGATTTTAGCTTTCCAACACCTCATAACTAAATATTTTCTTATTTAAAAACAATAAACTGAATGTTCGTTATTGCTGATTTTGGTTTCCATTGCCTATTTAAAAATAACTACAAAGTAATTGTTTCGTAAATTATGAAATATTTTATTGTACATTATTATAATTGCTAGATTTTTATTTATTTCATTCTGTGAACTATTATCTATCAAAGAATTTTTACGTATTAAAAGTATTTGAAGATGTAATGCATATTAGATGGTCTTTTCTTCTGTGCTGATATTTATATTATAATTTCAACACAATTGCGGAAGACTTTCTGATGTACTAAACTCTCTAATTCACAAGATTTTGTTTTGCGGGTAAGTATTTAAATAATATCCAGATGTTATTGATGCTTGCTATTAATGCTAACAGAATTATATACAATTGATGAAATTCATTAATTTTTTTACTCGGTTTTTCTTAAAATGCTCTTATTTAAAATTTCATACATACCATTATATTAAGTATTAGTAATAGTTATACAGAGTGTTTTTTTCCAGGTATAGAAGTTTAAGTTGGCATTACTTTCCAAGATGGCGACCGATTTTACAGCTGTCAAGTGATTTATTCTCAGTTTGGTTTGGCAATTCATCATGAATAGACTCACGCCTGAACAACGCTTTCAAATTGTGCAATTTTATTTCGAAAATAATGGTCGATTTTCATAAGCGAATTTTGTTTAGCGATGAAGCGCACTTCTGGTTGAATGGCTACGTCTACAAACAAAACTGCCGCATTTGGAGTGAAGCTAATCCACAAGTGTATGTCGAAACACCGTTACATCCAGAAAAACTGACTGTTTGGTGCGCTTTATGGGCTGGTGGAATCCTTCTTCAAAAACGATGAAGGCCACAACGTTACAGTCAATGGTGATCGGTATAGAGTCATGATTACTAACTTTTTTATTCCTGAATTGAACAATCAGGATGTCCAGGAGCTGTGGTTCCAACAAGACGGCGCAACATGTCACACAGCTCGTGCCACAATCGATTGATTGAAAAACACGTTTGGTGACCACCTAATTTCACGTTTGGGACCTGTGAATTGGCCTCCAAGATGTTGTGATTTAACACCGCTAGACTATTTTCTGTGGGGCTATGTAAAGTCATTGGTCTATGCGGATAAGCCACAAATGCTTGACCATTTGGAAGACAACATTCGCCGTGTTATTGCCGATATACGGCCACAAATGTTGGAAAAAGTCATCGAAAATTGGACGTCCAGATTGGACTACATCGGAGCCAGCCGTGGCAGTCATATGCCAGAAATCATATTTAAAATGTAATGCCACAAGATTATCTTTCGAATAAAAAAAAATTCATGTCAATCGAATAATACATCGTTGTTTTATTGCAATTTAAAGTTCTATACCTCTCAAAAAAACACCCTATACATTAAATTTAAATCGTAGAAAAAAGTACCGAAAAAATATAATTAAATAAGTATAACAATACTAAAACTTTTTATAACTAAAACATACTCGTATGTCTAAATTCTGTTCTGTTATCAGGACAAGAAAACCACAAAAAATCTTCCAGCGGAGTAATTTCAATTCCTCACAGCTCGAGAATTATGTTTTCAGGAAAAGGAACCCTCAACTCAACTTCCTCGTCTGCGCAAGGCCACGACAATAGAGCAGATTAACACACTGCCTTTCTTCTTTCGTTAGAACTGATTCAATGGACCTGATTCAATGGGAGGGACAACGAAGGGGACATCGTAGTTGTAAGACGTTGCTCCTTTTTTTCACAGCTTCTTTTTCCTAGCGGAATAAAATTGTTATTATAGGCTTTTTCCCCCCCTTCCAGAGCCTTCGAGAACATAATTTGATTTCGTGCATTGATCAATCTTCTAAGCAATTCTTTGCTTTTTTTCTTTCTGAATCCTCATACGTGTTAATGTTTTTGTTCTCTTTTCTTTTTTATTCCTTTTCTCCAGTAAAAGGTCATACCAAGTGAACATTCTAAGCTGTATGAATAGGATTTTTAACTCTTTAATTATAATCGTAGTTCAATTTAAAATACAGAATGTTTAATATGACTCAAATTCATCACAAATTTAAAATGTAGTTATGGAAATGTAATGTAACTTAAAGATACAAAGTTTGTGATTTTTTCTGTTATTATTGAACAAATTTGCATCGCTTAAAATGTTCATTGTAGGGGGTGGTTGGTAGTCTTAGGGACACGCTCTTGAATCCATGTCAGTGGCGTACACAGACCTCTCTTATGGAAGGGGGGGGTACACTCTAAAAAATACGTAGACGAAAGCACCGAGGGGCTTTGGTAAACGTCAAAAGTCTGTCTATGCGAGGTTGATCCTCCACCCCTTGTATACGCCACTTGTCCATGGCCAGAGATGACCAATTTGGGTTTCAGCCCAGAATCCAGTCGTAAGAATAACAGAGTAAGTTTTACTTTAAATGAAACTTACTCTTAAAATAGACCCTTGATACTGTATAAAGGGAAACACACCACATCATGTGTCATCCTCATTACTTGAAGGAAGTTCAAAAATACGAAACACGATGCCAATAGCACACTCACCTTGATTAAACGCCCTGTTAATTTAAGATTCATTTTATTATCAAGCATTTGTTTGGTTAACAAAACTAAACTCGAAAAATATTATAAACTAATTCTTTAATCCTATAATCCTAATATGTTAACACATCACTACTAAAACTAACTATTATATATATATATAGGCAAATATTCTGTCTCGGCAGAAACACACAAGTTTTACTCAATTAGAAGAAAACGTTAAAAGTCATAATTACAATTGCTTACTATTAGTAATTATACTCTGCTTTCAGGCATTCTATAAACAAGATCTTTGCTGTAGCAGAAAACTACTATTTTTTGCCATTTGATGGAATATAAAACCATATTATCAAAATATTTTTGTTCAAAAACAGGGTCACATGTTTGAAAAATAAACAGATACTCATCAAATGCACAACTTCAGTTGAAATTTTCAGCACAGAACTAAAAGAAAAACAACGACCGAAACCATACGAAGTATCCTTTGTTGACATTCTGCCAAAAGTAAATAAATAATGCAATGATATTCATTTTTAACAGACGTCTTCTGTATCATTCACAAATTATTACATATATGAAAGTCAACAAATACCTTGCCTGCATTATAAAACGAAATAAAATAAATTTTAACACATTGAAGATAGTATGCAGTAAAGAGAGTAAATAACATGAATTCGAACTTTTTTTTTGTAAAATAAAATAAAGTAAAATAAAACAACGAAAATATAATAATGAAATAGTGTAGTTTAACAACAACATCAATAATTAAAATAGTTTAAAACAAGATATTAGTATAAAGCAGGGGGGCATCAGTATGCAATTCATTTTCCGGGGTCGAAAGTTCACCATTCTTGTATCATGCTCTTTTTGATTTTGTCGATTTTCGTTTCCTTAATTAAAAGAACAAAACACAGTAAAAAACTAATTATTGAATAAATAATTAGCATTAATTAATAGAATTAATCATTAATAACACGTACTTAATTAAATTTTATGTACTATGTATTTAGAATTATAATCAATCGGAAAAAAATCAAGGGCTTTGGGGGGTTCGGACCCCCAGGACCCCCTTGTGGGATGCGCCACTAGTATAAAAAAATGTTAAAAACTAAAAGATGTGCGAGTTCAATCTCCCGTCCTCAAAGAGTTACAAATAATCTATTCTCGACATACCACACTATCTGCAGCTAATTCTTTTTCTTGTGGATGTATATGATGACTATATCGCTATACGTTTTAACTTAGGAGTTATTAATCGATGTTAAGATTTTAATTACAAAACAAAGAAAACACATTATGAACCGTTGTGAATTGATTGTTCTATTAATGTAACACTGTGAAGCAGCACGAAAACTGTAACTTCTCTTCGTGCTCTTCTACAATCCTAAAGATGAATGCACACGTTGTTTGATTGGAGAACCTCTTTCTTTAAACGAACCACGAGAAAAAATATACAAATGAGAGATACTATTTAAAGTTAAGTGAATTTATAGTTCGCGCGCGCGAGAGAAAAAGAGATGTGTTGATATTAGGTTAGACATTGGTGTTAGATTAAGTCATAGTTCATATTTAAATTGTTAATGTATCCAGAAAAAAGGATTAAGAGCCTCGTGGTGCGAGTTCAAGGAATCAAGCTGAAAATCTACTTTCAAAGTGATATTTTTTTTTCATTATAAATATTTAAAGATGGCTAAAACTGACTAGCTCCCTATTAATTTAAGTAAAAGTTGATCGAAACTGAAATATTAAGTGATAAATGTTTTTATTTTTAATGACGGTTTTTTTCTTTTATAAATCCTCACACCAATATGAGCCGAAGCTCGCTACAGGCTTCGTAATATTGAATCACTATGAAGTGACGAAGATGCCCCCTGAGTCGGCAGTCACTCTCCAAACTCTAAACCTTTGGAATGAGTAACTTTATTGTGTAGAGAAGGATATATATATACGTTGGGGGTTTCAAAAAGTAAGGTAACATACAAGAGCTCTGGCCGATGTGCAAATTATCCGTATGAATAAAAATTCCTGTGAATATAACGAAGACAACCACAACATTCGAACGGTGCCAATAGATGGAGCTAGCTCACCCATAGTACGACTAAATCTCAATTAGAAAATGGCTGTAATGACGGAAACATGGTCTGTGATTGAATTCAAAAATGTGATACGATATTTGTATTTTAAAAAAAAATTCAGCTGATATTCATCAGCAGTTAGTAGAAGCGTAATGTCACGAAAACAGCGAGGTTTCTTAGCACGAAATTTGACCGTGGCAGAACAGATGTGTGAGATGAAGAACGACGGTTTTCTCGATTATTGGACCACCCTCCTTACAGTCCCGACCTCGCACCAAGTGATTTCCTTCTCTTCGGACCTTTAAGTTAACACTTGGGAAGTTAGCATTCAGAGCCAATGCAGAAGTTCAGCAAGCCATCTCTACGTGGTAGGTATGGTGGCCGTGTAGAGCAGTGGTCTCCAACCCCGGTCCGTGGATCAAATACTACCGGTCGGCACAAGAAACATTAAATTATTTCTCTTTTATTTACTGTGGTATATTTTTCTTAGGTTTAGGCTACTTTTTATGAAAAGCACTTTATATTCCTTGTTAAATCACTTCATAATCGTTTTTTGGTGCAGCTATATTTTATTCTGAAGTCACGATGAAATATAATTAAATTAAAATTATTAAATCAAAACAGTCTAAAATATAAACAATCAACGTCCTCCCCCTCAGCGGGCCGCGGTAAAATTAACAAACGTTGACCGGTCAGCGGCGATGAAAGGGTTGGGGAACACTGGTGTAGAGCAGTAATATATATATATATATGTACCTGTGTCTTCCTGTATTATATATATATATATATATATATATATATATATATATATATATATATATATATATATATATATATTATATTTTAGTTTCAGAATAAATGTTTACTGTAAATGGGCATATTACCATATTTTTTGAAACTCTCCTCGTACATACATGACTTCATTCTGAAAATAAGTTGTGCAACTGTAAATAAAAAGGTTTGCCTGGTTGCTAGACTTTCAAACACTTTATACCCTCCAGCTCTGTTTTGTAATCAGATCATGGAAGAAAATATTCAGCTTGTCAATTTCACTGATATTTAATCTCTGCTTTTTTCGAAGTTTTTTTTTTGCCTTAATGCATATTATGGCCGGAGATTTGTTTCACGAGTGCGTAAATGACCTTCTCGAAAATGATATTCGATGTTTTTGTAACAAAGTTTCAATAATGTTTCCAATTCTGCGACGAATTCCATCATTACAACATACGGCCGAAGGCTAAAGAAGAACCGGAACTTTTTTCCATTCCAGCATATAATGGAAAAAGACACATTTAATAGATGTCCCATGGAACTTATTAACAGTGGAATAGACTCTAATTAAGGAACGCTATAGCTTATTAATGCATGAAATAACATTTATCTTTATTTATAACCGTTACTGTTGACAACGGATATGCAATCAGCAAGCGCACTGACCGAATATACCTGAAACAAAATTTTAATATGAAGAGTTTGTAGGAATTTCGAAAGTAGAACCATCAAAGAGAGAGAGAGAAAAATAATATTACATAAAATAATATTACATCCTCTTGATAGTAATTACTTTCGCAAAGATTTATGGTACCTGTATGGCATGCGATACCTCTTCGTAACGAGACTCAGGAGTAATTTCAAAATAGACTTCTGGGATCACGTAAGCTGGAATAGAATTCTCTCTCTTGCGAGTAAAAAAAAAATTCTTCATATTTTATCATAATTGTTGAGTGATTCGATGATTTCATGTATGTATTAAAATAGATTCTCTGAATCAAAATATTTTGATTGAAAAATGAAATGGTGAGAGAGAGAGATTTTCTTTAATTCACTAGCTAGAGCTTATCGTACATATGATACATACTTATCAAAATTTTTGTCCTTTATTAATTTAGGTCAAATAATTGGTGTTAGGGAAATAACAAGACAGTGAGACATTATTTTGTAGATGAAAGAATTATAGTTGAGAGATATCTGTCGAATTTCGAATAATTAATAATATTTTCGATAAAGCTTTTCAACTCCTTTGAATATGTACTATATAATCTGAGACATTGGCAAAGTCAAATAAAATGCACTGATGCATGTATGGAACTATATAACGAATTTTTTTTCTTAAAACAATATATGTTAGTACCAATGTGAGTGACAGTGGCGTAACGTACACCCCCACACCGTGAGGGGCAAGGTTCTAGGGGGCCCAAAGCCTGACTGAAGCTAAGTACGTATTTAACCAATTTATAAAATATTAAAGACAAAACCTGAATTTGAAGGGGGCCCTAATATTCTAAGTTACAAAACTGGTGAGTGATAATGTATTAATAGTGATATGTGAAGTAACATGATAAAACGCGCGCAAATAATAGTTTTAAGCATAAATTAAATTTTTCTTGAACTTAAGTAGAGCTTTGGAAGTTAGAGATTAAAGTAAAAGTGGTAAAAATTTGGGGTTGGGTTCAATGAAGTTTCCATTAGAGACAATTATTTATTAATTTAGGTTATATTACAGACAAAACAAATCTTATTAAAAAATTGACAAAGAACATACACGGTTTTTAATAGTGACTACATTCTTTCATCCCCTGGCCTTTACTGAAGACGAACGGTTCCTAGAGGGCGCTTCTGCTAGTTGGTACAGTCAGTTACAGTTATTATGCCAAGAGCGATTACACTTGTAAAATCCTGATACCATTTCAAATTTGTTAAATTGGTAAACGTGTACAACTACTAAGATTCTTCGAAAAGTATTCAAAAATAAAAAATTCTTATGTTATATAAGTTTTTAAACCAAGTTTTTTGTTTTGTTTTTTACCTATGCGTGTTATTATTATAAGCAAATACGTGTATTTTAAAAGAAAAATTCTGTAAAATTCGAATCATGGCAACAATAAGATGATAGGAACGGATAGCATTAATCGTGGAAACAGATGATTGCATTTATCATGTGACTATGATGTCACACGAGCTCATGAACTGATTGGCTGAAAACACGTGATTGCAATTATCATGTGACTAGGACGTCATATGATTTTAGTCCATTAGATTTGTAATAACTACTATTTTTTCCAACTTTTTTTGGCAGAAACATTTTTAAAGTGTAATTTAAAGACAAAAAAGTAAATGTGTAGTTCAATAAAGTATCACATGTCAAGAATTTCACATTCGATGCACATCATAAGCAAGTTACTACGTGAGGCGGGACTCTGTACTTAATTATTCTTTTCCATACGACAGAACAGCTTAAAATGTTTTTTTTTAATGTTTAAGTGAAAAATTAAACACGCTTTTTTTAAGTATTTTTTTCTCCATTAAAACTGAGTCACGCACTTTTAAAAGACAACATACCTTTTTGTCTTACATTTGCAGCTTGCCTTTTTTCTGACCTAATATGATTCGTACTAAAATGAAATGTAAATTTTACACAAAAAATAAATTGACCTCAAAATCTTAAAATGCCGATTCATCATTATAAGGCCCAGACATGCAAAATTTACTTGCAAGGAGTAAGCTACATATTTACACTTTTTGATGTGTTATTTACTTATGCACTTTATTTTTTAAATGTGCGATCTCATACTCTTTATAGTATAAGGTGAACCAAAAGTCTTACGCGGATTATAAGTATTTATTGTGCTCAAACTATTGTAATTAGACATATGTTTTTTTTCTTCAATGCATTGTAAGTAATATGAATTTTTGTTGAGACCATTTACATCAGTAAAATTCAGCATTGCTTGGTTGCTTGGAGAATGTCAAAGAGGTATTCCAATTCCCGTCAAGTATTTTATCAACAATTACTTCTCTCACACTCGGAATGCAAATCTAGGAAGATTCCTAACGCTGCATATTTCTTTGAATATTTCATATCATCGCTTTATTGATTTTGCATCAGGATGTTTTCTACCATAACAATGTCAAAATTTACGCTGAACATCAATGGGCTCTTTCGGTTCTTGCAACCAAAACACATATCGGGGAACATCTTGAATCGCCGTTGTGACGATTCCCGGCGTGGGAACCAAGAGCTGTGACGCAACTGTGAATTTCCCTTCACACAGCTGCGAATTTGCATCATTGTGGATCACCACACGTGCATTTTACACCTGCAATTTTAAAATTATTGCGTGGTCCCGTCTTGCATTACCCCGGCAACCTTTGACACCACGAGGAGATTTTTTGCGACTAGCCGGATGCAACTGGAAGAAAAAAGACGCCGGCCACTGATCCCCAAAGGAAGCGAAGAGAGAGAGAGAACGGTAATGGTCTGACAACCTCGGTTGAGAGCGGACCCCAAAAATAAACCTCCTCCCTCACAAACCACATCATTTGAACTCTAATAATCTTTTAATAAGTTTAATAACTTCAATGCAAAATCTGTAAATAATAGCTGTGATGTAAACTAACTAAATATTTAAAGTAATCAATATCACGCAACCGTTATTTATCTCAAACATCACAACGCTATTGCGACCAAAAATGATGTCTTCTTTAGGAATGTTCTCCCAAGTCATTCTTGGAGAAGCACTTGCTGTCATCCATTGCATAAAATAAATACTAAAACTGACCTATCCAGTGAGACAAAAGTTACATTGTTCTCTTAAAACTGAGTCACGCACTTTTAAAGACAACATACCTTTTTGTCTTACATTTGCAGCTTGCCTTTTTTTCTGAACTAATAGGATTCGAACTAAAATGAAATGTAAATTTTACAAAAAAATAAATTGACTTCAAAATCTTAAAATGCCGATTCATCATTATAAGGCCCAGACATGCAAAATTTACTTTTCACTAATTAAATATTGTCGATTTTTTTTAATTAATCCTATTTAAAAAAGGATACCAACAATGGTGATCGGATCTTCTCTGAAGATGTATATATATAGATTTTATTTTTTTAAAAATATTATTCCCGTCTTTGACGATGTAAGTCTAAAGGAGTTTGGTTTGACGGGATGCGCAAATAATTGCTACTACTATTTTTGAACTATCAATCCTTGTCATAAAATTTTGTTTCTTAAGACAATGTGGTCATCGATTGTTAAACATATATAAAAACAATTAGAATTTATCCGTTATATTTAAATAACTTTAAAAAAATATAAAAGAAATCATTATATTAGGTATTTAATAATACTAAAATAAACACTAATTAGATTTGATTGCCCCAATTTTCTGGCATATAATCAACCTACTTTCTTACAGTTTATATTTCACCAACAAAGCGAATACAAAAGGTAAGTATGTATTAAAATCAGAGTTTGCTACCGCAATCTTTGCTCAGCATTATCAAATTTGTTTGTTTACTCACAAATCTAGGATTTTCCGATAAAAAGTACTCTTCCCTGCTCTTATTTTGAGACAAACAATGGATTCTTTGTTATCCCGCATCGATTACAGATTAAAGGGAATCGGAAACCTGTCAATCAAAATTCATACGAAACTTTCAGCAACGAACGTGTCAACACACACTACACAGATCTGAAATCAACCCAGACCTTTCAGAGATCACGGCATACCCTTTATTTTGATCGGCATCTCTATGACATCTAAATCATGAAGTTTACCCGCTCAAGTGGATTATAATGCCAACTAAGTTCAACGCTCATCTTACAGTTTTAATACCCTCTTTGGCAGGAATGAAAAAAAAAAAATTTGATGATCACAATGGTAGTATTTGAAAAGGCGGCCGTGTGTTGTGTTGATAATCACGATGACACGGATTGAGTGTGAGTAAATATTCCGACAAGATCAGAAGATTTCTTGCGAGTTTATGTTGCTCAAATTGCCGTTGTGCATTTGAAAAAAAAATGTTTAATCAATAATTTAATGGAAGTAAAGAGTTCTTTGTATAGGACTAGCAGATGCGCGCAATTAGATTTGACAGTAGCCGCATTTAATGGTCTATTGAATCGGCTGTGTATGACAAGTTACCTTTATCCTTAGAATATTTCGAATGAAGTATTTTTATTACAAACATGATTGAGCCCGTGTAAAAGTAGAAATGAAGCATTTTCATCGTTAACTATAACATCCAGTCCCTGGGCGACATTTTTTTTTAGATACCTTTGATTCAAATGAAAATTTTTTTTTTTTGATTTTACGGTTAAATTAACGTTTTTTACATTTCTTGCTCTAAGATCCTGAAAACATGTTTTATCAAAACCTTTACACGCACGCATATACATAAACTGGACGTGGATCAATCCCTATAGCCATTTACAAAAATTCATTATTAATAAACGTTAATTTTGCAAAAATAGTTTATTTCGCGACCTTATACATATCATGTAAGTTGTGCATTGATTGGAATTCTTTCTTATGCAATTATTTATCATACTGCTTTGTTTTGTTTTAATATACGGGTTCTGTATGCTGCACAGTGTATTTAAATACAGTGGTGGCCAAAATTGTGGACACTTTTTAAAATTGTTATGTTTTTTAAGTTTGCATGCTTAAAGAAAATGTTACGTTGGACAAAATGCGAAGTATTTTATATAATTTTAAAGGGAATTTAATACTAAATGCAGTATAAAAAACAAAATCCGAATATTTCCTCCATCAGTATCTAATGTATATCGGCAGTTATTGTAGCATAATATTTTTTGCGTTGCAAATATTTAAATTTGAGCAACGTTAACTTTTCTCTAAGCATACAAACTTAAAAAACATAACAATTTTAAATAGTGTCCACAATTTTGGCCACTACTGTATGTACCTTAGATCACTACACAAATTATTTTGTTTAATCTGGATGACACACACACATCGAGCCTCAATTAGTTCATATTATTGCAGTTCTACTGCCTACGCTACTCTTGTATGCATATGGACATGTGTGTGTCTGAATATATAAAGGGTGTTTTTTTAGAGGTATAGAACTTTAAATTGCAATAAAACAACGATGTATTATTCGATTGACATGATTTTTTTTTATTCGAAAGATAATCTTGTGGCATTACATTTTAATATGATTTCTGGCATATGACTGCCACGGCTGGCTTGGATGTAGTCCAATCTGGACGTCCAATTTTCGATGACTTCATAACCGAATTTTGTTTAGCGATGAAGCGCACTTCTGGTTGAATGGCTACGTCAACAAACAAAACTGCCGCATTGGGAGTGAAGCTAATCCACAAGTGTATGTCGAAACACCGTTACATCCAGAAAAACTGACTGTTTGGTGCGCTTTATGGGCTGGTGGAATCATTGGTCCGTACTTCTTCAAAAACGATGAAGGCTACAACGTTACAGTCAATGGTGATCGGTATAGAGCCATGATTACTAACTTTTTCATTCCTGAATTGAACAATCATGATGTCCAGGAGCTGTGGTTCCAACAAGACGGCGCAACATGTCACACAGCTCGTGCCACAATCGATTGATTGAAAGACCGTTAGGTGACCACCTGATTTCACGTTTTGAACCTGTAAATTGGCCTCCAAGATCTTGTGATTTAACACCGCTAGACTATTTTCTGTGGGGCTGTGTAAAGTCATGGGTCTATGCGGATAAGCCACAAACGCTTGACCATTTGGAAGACAACATTCGCCGTGTTATTGCCGATATACGGCCACAAATGTTGGAAAAAGTCATCGAAAATTGGACGTCCAGATTGGACTACATCCGAGCCAGCCGTGGCAGTCATATGCCAGAAATCATATTTAAAATGTAATGCCACAAGATTATCTTTCGAATAAAAAAAATCATGTCAATCGAATAATACATCGTTGTTTTATTGCAATTTAAAGTTCTATACCTCTAAAAAAAAACACCCTTTATGTATATGGGTATATATATACTATATACATATGCGGGTGACGTACGCAATTTAACCAACCAAAATAACCAAGGGTGTAATGAAGATAATGTTCCGTAAATATTCTTCGCATTTTATAATCAATGCTTTAAAAAACAATTATTACTAAGGATGGAGGTAAAAGTGTCCCTGCAATATATACATATATATATATATGTAATAATTCCCTCTAGCATCCTTTTAAGTAACTCTTTTAATAATATTGAAATAATCTTTTAATTATTTGGTTCTACACTAACACCCTGATTTTAATCTTAATCGAGTACTCTTATTGCAACAGACATCCCAATCCCGCCCATTCTATCCAATCAGAGCTGTTATTACGTCATAAGTACTTGTACTATAAAAGCCGAAACCTTGTGTAATCTCGCCCTCTTCGCTCTTCAATCATTTCTCTGTAGTCATGTAGCGGCTGCAGCGCGTTCTGTGTGTGTCTTTGTCTGTGTTGTGTCGTCCATTTTTGCTTCTTGTATGTGTAATGCCGTCTCTACTGGATCTTTATATGTTTCTGGATGTGAATAAAAAGGAATTTCGATTTCCATGAGTTCCTCTTCGATACTATCGTATTAGACCATGCTCCACGTAACATAGAAAATCACACCACCGGCCACGCCCAACCATTGGTTCTCCATTATTTAATCAACCACTCGCCACGTCTTACAATATATTTACCACTCAACGGAATTGTTCCAGAGGCACATTTCATATATATATATATATATATATATATATATATATATATATATTAGCCAGTAGACACCCGCTTCGCTGGGGCTGTCTTCAAAAACATTCTTTTAGCTATCGTCTCGATTTAAAAATAACTGAGCTTAAATTTCTAAAGTGGAAGTAAATTTATCTTTTACGACCCTATACCACCCCTGGGAGAGGATTTCCTCAAAGCTCACTTTAAGCGGATCTTTACTCAGCAAAAGAAGCATGCCTGCGAAATTTCAAATTTATAAGTCTAATAGTTCAAAGACTAGATTTTTTGGTCTCTAACATCCCATCAACCTACTTAGGAAGTCTATTTTGACAAAACCCATTCTTAACCGATCTCTACTCAACAAAAGAAACATGCCTGCCAAATTTTAAGACTATAGGGGTCTAATAGCTCCGGAGATCTCGTGATGAAGGAAGGAGTGTGTGAAAAAATAAATACATTTTGGTTAAGGTAGTGGCGTGCACAAACTACTTTCATGGGAGGGGTTATATTCCCCCCCCAAAAAAAAAATAGAGAGTAGACGAATGCTAGCGATGTAATCTTTATGCTAAAAATTGAAAATTTGTTAGTCTATGGTAGGGTTTTGAAGCCTCAAACCGCTCCTGGGTTAGGAGGAGGGGTTTAATCTCCACAGATAACTATACTCATAGGTAATCTATACAGTCTGTTGAAATTCATAGGATAAAAAGTACAGAAAACATTCATCATTTGACATAAAGATTACGCTTCAGCACTTTCGTTTACGTGTTTTTTAATGTATGCCCCCCCCCTTTAAAGGAACTCTGTGTTTGTTACTTGTGAATGTTGATATCTATGCAGTCTGTGTGAAATTCATAGGATAAAAAATTAAGAACGTTCGTCATTTGATGTAGAGTTAATGAAGGAGGAGAGTATATACCAGTATTTTAATTTAAAGGTTCGGCGAAAAGAACACGGCAAAATTGTTTGCAAATGATACAGTGCAATATCAAAAGACATACTGAAACAACATCCTCAAATCGCTCCTCAGGAATTGAAATAATTTGGTACAGACTATTTATATTGTGCAAAAAAATATTTTCTTTTAAATGTTTTGAAAAAGGTAGCACAAGCGTTATTCGATTTTATATTGTTGTATTTTTTATTTTATCTACCGACTACTACAAATATTATTTCTTCATTTTTTTATTTTAACTCTTGGAAAGGGACAGCAAATACCGATGAGATATGTTTGTTTAAGTAGGTCACTATAAATACATTTTTCTATGTCCTGATATCTTTTTAAGTTGCACACCGTCACATTTATATTGTATTTGTGTATCGGTCTGACTGGCCAAATGAATCATATTTGAGTCAAAACAAAAGTAAAATGAAAAGCTATTAGATTCATAGAGTTCATTTCAGTGTTTTAATATTTATCAAAATACCTGGCCATTGACCATCAGTTCATTAGGCAATCATTGTTTTAATACTGAGTGGATGGAGATCTCTGGTCAGACGCAAAGCCGTATAATAGACATATAAGCCTCAGATAATAGACGGTTAAAGTTTGGTGATTTTTTTTCCGATGAAAAAATTCCTTATGCAATTTATAAAATTCTTATAAAAATTAATTTCTTGATTAATTAAGGTGACTGACAACGTTCGAAACAAGAGATTTCGAAAAAGCATATAAATGGATAATTTTTTGATATTTAATGTCAGTTTAGTTAGAATATACATACAAAAAATTGTTTTACGAATATTATTGTAATAAAAATTTATTTAAATTAAATTTTTTGACAAAAAACGAAGAAAAAACAAGTAATATAAAATTTTTTTTAATTCAATTCCTACTTAGATCAACAAAGAAAATTTTTATTTTAGCTACTTTTTATTAAATAGTTACAATTAATATAAATATGTATACACAAATGACAGATTCACAACATTAAGTGGTAATTAATTTTTATTAATTATCATTAAAGTATCGTTATTGTTATCCAAAACAATCGTGTATATAAAATTTCAGTTCAACTGAATGCTTTAGAACGTGAGGGAAAAAAACGTTTCAAGTTTTGACACAAGTCGCCAAAACTGATGCCAACGTAGCTGTATTTGTAATTATTTTAATAATTAGTTTTAATCAATTAATTTTTATTAATTATAATTAAAAATTATTGTATTGTCATCCAAAATAAAATCATGTATATAAAATTCCAGCTCAATTGAGCGCTTTAAAATGTATTTTATTAACGATTGAAAATTCCACCAAGATAAATAAGTAAATAAATATATAGAGTGAGTGACCTAATAGTAGGAATTGTGTGTGAATGACACATTTTCATAAGATTTTCCTTTTACGGAAAATGTTTTTATAATAACAATGTTTGGCTATATATGCCATATGAGTGGCGTGGTTGGTTTGTCGCTGGCCTTCTGCACCCAAGGTTGCGGGTGCGACCACGGCCCAAGACGGTGGACTTTCATGATGCAGAAAAATCGACAGAGGCCATGTAGTAAGATTATACGGCATTTAAAAGATCCCTAGAGTGTCTGTTTGATTTGTGGGTGCTCTAGGGAAAATTAAATCTTAGTACAGGTTCGCCTCGTCAGAGCTCAGGTGCCTCCCTCTAGGGAAGAAACTGGGCGTCAAAATTACCTGTGACGATTGGTATCCTCCTATATGGTGCAGCACTAAAAAGCGATACCAGCTTTCGGGGAATGTACTAGATCTGCAATGGAAAAACTCCAATCGGCAGCCCATTAGAAATAAAATTTTAAAAAAAAGTATTTAGCTATATACAGCTAGGACTTCCATACAGAGTCTGAATAGGGACTTTTGAAAATTTCGCATAATTTTCGGAGTTACGATCAATTGAAATAATAAGAGTTTAAAATTTCTCTGCTCTGAGATATATTAAAATATGAATAAATCCGCTTCTCTAAATTATAAATTTCAAAAGTCCTAGTTCAGGCTCTGTGTAGAAGTCCTAACTATATAAAGCCAAAATATTATTATTATAGAAGCATTTTTCTTATAAAAGGGAGAATGTTTTGAAAATTTGTCATTCTTTCTTCATTTCTTGCCAGAAAATTGCATTTAAATATTTTTTTCTTATGATAAATATTCTTACAACAATTTATTTGTATTTTCTGTTACACTAAATGTCAAAAAAATTATTAATTCATATACTTTTACAAAATTATGGTTCCGAACATAGTCACCTTAACAATCTGTAGGCTTTAATATCACTGAATTTTCTGCGTTTATTTCAAATCAGGAAACGTGTTGCGACAACTAATCGAAGGAATGATTGATACACTGATCAACACAAATATCGTATGACCAATTGAGGAAAATAGATCAATTCTCTTACTTATGGAATATCGTTTAAAAACTGGATCTCCGGTAATGGAACGTGAAAGCGTGACAAAAAAAGAACTTAATAGCAATTCCATGTTCCCTGTAATTAAATTTTCCACGCAAACCAATTAACTGCTTTTCATTAATGATGGATAGTGTTTGTCCCGATAAAAAAAATTGATGAATGTATATCAGGAGAAAATGAAAGACAAAATTTTTTATTTGTCTTTTTTACCCCATATAATTTTTTTATTTATCAGAATGCATTTGGATTCTGTATTTGTGTATTTAATAAGATTAAATAATTGAACAATGTAGCGAAGGGAAAAATAATTCCAGAATTAAAAAAAAAATCTCCAAATCATTTTTTCTCTTTTCCTACTATATTAAATGTCAAAGATTAAATCAAAGACTTCGATTAATGAAAGACATTAGGGAAAATGTGAAGTAAAATTTAAGAAAAAATAAGTATCTAAGAGGATTATAAAACTGTAATGAGTTTTTTTTTAAATACTTAACATTAAGTTCAGATGAACGAGAAAAAAATAATGAGATTGTAAAAAAAATGTGATCTGGATTATGAAGTCATAAGTAAGTTGCTTCTAAGAAATTCCCCAAAGAAACATAACGAGCTTTGACTTTCTATGAAAGGAATTAAAATTCTTCAAACATTTTTACTCGAATTTCTTTAATTAATCCCCCTTCTTTGTTTTTTTAATAAAAAAAACACATGTTTCTTCAAAAAGGTATTTTAAATTTTGTATTTTATTTTTCCTTTCGACGTTGCATTTTGTCATGTGTTAAATGTAATATTTACCTACATTAAAATAAAAGTTTGTTATTCAAATTTGTTTTGAAAATAAAGAAAGATTAAATACTCTTTACTCGTATATATAAATGTCAATAAAAACACAGTTAATCTCTCTCTTATCGAAAAATGTAAAATGTGGAAAGCTATTGCAGAACGGAGAATTTTGTCTCCGGAGACTTCGCGAAATGTCATAGGTCAGGAGGGTCGGCACACTTTTGAGAGAAAAGCGCCAGGTTATCGGTAAAACAAGATAAGTAAGGTATCAAGGAGCCATTTATTTAAATACATACGCGTGCGCAGCCGGAAGGAGGCTTCGTTACTTGGGCTTATATCTCGATAGTCGACTAACTTACAAGAATCATATTGACTATCTTTCAGACAAATTCTGGGGTCTCCTCCCTTATTGGGAGAAGCTCTCCTCTCTCCCTTGAAAATAAAGTTATACTGTACAAGCAAATTCTGCGTCCAACAATAACGTATGGGTCCCCCATTTGGGGGGCCGCGGCCCCGACCCACACAAAACGCATTCAAATTATTCAAAACAAAAAATTCTTAGAATTATCGCTAACGCACCTTGGTACGTTAGAAATAGTGTCATTCATCACGACTTACACATGGAGCCGATAGATAATTACATCACTAGAACTTCTAGAAATGTTTTTACTTCTATACAAAATCACGACAACCCAGTAATTAAAGCACAAACACTATTCACGTATCCTCACTCTAAAATAAATTTTGCTTACAAAACGACAAAATGGAATCTGCCCTTAAAACCGCCGTAATTACAACAATAATACTTAATTGCCACACTTAATCAACATTTAAATGCATTTGCCTACATCAGAATTGGGATCAGTGATTAAAGCTGGCTCCTGCTTCAATTTCCACAATTGTTCCGGCTGCAAGTTCTGTCTTGCAGTCTCCATTCTCTTTTTCATCCCAGCTGCAAAAAAAAAAAAAAAAAATTCCCGCAGCTTCTCCATTCCGATTGCGTTTTTGGTGCTCCTCGAACGCGTTTTTGGGGCTGTTAAGCCCCCCCTTCCTTGCGCTCCTCCATTCCTGCCCTCGTAACGTACTTTTGTCTCGTTTTAGTTAGGCCGCTTCTTCCTCCATCCTCCTCCCCTGCGGGGGAGTGTATTCAGATATTTATTTTCATTGATACTTTCTCTCCGCGAATTTGGGTATAAGCGATTCATTTCGCTGGCACCCGTTAAATCTAATTTTCGTTTTCGTTTCCGGAAGGAGGCCCTCCCCCACCCCCTGCGGTAGCGATCGCGGCTAAAACTGCCATACTCCAATTAATATTTTATAGTAGACATAATTGCTGTGTAGGCAGAATTATATAGCAAGAATAATTATAGAAATAATATTTGACATGGAGGCAGAAATCTGAAGTATCACAACCAGTGACATCTTGACGCCCTAGAACCCTTTGCAAAAGTAGACTTCACTTGCGACCAGGGACGTCTTACGGCATAGTCCCGGGCCCATGGCCTCTCCACAACGGGGGCCGCATCTCATTCTCGACTCAACCTAATAAGATCATGATTCGAATAATTTCAACGGTGAAATGTTATTTTCGGTTGTATTATCCGAAAAACTTCGGACAATGTGTCAACTAGATACATGTGACGACCATTGTCCATGTGTAGGTCTAGGCCTACCACCATACACCATCATTACTCATTCTGTCAAAAGGCGGCAGTCGGTTTGTGTGATTGTAAGCCATGCATACTTATTGGTTTCGGGTTATTGTTTGTACGAGTATTTGACAACGTATGCAATGAATTGTCTACTTTTATGGGTCATTAGTGGGATCTACATTTGTGTAGGGGGCCCAGGGCATACTTTTACGTAGGGGCCCAGCGCCTCAAGAAGTCTTAAGACGTCCCTGCTTGCGACCCTCTTAAGTAGACAGTATATATAGCATACTTTGTCAAATATTCGTACAATTAATAACCTGTAATAAATAAATGTGCAGGACTCATCTCACAAACCTAGGCACAAACCGATTGCTTTCTTTGGACTAAATGAATAATAATTGAGGTAAGTCTAAGCCTTGACAGGACATAATAATGCTGTCTTGCCACTGCTATAGTTCAAAACTTCCAGTGTTTCAGAGATGTCTAGGAATAACATTCTTCTTCTTCAATGGCTCGCAGCCCTGGGTGAGTCCTGGCCTTCTCCAGAAGTTTTCTCCAGGCATCTCTACTTTTGGTAACTGTTTTCCAGTTTTTGACCTTTAAAATATTTATGTCTTTTTCAACACAGTCAATCCATCTTAACGGGAGTCTTCTCCGAGGTCTATTTCCCATGGGCTTTGCCAGAAAGATTTTCTTGTAGGAACGATCTTCATTCATTCTAGCCAGATGACCAGCCCATTTAAGTCTGTGTAATTTGACAAATTTTACAATATCAGGTTGTTTGTAATTTTTGTAGAGTTCTAAGTTAGATCATCTTCTTCATGATCCATTCACTTAGATCCCACCAAGAATGCAGCGTGAGATATTTCTGTTGAAAATGGTCAGATCTCTAATGCATGAGTCAGGAAAGAATAACATTTGACGATTTAAAATTTCCGGAATATGATCTTATTGAAGCTGAATCAAGAACGAGACGAGGCGCTGGATCCAGTTGACCCATGCCTCAAAATGCCCTGGCATTCGCAGCGAATGAAAAACTAGAGCCCCATTTTGAAGACCAGGACTTGGGAACCCAAATAATTTCACGAGCCAATGGAATGGCGTGTAACAATACAATGAGCCACACTTTAGTTAAATGTGCTCTTAAAAATGTAATACAAATACAAGAATAAAATTTTATTGTTATACTATGATTCAAAATAATTAACTCTCGAGTCTTAATTAACGAGGTATTTGTTTATTCTTTCCTTCACTAAATTTTTGTAAGCCTATATTTATGGTCAACGTCGCACATCTTAGCTGGTTTTCTGAATTGGCATCAGTTCATGAAGCACGCGATGAACTAACTCTTAGTAAATATCATTTTCTAAAAAAAATATTCCAGAGAAGCATATGTGGGGATTAATTTGTAATATCTCTTGGATGTAATGTAAATATTATAAATAATTTTTGATGTGAACACAAAAATCTGCTTCATATTTCATTATTGCACTCTAATTTTGTAACAGTCACCTCTGTCGAACGCTGGAAATAATGACTCGAGCCTGACTTCATATAATGGCATTATCTACCATGACATAAAATTCTAGGAATAACCACAAACACAAATAATCAGGTTAATGATTTTACTAACCTAATTGTTGTTACTTAAGAGTTACGAGTAAGAACAACCAAAACTTAAATAATAAAAATTCACGTATTTGAAATACTTGCAAATACTCAGAGTTTTAACTCCAACGATGTAACAAAAACTCCTGTGTTTACTCTGAGTTCTCAAATACGAAAGTTCAGTAAGACTTATGCGAGAATTTTTAAAAATGCACTAACAAAGCCAATAAGAACATGGGCATAAGAAACGAAGTTCTAACTAGTTGATGGATCTGATTTTCAAAGTGAAGATCTCCACATTGTTTATCGCTAACTTCTAAATCAAGCATGTCAAACTCATATAATATAACACGGGACTCAAGTTCTATTTTATATTAAGCGGAAGGTCTCATGCTTTTGAGGTTTAAAAAAATTAATAAATTACATATATTCGAAATAAATATACGCATTTTGTTTGATAATAGGAAAAAAGAGTGTATTTAAAAAAAAAAATTAGTGAACTTTACTTATCTTATTTTTATGTATTTGCTTCAGTTTGTTATTTTATAACAGGGATGTCGAATCAAGGGCACGCGTGCCATTGATGGCACACGACACAATATTTTGGGCACGCCACCTATCTAATGTTAATTTTATTTTAATTACATGTATAACGAAAACATTTACTACAATACGGTGCAAAAATGTATTCTTTAGTAGTAAATAAAGATTTTGAGTTTTGCTAGTATATATATTTAGTTTTTTTAAATTATTTTCCCAATAATCACTTCATAATTATTTGATGGCACGTCTATACCTCATTAAACATTTCTTCGGAAAAAAATGGCACGCGGGGATTCATAAAGGTTCGCCCCCCCTGTTTTATAATATATTATTGTGTGCTGATTGTTTGCCTGGCTGCAAAATGTACGTTGACGGCCGCGACCCTTATTCTAAAATAATAGCTATTTCCATACTCAAGAAATAGTATTTTATCCAAAGCTTATAGGGCGAAAAAATGTATAAATGTAAATATATATAAGGGAACGGAGAGGTAATTGATCTTATAAGTTAAAAAAATAAATTATGTAAGATAAATATGCACTATATATATATTAGAAACTCAACTGCGACAACACTTATGTCTGTTGTATGCATGTGAGTGTTCACTGAAAATTGAATGCATATTTCAGAGTTTTTTCAATTTATTTTTGGAAATATCTTAATATTAATCAGGTAATTAAGATCCTTCGTTCTATTAAATTCTTTACTATTCAAATACTAAAATTATTTAAGAAAATATCATTTACTTCCCCCTTAAATAAGAATTTCTAAATGTTTATGTTTTGCCATTTCGAAAATATCCAATGCTTCTCAATGTTCATGTTATTTCAAGGAGACAACCTTGCCACACTGATTTATGTTTTGTGCTCGCCATTTAAAAGAAGGGTAAAAGAAATGCGTCCATTTTCGTCACTGTCTGTATTTCCTTATTTGTCTTTCGTCCCATACGCCCTCGATTTACAGCAGGCATGTTACAACGCCTTATTTTTTGTGTATGGATTCAAAGTTGAAAATATTTTCATTTCGACTTAATCCTTCTATGGTGGCTTAGAATTATGATGCCCAACGCAAGTATAAGATCTTGTATGAAAAAAACTAAAATAAGTACTTTTGTTTGAAAATTGTTCGTAACCATAGATGATATTTGTTCAAAATATTATGCAAAATTTACTTTTTTTATCAAAATTATAAATTGTTGCTCTATTTATGAGTTAATAATTAATTATGCAACATAGAATTTAAAGCCTTTAATGGGAAACTTAAATTTGAATTTATGTTTGGGAACAAAAAACGTAATAAATATAAAAAAAACACTAAAAAAAAATTATTCTTTTTTTAAATTGGCAAGGTTTTGGTAAATTCTGAATAATTTTAAGACCCGTGTTGAATAAACTCTTAAGAAAATAAATGAATTCAGTAAAAATAGTGTAGAATCTTATAAAAATCAACTCGGTACTTTTTATGCGATTGGATATGTGTTTAACAAGATGTATAGTAACCGCACTTGTCATAAGAACTAGAAGCAGGAAAAGTGCCCTCTAGCGATCATTAACTTTCAGTAAAGGCCAGGTGAGGGAGGAATGTGGTCGTTTTGAAAAATCACCCGTTTTCTTTGCCCATTAGTTTTGTTAATGATATGAGTCTTCCTTTTTTGTAACCTAACTTAAATTAATTAACAAATGCTACACTAAAGAGAGACTTTTTTGAAACCAACCCCGAATGTACCACCTTTAGTGTAATCTACACCGTCCAACGCTCTTTAGGAGTGCATTTATATATTAATTTTGCATTCTGTGAAGGTAGAGGACACATAAGCTTTAGTTGCTACATTAATTCTTTTCCTAATGATTATAAGTTGCAATAAATATTTCGCAAATTATAAAAATGAGACAAATAACTGACATTATTAATGAAATCTATGTTGCTTATCTCTTAGAAATTAACGACAAACCACTAATTAAAAGATAAATGAGGAGATAACAAATTTCAAAAATTACAGGTAAAAAATGCAAATCAATGAGTTGCATGCATTCCTACTTTATAATTATAAGATTTATTACTGTGTGTGCGTAGGTCTTAATCGTACTCCCCTCGAGTGCGTGGGGTTGAGTTGTATTTCATTAAGTAACTAATTTGTCATCAATTACTGGGATCAAACGAAATGATTTCTTTATGCAAAGCGAATATTATTTTGTAATTTTTTATATAAAAGTTGCGTGAGATTTATCTACTCCGAAAACTTTGTTATTTGCCATACGTGCGTGAGCATTAGAAAAAGAAGAAAAGAAAAACTAACATATAAACGATACGACTAAGTTTACTTATGAGATAAAGAAGAATTTTACTCTCTCTCTTGACCTATCATATAAAGTCGTCACGCAAAAACGGAGAAATAAATAAACAAAAAACGAAACCTAGCAAGAAAGGAATTGTGGAAAATATAATATCTCCAAGTGAGATATTAAAGCGTAATATTTCTTTAACCCGTTTCCTGTTACAGGAAAAGTAGGTTTACGAGCCTGTGGCCTCTAGTACTTATCTCAACTTTCCGTCTGAACCACGATGCAACGGGTGTTGCGTTGGTCGGGATGGTATCTTCGAAATAAAGTGCTCAACTGCGATGACTTATGCTCATCCAGGCTGCACAGCGCAATTTACGGTTCGGAAATCTTTAGTAACTTAAAGCGAGTGTGATGATTTGTGAGTTTATTAAACTCACCATAACGTTGTTGTTCTGCCTAAGAGGGAAGATATAAATTTTATTCATGGCTTCTGGTCGTTTTCCTTCAAAAGTGACTTGGAATAGATGCGGAGAATAATAATTTTCTGCAATATGTATCAAGAACTAAAGAATTTTTGTAAAATTTGGTTGCTGAGAATTTGATCACATATTTTTTTTTTCGTTCTTAACTTTTTAAAATTTTTTTAATTAATTAAAGAAAATGTTTTTTTGAGCATATGGGTAGCATGAAATTTGGTACCAAAAACTGTGGGAGATACACCTAGGAGTGTTTTCTTTTTCTAAATTCGTTTTAGATTTTTTTTTTCAAAATTAGAGCAATTTTTACGAATATTTTTGATACTCTTTGTGGCCAAACTCTTGAACGAAGCGGCCTTCTGAGAAAAACGTAAATAGGCTTTCTTTTGTTTCTTTCCACTTTTAAATGTATATTAATCCTGGGTGCTTTAAAAAATGTAATTATCCCTTATTTATGAAATGTCGGTGAATTGGCACTCATTATTTTTCTTGTATATACGAGGATTTTCTTGTATATTTCTTTGAGTAAAATGGTTGTTGTTATTGACGCCACCTGTCAGATCGAGGCCCACGAAATTCATCATTGCTAAGTGCTAGATGTACGCCTGTTGTTAGCGGTAGCTTGCTTTTAGCACCATGCAGGTGACAGTACGTTTTGGTTCGATTCCACTCAATTTTGAGGGAGAACACCCTAGGGGTGGTCAGGGGCCTCTCACCTTTCCTCTTCTTCCACCAACCTCACGAGAAGGCTTGTGGCTCGACGGCTATTTAGAGTACTCCCATGCCGCGAAGGCACTACACGCTTACAAACATCCATGCTTTCTGCGGGATTTGAACCCAGGCCTTACGACACAGCAGTCAGCATCGCTAACCATTATATCGGAGGGGCGACAGTAAAATTGCTAAATTGTCTTAGCTTCAATGACTATTGGGAAAGTAAAACTGCTGCTATCTCGTACGAAAAGTGTAACAGCGTATTGCATGAACGTAAACCTGTATGTATGCGTTGCATGAAAGTAAATATGTGTAAAAATTTAACCTAAATCAAATTAGAAGACCGTATGGATGCAATCGAGATATAATTTTAATTTAAAGAATTTAAGAGAACCCGTAGATAAAAGATTTTGACCATAAATGTCAATATTTTAAATTATTTATTCGAATATCGCATAAATCTACTAAGCAAATTCAACCCACTGAAACATACGCGCAGTTTTAACAGTTAAATCATCAGCATAATAGCATCGAATATAACAGCATTCAAGATATCCAAGTTCCACAAAAGCAATGATTGAATTTCAACTTGTCTATCTTCATTCCGAGATTCGAAGCACATATCTAGCCAATACAGGCAAAAAAAATTTTTCTCACCTATTTAAATATACTGCCAACACAGGTAGAAAAATTTTTGCCACATATTTAAACATACTGCCAACACAGGTAGAAAAAATTTTTGCCAGATATTTAAATATATTGAAAACACGGATAGAAAAAATTGTTGTGATATTTAAATTTACAGCAAGGATAAAACTGTTGCCAGATATTTGAATAAATAGCCATTGCAGCAGAAAAACTGTTGCCAGATATTTAAATATATAGCCAATGCAGGTAAAAAAAAAAACTGTTGTCAGATATTTAAATACATAACCAGTGCATGCAGAAAAAACAATTGCCAAATATTTCAATGCTGCTCCATTCAAATTAACAGATAAAATAGCTGTAAATAAAATAAATTCACAGATAAAATAAACGTAGATGAAGCCGCGTGAGTACTAAATTTATAAATATACATAAATAACAAGAAAAAAAATACTGAACCCATGGATTTAAATTTTTAATTCAGTTCCTAATCAAACGGCATGCGGGAACGTTATTCAAGTTTCTTACAAAAATTCTTTACACTGTAAATTTAAAAACAGCTCTCTATAATTAATTTAAAAAAACAAATTTTAAAGCACACTTAAAATTAATATTAATTCACTAGCTAAATCATTATGCACACTACTGATAATCTTGTAAGTAAAAATTTAAAACCAGTTTTTTGAATAAGAATATTTATGCAAATTTTCAAAAATGAAAGAAAAAAAATGCGATTTTTTTTACAAAGCATTTGCAATCCTATTTTTAAATAATTCAACCAAGTGATTTAAATGAGATGAAAATATATTGATATCAAAAATGTTAAAATCAGTTTAAATTTATAAAAGATCTCCAGAAATTTCAAGTTGTACCGTAATAAGAAAAGAATAACTGAATTGCAATATCACACAGAGTGAAGCGCGAGCAATGGCAACACATATTTTTTGATTAATGCTTGCGGAGTTTATTTTAGAATAATAAAAATAGTATTTATTTACATGGGGGTATGCATTCGTGCCCTTTGGTTACTTACCCCCGAGTAGGGTGTAACACACTTTGCTATGGATGTCATACAAAAGACCAAAAAGGTGCAACTGTTTTGTTAACATCCATTTTATTCGTATTTTGTTTTCAAAATAATTAGCGCTTTTGCATTTTTGAAATTTACTTCCTCAAAGTATTTTGAGCTTATAACAAACAAATAAAAGAAATTCATAATTATATAAAATAAGTCTGAAGTTTGGTTTTCGTACCTAAGATTTATGGAGTTGAAACCTGGTGCCTTCACTTGGAGCCGTTCATCTCGATTTTGAATTCCCAGAAAAAAGAAGAAAAAAATATCGTTTATATTTCTTCATTTGGCAGTGTTTTTTTTTAACAAAAAGAATGCATTTTTCGCAGGTTTTGAATTTGAAAATATATCACATTTTAGAACATTATTTTTTAATATAAAAATTATGTATACTATTATTATTTAAAATATAATTATTGCTGGTACAAGGAAAGTTCTTTCTTAGCTTATCGTTCACACTATTTTTAACAATTTTTTTAAAAAATTAATGCATACATCTATTATTTTCAAGATTTCTTCGCCTTATCTGTACTTAATGAATTCCAGATTTCCATATTTTAAGGAAACTGCTAAAAATTCCTAAAAGTATTGAAATCTTTTGATACTGTCATTGAATGACGAAAATATTTTAGAATTTAGATTTGATTTTTTTATTAACGTCACACTAAGAAACAATACGAGAGCTACTGGCGGCGGACCACGTAACTTTAAACCACGGGCAAAGTGACGTCTTAAGACTTTTCGAGACCCTATAACCAGAGACATCTTAAGATTTTCTGTGGCCTGGGCCCCTATTTAAAAATAGGCCCTATCTGTGACCTTTAAATTAGCAGATGTACAGCAGGCATTGTCAAGTACTGTCGTATAAACGGTAATTTGAAACAAATAAATGTACATGGCTCGCAATTTCACAAACCAGCTCGACCGACGGCAGCATTTCGACTAAATGATTTAATTTATTGTTTATGGCATTGGGTCTAAGCATGGACAACAGTCATCATATAACGACCATGCCATCGTTGCCAGTTGACATGTAGTTTGAAATTCCCTATTTTTTGGAGAATATGTACCGGGATAATATTCTAACATTAAAATTGAATCTCATTAAGGATGAATCGAGCGAAACGAGGCCCCCACATAGGGTGAGGCCCGGGCCCAGTTGACCCGTGCCTTATGACGTCCCTGCGGTCAAGTGAGTGGAATGACGCTTGAGCTGTCACCCATATCAACTTGAGGACTTCGAAAATTTTGACAGATTAAACTCGCTTCAGCCCAGTAGCGTACACAGACTACTTTTATGGGAAGAGTTATCTTTTAAAAAACGTAAATGAAAGCACAAAGATGTAATCTTTATGTTAAAAATTAAAAATCTGTTGGTTTGAGGGAGCAATTTGAACTTTCAAATGCAGTGGCATAACGAAGAACATTTGGGCTCTCCTACAAAGTCATGTTTTGAGCCCCTAAGTTGGATTTTATAAAGGGTAGGTACTTGGCGGCAGTCAGGCTTTGGGTCCCCCGCAGGCTTGCAAAGTGTACATCACGCCAGTGCCCAAACACCATCCTTTTGTACGCCACTCAGTAGCGTACATAGACCTCTATTACAGGGTTCATTCTAAAAAATGAGTAAAAATTAAATTTTTTTTGTTCTACGGAGCCTATGTTGTATTGAACCCTCAAGCCCCTCTCGCCTATGCCATTGATGCCACTGCCTAAGCTCTTCTATATGGCGGGTCTTTAGTGACAGCTAGTCTTGAACTCGCGACTCGACAACGCCAGCCACTAGTATTTGATCTTCTTCTCTTAAAATAATTTCATATTAAATCATTGAAATATAAAGTCAACCGTCAACACACAGAAAAACATTCATCTTTGAGAATCCGCCTTGCATCAACAACAGAAATGTTTAGTATTATTTTACTATTCATATGAAGTTTACCGGCCTGCAAAATATCCTCATTAGCCAATTAGGTTATTAATATAATATTTCTCTTACTATTAAGGTATCTGATTACGTTCGGAACCCCGTGATTTTTGCAAAGCGCATAAATGGATAATTTTCATGATATTTAGTGTCACTCAGATTAGAATACATGCATAAAATTGTTTTAAGGAGATTTTGACAAAAAAAATTATTTAAATATAATATTTCGGCAAAAAATGAACATAGAATGACCCATTTTCAAAATATTCTCCTTTTGTGAGAAATGCTTCTATTATAATAATATTTTGCCTGTACATAGCTCAGACCTCTCTATAGAGGCTCGACTAGAGTTTTTGAAAAATTCACATTATTTTCAGAGTTACCACCAATTGAAATAATTAGTGGCGTTTTTTTCTTAAAGTTGCTCCCCTCTGTTGTCGTAAAATATGGATAAACCCATTTCTAAGTTATATATTTAAAAAATTCTAGTTGAGCCTCTGTAGAGAGGTCTGAGCTATATACAGGCAAAATATTATTATAATAGAAATGTTTTTCACAAAAGGAGAACATTTGGAAAACAGATTATTCTAAGTTAATTTCTTGCCAAAATATTATATTTAAATACATCTTTTTTGTCAAAATGTCCTTAAAACAATTTTATGCATATATTCTAATCTAAGTGACACTAAATATCATGAAAATTATCCATTTATGCGCTTTGCAAAAAATCACGGTTCCGAAAACGTAGTCGGATACCTTAAGTGGAAAACACTGTTAACAACAAATCGACTGAATTTTTTAAAAAAGGTTATAATCATTAATTTTAACAATAAAAATAATCCATCGAAAAAAAGAAAGTTGAAGACCTTAATATAATAATCATATCATTCAAATAATGACAACTAAAAGCTTATAGAATGATTGTACTATTTAAAGATTATCGTGAATTAAACAACTGTTTTACGACCACGACCGTCGTAAAAGTGAAGTACAACAAACCCGCCGAGTTCAGCGTCAGTCTGGCACTGCCTGACCTTTCCCTGCAGGAAAATAAATCTAATTATCTCCTCAATATAAAACTAATTGAAACCAACGGACTCATTTCATTAAAGCCTCTCGACTCATCATCATTTTGGATGGAACTAATATCCTGTCCATTAGAGGACCCGCAGTCCTCTTTTAAAGTTCGGAGGCCTCTAATTAACGAGGAGGAAGTACTTGGCCTCGAGTGATGGACCCTGCCCATCAAATGGGTAATTTCACCTATTGTGTTTTATGATGGCTGGATTAAAAGGTAATTTCATTGTTTGATGAAGTAAAAGTCAATAATTTTTGTTTGCTCAATTAGTGAGCGGTGATCAAAATTAGAGTGACGTTGTTATCGTGTTTGTGGACGGTTTTGAGAAATTCGTGCAAATTTTTTATGGTAGATTCAGTAGGGTAAATTATTGATAATATTAGTTTATATGAGAAAAGAAATAAAGTTATAATGATTATAAAATAATTACCGGTCGATCTGAATTCGTAATTGTAAGGTGTTAAACCCATGCAAATTATAAATTTCCTCCTCAAATCCGGACTAGTGTATCGATATGAACTCAATAAAGTGCTTTCGAAAGAAAAATAAATAACGAAGGGTTTTTTTGGAATTATATTTTTTATCGTACTTGAAACTCTCTAATTCTAATCATTTCCTAAAAGAACTAAAAATACACGTATGAATCATGAAAATAGAGAGAAAAGTATTTTCAGAAATCGAAGGGCGAGGAAGAACGTAATACGGCAGAAACATTTATGTTTTTTTTTCCTTTTGTGGATGTACTTTGTTGTACATTCAAATCGGTGGACTAGTCTACTTTTGAGGATCCTCTTGTGATTCTTTTAAGTATACAGTATGAAAATAGACAAATACTTGTACACACACACACGGTAACCCGTAACAAATAAATGTGACTCACAATTCCACAACCCTACGCACAAACCGACCTAGGCCTTCGTCTCGTTTTGGACTCGGCCTCAATAAAATCGTAATCCAGATAATTTTAATCATCAATTGCTATTACCAGACATATTCTCCATAAAGCTGGGACTTTCGAATTATATGCCAACTTGCAATAGTGGCAAGGCTGCATTATTATATCATGTCTGTCGCCCGTGTTTAGGCTTACGTCTTTGCTTACGGCAGTGGTTTCCAAACTTTTTTAACCCATGGATCCTTTTTCATAGTCAAAATTTGCCCACGGACCACTTTTAACAGTCAAAATGCCCACGGATCACTTTTTCAAGTCAGAACCTTTCCAAGAATCCCATATTGAGAAAGCTACATAAATGTATATATATAGTACTAAAATAAAAATAAAATTTTAAAAAATCTTTTATTGAAGAATAATTTATTAAAATTATAACTTTTCTTCAAAATAAAATTAAAAAAATTTAATGTCTTGGATGAACTTGATGAGATGTTATGAGTGTATTTATGTCTATTTTAATGTTTGTGAGTAGCAACTGTGCAAATACCCATGAACATTAATTTTTAATCGGTTTCTTTTTTCTTTTTTTTTGTGATGAGGTTTATAACGGCACTGAATCTACGTTCTACCAAATTGGAAGACGGGAAAGTAGTCACCACAACTTCTGTACAATAACTCATAATACAGGATATAAAATTGGGATCTGTTTTTGTAACCAGAATTCGTGGTATCCTTGTTTAAACATTGGTTTAAGTCCTTCATTTAGGGACATTTCAATAAGATGCTCCTGCATTAGTATGGATTCATCTGTATTTGGGATCTGAGTTAGTCTACGCGCTAAAGGGTTCAACACCCAGTTGGGAATATCCAAATAAATTATTGTTATTTATTTAAATATCCACAAAAATAAAAATGATCAAAATTTTTTAATTTTATATTAAGCCTTACATGGACCCCCTGAGGTTGTTCATGAACCCTTAAATCTAATTTAATTTTTCACGGACCCCTTGAATAATATAGGGGACCCCTGGGGCTCCTTAGGGACCACTTTGGGAAACATTGGTTTTAGGCATAGTCCTACTAACGTATGCCATCATTAAATCGAAAGTTGGCAGTCGGTTAAGTCGATTTGTGCCTAGGTTCTGAGTCCTGCAGTGGCGTACCATTCGCCACCGCATCACGGGGGGAGGAGAACAGGATTCTAGGGGGCCCAGAACCTGACTTTGCAGGGGGACCTAAAATTCTCTGTTACACTACTGGAATCATACACTTTTATTAGTTACGAGTTACCGTTTGTATAAGTATTTGACAACGTATGCTATATACTGTCTACATAAAAAGGTTGCAGGTGGGCCTTAGTTTTGCATAGGGGCCCAGGGCCTCATGAAATCGAAAGACTTCACCAAGGGTAAATAGACTAATGAATAAGGATTTTGTGAAGAAACAGGAATCTGTCTATTTTCTTATAAGAATACTGTCAAAAAATCTAGTACATGAATTACTTTTGGAAGATCCGATACGAAAAAAAAAATTATTATCTACAGTTTTTAAAGCGCTACAACAACAAAAAAAAATCTTTCTAATTTGTTTTAATCTACATGTGATGTAAGTTTCTCGATCAAAAAAGATACTTTAGTAATGATTGTGATGAAAAATATACATTTTTCACAGCAATTATTTTGAGTGAAATACAGTAAGATAGCAACAAGAAATTTCTGCTGCATGCGTCGAATTTCATGTACATCTCACGATGATCCGATAGAAAAATTATCCATAACTCTTCCTATCAAAATATTAAGAGACAGTATGGGTTTTAGATCTTTATCACTGACGATAATCGATCACGTGTCGAAACAGATGGTCAGTGAATGGTCCGATTGTATAATGGTTATCTACATCAGATTTGGGTTGAGTTGTCAAAAGAGGTTACGAATTCGGCTGTTTACAGAGTGCTTAATATCGTCTGCTCATTCCTTTGACCGCGCCTATGGGTGACGAAAAGTTCAAGTAAACAGAACGGAAAAACTGCAAAATTATTCTTTTTCTAATTATTAATGTTAGATATGCAAGAATTTGAAGGACGTTGTTGCTTAACGCTTGTCACCGAAGAAATAAACTATCAAAAAAAGGAAAACGAGTCTTCTCTGTTTGAAAATAGATAAGTTTATTAAATCTTAGTTGAATTTTGAAAATTTTAACAACTTCTAGTTACTCATAATTGAAAAATAAAAATAAAATTATTATTTCTTTAAAAATAACTTATATATATATATATATATATATATATATATATATATATACGCACATTAAATGCAAAATATATTTTAGTCTTTTCTGAGGTGTGTTTGACTCTTTCCTTCAGGATATATATTTGTTTCAACCTTAAAATTCTTATCAGCTATTAACATTTGATAATATATATATATAGTTTTTTTAATTTCGTGTATTGCTTTATAATACGATGTTAGTATATAAATTCTTATTCACTCATATATATGTATAGATATTTTTCTGTTTTTAACTTGTGTGATGACTATTTGCGATCTTCTCACTAATGATCCTCTTGGGGAATTTTTGGTCCATAAAAACTATTTTATTATAACGCCTCCTCTGAAGAAGAGAACTTGAACATGCAAATTATGACTACCAGTAGTGCACACAAGGGGGTCCTGGGGTCAGACCCCCGTCCCAAAGCCCTTGATTTTTTTCCGATTGATTATAATTATTATATAGTACGTAAAATTTAATTAAGTATTTGTTATTATTGATTAATTTTATTAATTAATAATAATTATTTACTCAAAAATTAGTTTATTATGTTTTGTTCCCGAAAATCGACAAAATCAAAAGGAGCATGATACAAGAATGGTGAACTTTCGACCCCGGACCCCCCCCTAGAAAAATTCCTGTGTGTGCTACTGATGACTACTATATGAAGTCTAGGCTTTCAGGTTAAAGAGAGAGAGAGGGGGGTAGGCTGCTAGTGGAGCAGTGATTAATCAAATTTACTATGAGTCGCAGATTTTTAAGGTGACGCGATCTGTCACTTAAGCTTTAATATAGATTAGATAGCTAGGAAGTCAGAGTAATCCAATTGAAGTAAGTGTTACAAGTAATTGAAATCATATTTCGCGTATGTGGTTAATTGTCTTCATATTGCTTAAATTGGGTGCATCTCTTAGTTCTGATTGCTCGAACTTGTGTTGTGGTTTGTGCAGTAAATAAATTAAGTGATTGCGAAGGCGAGATCCTTACACTTGTAATGAAAAACTTAATACTTTATACCGTATTTCAGTTTAAAATTTAGTGCTGTCATTTCTTATTAATCAGTCTGGTGAATTAAGAAGATAATTTAAAAAAATATATATATGTGCAGGGGGACGTCTTAAAACTGAGTTTTTCTGTTGGTAATGATTATTGGACACACAAGTGAGAAATCAAAATTGAATGTTTATACTTTTTAACTGTAGCATTACCTTAAAGTTCAATGAGAAGGATTTTTCTTGCTCCGAAATTTCCGTTATATTAGAAAATGATAAAAAAAATTCTTTTCACGGAAATATACTCATTTATGCAAAGAATTAAAAGGGATGGAAGTTGCAGTAGAGCACACAAGAATTTTTCAGGGGGGGGCGGGGTTGAAAGTTCATCATTCTTGTATCATGCTCCTTTTGATTTTGTCGATTTTCGGGAATAAAACACAGTAAAAAACTATTTTTGAATGAATAATTAGCATTAATTAATAAAATTAATCATTAATAACAAATACTTTAATTTAATTTTACGTACCATATACTTAGAATTATAATCAATCGGAAAAAAAACCCAAGGGCTCAAAGGAAAAAAAACCAGGGGGTGGGTCCGGGGACCCCCTCCCTTTGTGTGCGTCACTGAATTAGTGTATTTTTGTTTGTGAATACATAAAATGTTTCATGTATTTAAGTTGTAATTTTTTCGTCCTCCTTTTCATTGCAAAAAAATTGGTTACTTTACTGTTATATATAGTGATATCAACACATTACGCCAAGGGTGGGCAAAGAGCGGCCTGCCTAGACAGTTCGAAAACCAAAAAAATAGAGAAAAATATTTGGGTCGACCATTAGCGTACACAGGAATTTTTCAAGGAGAGGGTCCAGGGTTGAAAAAAATCCACCATTCTGGTATCACGCTCCAATACTCCGCCCAACATATTCTTTTTATTTTATCGATTTTCGGGAACAAAAAAAACAGTACAAAATTGATTATTGAATAAATAATTACCATTAATTAATAAAATTAATTATTAATACAAATACTTCATTAAATATTTCGCACTATACACATAGGATCATTCGAAAAAAAAATCAAGCGCTTTGAGGGGAGAGGGTCCGGACACGGGGACCCGCCGTGCCACTTGTGTGCGCCACCGGGGTCGACATGTACCGTGAACAAAGTTTTCTTTGCACGATGATCAACAAGAGTAAATATAGACGCAAGTTAGCTGACATTATTCGGACTATGACGAGAATTTCAATAAGCAATTTTATTCCTAATTTCAAAAAAATTATAGAAAAGTATGATAGGGTACATTTATCCCATTAAACTGATTCTAAAATTAAACGTGCTTGCAGCTACAGTGATTTGAAGTTAGCACAATAAATTAATTGATGAAACTCTACCACTGTGTTTTATATAACTTGAGCCCAAACAATTGTCCACCCCTGCATTAAGTAATGCTCATTTTACTGTGTTCGATTCTAACCTACGTAATTCCAAGAAATAAAAAAAAAGCCGAATAAATTTTTTTGCCTCCTGAAAACTTATACGAATTCTCAGCAGAAAAACATTTTATACGACAAAGGCTTACAATAAGCACATCCTATAAAGATTCTATTTGCTGCCGAAATCGAGGGGCCCAGAAAAGAATAAGAACCACCTGCATATCGTGCATAAAACTGTTCGTCGAACAATAATACTTGGTGGGCGCGAAAGAATACAAGGCGCACATCGGAAACTCGAGAAAAAGAACTGAATCTCTTCAAAAAGACGCTGATGTGGTCACGTGTTCTCTACAGCTGCTCAAACTGCGCTAGTTTATTGAGGGAGCACGTGTTCCTAATGGCTTTCATTTCTTCCGTCGTTTATCCGTAAACGCTAAATAAAAAAAAGGAAAAAGAAATCACAACTGGCCTGGTGTGATGATACACAAATACACACACGACAGCCTCGTTTTAACAGGTGGCCTTCCGATGAAAATGGAAAACGTTTACGTTGTGATTAAAATAAATAGAAAAGGATTTAAAGATGGAATCTCGTGTTTGTTGTTTTATTGTAGTTCCTCGTTTATTCTCGGATGCATTTCGTTTTTAATGACGCTGAAGCTTATTAAAGCTGCATTCATTTGCAGCAATTGTTAAAGAATTAAAACAAACTATCAGAATCAAACGGAATAAAATTCTGATACTTTATCTGTAAATTGACGCCCAAAAAGAATGTTTCAATAAAGAAGTAAAGTAAAAGAAAATCTTCATTACTAAACAGTTTTTTTTGTACTGAGTGGAGAAATTTTTTTAGTACTGATAATATATTTATAGCACTATCCAGCGAAATGAGCGATAGGGGCCCTCGGGCCACATGTGGACCGCTGGACATTTTCAATTATTTAAGAACAATTTATTAAAAATTTAGCTAGAAATTCTATCAATCAAGTAATCCCATATATCGAATATATGGCGCTGGTAGGAATCGTGGGATAACTTTTTTTTGTAATTGTAACGGTTAGTGTTAACAAATAACAATAGAAAAGCTGCTATTTTATGGGTGAAACTAATTTTTAATTAACCCTCATGCCTTCCAAGCAAAAAATATCTAAAGAATATTTGTTATTTCAAGACGATTGGGTTCTTGAAAAAACAAACATGGATCAATAGCTTGTTTATGCGATTGTCATGAAAATGCTATATCTAAAAAATATAATTTTACTCGTCACTATACCACAAAGCACAAAGGAGGGGGACTTGGGATCATTGATGAAAGGAAATCAAAATTACCACATAGCAGGGTAACAAAACAAAAAAATGCATTAAACCCTTTTTTTTCTTCTATGAGTTGAGTTTGAAGAAGTTTAATATAGTTTTAAAATGAAATCCAAAAATATTAATATTGATCAATTTCTAATGTACTATAAATAACTTTTTTTGAGGAGTATGAAAAAGTAATCTATTTATTTCGAAAAAAATGTAATAAATTTAAAAGCATTAAAATTAATGTAAACATTTAAAATCATAAAACAAGAGAGTATTAAGAAGTTATCTACTTCCTTCCCTGTACACACACAACCAAATCAAGGAAAAATGGCAGAAGTGCATTGGAGAAAATAATTGCTCTTAAAGATATTCTTTTAAATGAATTCATCTATATATTATACTAGCTGGTATACCCGTTCTTCGCACGGGTGAACTGAAAAATTAAACAACACAAATTGAAGGAAAAAGAAGTTTTTTTAATGAGTTAATTTTACGTGAATTGATAATTAAACAAAAAAAGCTTTTTGCATATCTCAGCTAAACAAAAAAAGAAAGAAAAAAAAAACACCTTTGTTAAATTTTAACTATGTGGATCTAATAGCCGATAAAAAGGATTTTTTAAATTTATAAATCCTCGTAACACTCTTGAGGGTCGATTTTTCAAAATACCTCCCTAAGCCAGTGTTTCTCAAAGTGTGGGGCGCGCCCCCCTGGGGGCGCGATAACCCTACAAGGGGGGCGCGAGCATATCGAAAATTTAAAGATTTTTTAAAAAAAATATAACTGGAAAGAGAAGTAAAACAAAATACTTTCTTCCATAATAAAAAAAAAATGCATAACAACATTGATATAATTTATGTTTATTATCTGGCCTTTTTCCGTCATCAAATAGCTATCTTTGATCCCAAAACCAAGTTAAAGAAAAAAAAAACATTTTGTTTAATGAGAGATATTTTTATTACGTTTTAACATAAAATATTACTCGTTAAGAGAAAAAAACGAAATCCAGACCCTGAGAAAAATTCTAAGAAGATAAACAATTCATCACTGTAATTATTATTGAAATACCGTACATTAGTTATAGAAAAAGAAAAGGAAGACATGATTCACTTTTCAGTCAGGCTGCGGCTGCGCGGGGCATCTGTGATCTCTATTGAAGGAAGTTGTAACTGATCAACCAAAAGAAGAACCTGCTGAAAGATGCATATTATTCATGATTGAGAAACGCGATGAACATGAAACGAAAGGAAAATTTTCAAATGCTTTCTAAAGACCTCCATCAACTTAAAATATGAAGCCATAAGTGTACCACAAGGGTCAGTTCACCTTGTCAAAAGACACAAGAAAGAAAAAGTTCAACTTGTTATTTGTTGATCATCAAAGGTGTCACGAGTTCGAGCCCAGTACTACTAAAAACACGCCATGTAGAGGAGAGATGCACGTTAAATCTGTCGAGAGCTCAAACGTCTTCTTGTTGGAGTGGTGTGGTAGTTAAAAGAGGCCAGTTCAAACGTCCTCTTGTTGGAGTGGCGTTGTAGCTAAAAGAGGCCAGCTCAAGTATCGTCCTCGGCATTTGACCACGGTTTAAAATTACGAGGTCCGTCTCCAAAAGCCCTCGTGTAGCTGAACAGTGCGATGTTAATATTTACTCACTTGGTCATGAAAGCTTTATAACTACAATAACTTGAACAAAATATGACAGCTTTGCCAGCAAATAACATTTCTGTAATATTAGTGAAAAGAGAGAGTGTTTCTGATTTGCATCCTTTATTAAGGTCTTGCACTTATGAATCATTTTAGTTCAGTTTTATTGGATTTTTCTCAAATCATCGAAGAAAAATTGAATAGTCATTGAAAGCCGGTAAGTATACATTCTCTTAATTAAATTATTCACTGGAATTCCGATTTGTATCGTATACAGTAAAAATAATTATAAACAAATGATTGGGGTCACTGAGTCCCCCCGCACTACCATTAACGTTAGTATTGAGTGCACGCCTGCTCCCGGGTAAAACCTTTTTAAGTCTTCTCACTTTAAATATTAAAAAGTAACACAATTATTCTTCATCGGAATTTTATATTCTTTTTCATAAATTAACATTAATTCTAAATGCTAATTCTGTGAGGTTTAAAATTACAGTTCTCTTTTAAACAGTTATTTACAGTTATAGCATTTATCTAAAAAAAAAAAAAATCATTTTGCATTTTTGTATACAATGTCGTGCACGCAGTGTTACTTTCCTTACAGTTCAGCTATTATATCAAGAATAATGTTTTATTTTTTAAAAAAATGAACTCGTGCGAAGAGCTGGTGTTTCTCAGCCAGTATGCGTTTAATGTATCAGTACTGAAGAAGGTATTTTATAAATAATTTCTTAATACTACATTAAGAAAAAGTTTAATAATTATTTTAGGGACTTCCATGGGCTTGTCTTGTAGAGCAAATTTTTCAAAGGAAGGTTTAACATCAGAAATTGACACTCTGAGTTATTTTTCTATATTAAGCTGAGATCTATATTTTGTCTTCAAAGCAGCCACCGCAGAAAATCCAGTTTAACAAAGGTGGAATGTTGAAAATGGTAATAGTATATGAAGTGCTTTGTTTTTTTTTTCAGTACATAGAATAGATCATCCACCTCTACCCAAAATTCAAAGAGCGATTTATTACAAAATTGCCTTTTAATTTTGCACTGGATGTGAAATCTATGAAGATTTCACAACCAGTTCGGAAGTTGAGAGCCCTTCTGGAGTATCTTGAAATAAATCCCTAATCCACTCTTGTAACTTGCAACCAAGTTGTCCTCATCCAAAAAATACTTTTTAATATTCTTTGCCAGCATGTCTAAACGATTTTACATGGTTGTAAAAACAACTTTCACATGTTGTTCTTCAGATTTGTAAGTTTAAACACATAACGAGCTGGGGCTTTTTTTCCCCATCATTTACTTCAGTAGTGGTAAATCCAAAATTTAAGTATTTTTGAGAATATTTCCTTGATTTAATTTTCGGAATCATGCTCGTCTGTGTACTTGTTGATCCTTTATTATCATCGAATGTTTGCTTACGACTTAAAAATGTATGTATGATTTTGTTTTAATCTACTGCCGTAAATACTTAATTACCGTGAATTACAATTAACGTGCAAATTAAAAAATGTACATTCAAGATAGATTCAATAGCTATAGAAGTATTAAGACGACCAAAACTGACTGGAATTGTACGAGGAAAAGCATTTTTACATGTTTTGCGCAGACATCCGATAGGTTGCCCAGACTCACGCAAACGTATCCGATAATGCCAGATGTGATGGATATGATAGAGAGCAACATAGACTAGACTATTTTTCTAATGACATTTGTACTTTGAGAAATGGATGCTGAAGGAAATAAATCTTTAATTAAATATATCATTTTGCGATCTGTTCCAATTTAAAAATTAGAGAAAGAAAAATAACATAATGATAAGTAAGTAATATATATTTAAAGTAAAAAAAAAAATGTCTTAAAATATATACTGCTTAAGGGGACTTCGCACCCTTTGAGCAAACTTTTTTATTAACGTATTTAAAAATTATATTTTAACATTTTATACAATGTTTCTGTTGAAGAAAATGTTACCAGATGAAAAATTTCATATATATTATTCACACAATTTTAAAAATTTAAATTTTTTGAAGAAAAAATTGGGAAAATTCTAAAATCCTACTCCTTTTGTAAAAATTAATTTTGACCTGAAATTTTTTATAATATTCTTATGGATGTTCTTAACAACTTTAGGGATAGATTTTAGAATAACTGTATTCGTTTTCGAGAAAAAAAAATAAAATGTTGATATACAGGCTAAAAATCAACGAAAAAGCCAACATGTCTTACATTTTATTATTTTTTTTTAAAAAGTATTCAGTTTATAGCAAAACGGATCCCTAATTTTATTACATGCCTTATTTTTAACACGCAAGAAAAAAATGGGAGTGATTGGTAAATAATTGTCGAAGGAGTAGCATTTTGAATGCACTAAGGTTTCGAAAAACACAAACTGAGAAAAATCAGTTTAAAGTTTATAATTCTGAAAAAATAATTATTATAAGCTTAATTAAACTTAAAATACCACTTTAAGATATTACTTATACGTTTTTCTTTAAAATAATTGCATTTTCATATTTTTGCAACCCACACATTTTTGTAAATGATCAACTTTTAGAGAGTACTAATTGCACAAGAAAATTCAAGAAAAACGTTAAAAAAATTTTTTTTCTGTCACGACAGAAATTTTAGTTGTGTTTCTTCTTATAATATTAAAGTATTACATTTGTATGAAAAATATATCAGGAATAAGTACTGAAGTTATATAAAATTATTAATATAAAACGCCTTAATTTAAAAATTTTACATGCACTCATTTCACAAAGAAAAAAAATGATTGTATGTATTGCCTCGGAAATATTCTGCTTTTAATACTACACATTCTTTTTTATAGTTATTATTTCTATTTATAAAATAGATTTTTTTTTATCATAACGCATTTTTTAGCTTTTTTTATAAAAAGGGGGTGTGGCTGAATTGCCTAATTTGTTTTCAAATGAAGTTTTATTCAACTTCTAACTTTCCGACATGCACAAGAGATATATCAATCGAAAGATACAAAGAACAAGATTAAATCAAAATAAAAGAAAAACGATAGGTTTGTGATTTTTAGGGTACCAAGTCCTCTTAAAAGTTACATATACAAAATTTAATATACTTATTGTATTAATTTGTACGGTTTATAATTAAAATCGTATTGTAACTTTAGCGTCTCTATCTCAAAGTGCATTTTTATTGCAGTGAATACATTATTGTTGTACAGGTGGGGGGCGAGAAAAATTATGATTGAAAATTGGGTCGCCAGTATTGGAAGTTTGAGAAACACTGACTTATGTTACTAATTTGTATGGTTTATAATTAAGATCGCCTATTGTAGCTTTAGTGTCAAAGTGCATTATTATTGCATTCAGTACATTATTAATGTATAAGGGGGGCGCGATAAAAATTGTGATTGAAAATTGGGTCGCCAGTATTGAAAGTTTGAGAAACACTGCCCTAAGCTGATCTCTGCTCAGCAAAAGTAACACATTCTTAAACGTTTTGCGTAATGAACGCTTAAAGTAGTGTAAATAATTTATATCTGAAAGTGTAATACATTAATATTACTTTCTGTTGTATTTATTTTATTTTAAAATTGGGATATTCGCAAGCAACGCCGTTTCTTAAATTATAATGGCGATTCAATGAAAAACATAGCGAAATGTTAACGATAGAGTCAAGTTGGCAAATGGCTAGCTACTTTTCCTAGCTCGAGTTTTATTAGAGCTTTGTAAGACCTGCCGTGAAGGGGGGAATGCACTTTAATACTTTATCCAACCGCATTATGATTTACTGCAGTTTTTTCATACAATTTTTTTTTGGATCACTACATGTACAAATTAAGGGATATACATAAACAAAATACTCCACTTTGGAAAATTTAATCCGTTAGAGCTAATAAATTAATTAAAGATATTCCACTGTAAAATTAATTATGTACACCGTTCACTTAAAATAAGTAATCAAATCATTTTCCAAGGTCTTCATTAACAGACAAAACCATAAGACACTTAAATTTTGACATTAAATATTATTTTTGCGACAAAAATAATAATCTTTGCAATCCGCTGAAAACGCAATATCTGCTACAAAACTTTTCGCCTTCCCCCCTAAAATACTCATCATAGAACCCGTGCTGCCATATATCTTGGAAGAGTGGATTTCAAAGAACATTAAAGATAAGTATTGGTAGAATATTCCTACTAAGTTGGTGCGGTGTGGTAGTTAGGAGAAGAGGGTGCCAGCTCAAGTGTCGTTCCCGTCACTTGACCATTGTTCAAAATTACATGGTCCGTCTCCAAAAGCCCTCGTGTAGCTGAACAGTGCGACGTTAATATTCACTCACTGCAAAAAATACAGTGCAGTAGTTATAATTAGTTTTATACTTAAAAATGCAATATCTGCACACATATTCAATTAAAATTACAGCGTTGTAATTAACTACTAACCACAAAAAAATTATGAAAGTTTGTCCAAATGATGTAGTGTGAAAGAGAAAGTTTATTTACTTTAAGTACCAGAAGCGATAAAAGTAGTTATATTGAAAATAGATCAACTTCTTACTACCAAATGTGCATAATAAAATCATAAAATAAAACATTAAAATAAAGAGAGATTTATAACAACCTCTCCCTTCAAAACTTAGTTTTACTCTGAAATAAAAAAAAATAGGCATTATTCTGATCACAGGAATTAATTAGAAGCGATTCCCTTGCGTAGCCAGAACAAAAAGAGTTTTTCACAAACAAAAGATAGATATATGCTGACGTGGGCTTTTTTCCTTACTTGACAAATAGCGTTATATTTTGGACACTTTTTACAAATTTTTATAAATTATAGCCTATGTGTTATTCTGATGTATAAGCTATATTACTGTAAAGTTTCATTAAAATCCATTAAGTTGTTTTTGCGTGAAAGACCCACAAAGATTTTCACAAATTTTCACATAATATATATTAGATGTAGAAAATACTATCTTTGTATATATGTGTGATGTATTTTGATCAGTTTTTTTTCTATAGACTGTTTTGAAATTCGTCATGTACTTTTTTCATTTCATTTTAAAACACACCTTTTGGAATAACAAATATTTATTAAAAAATTTTTGTTACTTTTTATAAATAGAATTCTAAAGTGTCTTGCACAATTACAGTCGGACCTCTATATAACGAAGTCGCTAATCCCCCAAAAAAGTTCTTTCTATGAAAAATTCGTTATATATATACATAGGTTCATCTTTCAATTTTCTTTATATAAACTACTCAAAAAATATTTTAAACTCATAAACACTATTTTTTTAAAAAAAGTTATTATTCAACCTTTTTGTAAATTAACATATATTTATTTTATATATTTTACCTATAAAAAAATTGCAAGGAAAGTTTTTTGACGCCTTTATCCGCCTTATAATTCCTGAAGAATTAAATTTTTTCCCTTTGATACTTCAGCACTTACGTTTTGACATTTTCAAGCTACTAGAAATGAAGTTACCAGTACGGCTGATCAAAACTACAAATGAACAAAGCCTAGTTAAAGGACACGCGGACACGAGACAACTCCACTGAGGGTGAAAGATGATATTGAAAATGTTTCCAGAGAACTGACAATGGGGGTTAAAGGTTGCCCACAATTCTATTGCTCTCGGCGAGTTAGGCGTTTCATAAAACCAGCTCAAGATTTATAACCACCATAAAATGTATTAAAAGAGAGAATAATTTGAAATGTTGAAAAATACTTTAAAAATAGGGAGAAAAAAAATTCAATCACAAGAGAAAAAGTTGATAGTATAGAAAATGTACTTCGCTATTGGGAGGTTATTTTACGAAGAAAATCGTGAAATGTTCTTGATTCCAGGAAAAAGTTGGTTATATAGAAAAATTCGCTATATAGAGGCTTGTAATATGGAAGTTTGACTCTAAATATATAAATGTCGTTTATAAATATACTACATTATTATTCCATGGATTTAACATACGCCGTTTCTGAAGCGAAAGATGTATTATTTCAATATTCAGTTAATAAATTTTTTGTATTTTTCTAACAATTAAATTAATTTGATCGCATTAATTAAACGCTTATATTATATGCAATTACACACACAATTAATGCAATTTTTCTTATAATTTAAAAATAAAACCTTCCCCCTTTTCCCTTAGATCTTTTCGGTAGACAAAATTTTAATATTAAAAAAGAAATTTTGAAGCATAATGGAAAGAACAAACCCTGGAAGGATTTATAATTAATATTTATATTTCACATCCGCGCGCAATCTTAAATAGGAGTTATTCTGGGAGAATAAAAGAATGTTCTAAATATATATATATATATTATTTTTTAGCAACCATTTCTCAAATTACAAGATTTGTAAATATGTAAAGAGAATCTGCATCCATGCATATGCATGGCAAAAACTTATTTTTGATTCATCAGGACGTTTAAACTTATGATGCCTACCCGCTCATCCCAATTCCATCATCTATATTCTGATCTGTCGACTTGAATTAGTTACGGACATTGGACAACGACTTGATCGCACCTTCTGTTACTGTTCTCTGATAGGACAGATAACCTCTGGCCTCAAAGGAGTCGCATGTTATCAATTTCACCTGCAACACAGCATTTACTTCGCCTACGGTCTGTCTCCGAATGAATTATTCGCTGCATTTGTGTGTATTCTTTAAGAGCTCCCCCGCAACTTTTTTGTATTTATCTCTGTTAGAACTCTCCTTTTTTTTTTCATGTGCAATCAAGCATCATTTTTTTACTCAAAATTCTGATTTGTATCTTTGGGGTCATGTGTGTAGTCTATTTATTTATTTTGTTTTTTTGGAAAAAAATGGCGGACAAATTTATTATGTTTGTCAAACAATAAATTTGTGTGCATTACACTTCATAAGATTAAAATTAAGAGTGCACAAAAGAAAAGAAAAAGAAGAGGGCATATACCTAATAATAGAATATGGAGGTAACTATAACTATGAAATGTGTACATTTATAGCATTAAACTATTATTAATCTAAGAATTTTTAATCCTTAAAATTTTGAATAGCTTTATTCATATAACTATTAATAAAATGAATTGGGTATTTCTGATTTAAGCAATATTTAGTAAAATGATTATAGTTATTTATTATTTCTGATTTTTTTGACACCAGAAATTTATTTTGCGTTGTATATAATTAATAACAATATTTCTGAATGTAGAAATATGTACATTACTCTCCTAATACGGAACTTTTATATATATATATGTGGGAGACAACAAGGGGTCCAAAACGTTTCTTTTATTATGGATGTGGCTGTTAGATTCTTTAGGTTTAAAACGCTTCTCACAGTCTCTTGCGCAATGAGATGAATCACCGCATATAAAGCAATTTTTATTTTCTCTTTCAAGATATTGGGGATAGTTCTCTTTAATCTTTGGTTTAAAGTTTTGTGATCTATTTTTAAAGGGGTCTTGGGTATATCCATAAGTAATAGGAATTTCTTTATGTGATCCGCTTCTAGATGAAATATAAATATCACACTCTTTAGCTAAATCAATAGGCCTGAACCAATCTTCTGCTTCTCGAATGCCAATATGAGTTGCAGTTTCCTTATTTAAAGTTTCGAACTGTTTTTCTTCGATTTTAGCTGCAGGATTTAAACTTAATGCTTTATTTTTAGCCCTTTGAAGTTCGACTTCTTTTTCTAATTTTGCTAACTGAAGTTTCGCGAGCTCAATTTTCTGTTTTCCTAAAGTTACCTCTCTTTCATTTCGCGATACTCTCTCATCTATACAGTTTTTAATTAAAGTTTTAACGAAATCTGGATCACTTTCAAATGTACTACTGTTCTCAATTTTAGTCTTTAGTTTAACTATAGTGTCAGTACTCTCCACAGTACCGTCTAGATTCTCAACAACTCTTATGAGATCCTCTTTAAGAGCGTTTTTATACATTTTAGAAAAATATGGAAAGGTCCTACCTTTTTTTTTCTAGCTCCCTTGTTGCTGCACGTACGATGTATCCAATAAAAACGTTGATTCCACTGATTTCACCTCTTCGCAGGTAATATAGTTGAAATTGTTCGAATTGACACCTCTTCGCAGGTTATATCTTGAAATTGTAGTTCCGGCCTCTACACAGGCGGATTATTCACACTGAGTTAGTTCCAACCTCTACACAGGCGGGATTTTGAGGGTTCGTTGAGAAATACACCTCTACACAGGTTATTTTGTTATTTGTTCCGACCTCTACACAGGCGGAATGAAGTTGAAAAATTCAACCTTGAACGAAGTTTCCGAAAAATGGCGGCGCGTCTCCTCCACGGACGGCTTTTTTTTTTCACGTTCCAAATTTTGATCAAAATCGAAATTTTTTTCAATCCCGGCCTCTACACAGGCGGAATTTTCATGCTGAGTTCAAACCTCTACACAGGTTGAATATTTATGCTGAGTTCAAACCTCTACACAGGTTGAACGAAGTTTTCGAAAAATGGCGGAGCGTCTCCTCACGGACGCTTTTGTTCATTGTCCAGACTTTGGTTCAAAATCGAAATTTTATCGATCGCGGCCGAGCCCCCATAATTTGTGGGAGACAACAAGGGGTCCAAGATTTGGTCTTTCTTATGGTTTATTTAACATTAAACAAAAATTAATTAAAAAAGGTAGATAAGTTTGACAATGAAATGCAGAAGGTAACGCCTGCTCGCGCACCTCTCGCGTTCTTTCTTTTCTAATGTCCAAGAGTTTTTGTTTCTCTTCCACTAGTTCAAAAGTTTTAGTTCGTGTTTTAGCTGCGCCTGCGCGCGAAGACTGCGTGGAGTTGTCGATAACTATTGGTTACTATATATATATATATATATATATATATATATATATATATATATATATATATATATATGGGACAGTGATAGTTTCCGTTTCCTGAAAATACACTTTTCAGGTCGCGAATTCCGATCTCGCAAAGCAAAGTAAGAATGAAAATGACTTAGAAATATTAACACATTTTATCGAATTGTATTTGTTAATTTACTCAAACAGGGTACAAAGCTTGAGTCAAAAAAAAAAAACTTTTAAATAAGAAAAAGAGAGAAATCTATGTGATATTTATATTTCATCTGCTAAAGAAATTTATTTTCTTTCTCAAAGATCTTCAATTTAAAATAGATCACAAACTTTAAAACAAAGATTAAAGGTTATCAACGGAACCTTTTCATCTCATTGCGCAGGTTTCCTGGAACTTTGACAATGGTTCCGCAAGTGATCACTATACGCTTAATTAAAACACCAAAATTTTAGTAAAAATTAATTATTTTTTTATCTGACATAGTTAACTTCATCAAAGTACAACGAATAAAATGGGCAGGCCACGTTGTCAGAATGGACGAAGACCTCACAACTAAAAAAGTCTTCAATGTACAACCACCAATTGGCACACGGGGAAAAGGCAGGCCGAATCTTAAGATAAATTGATGGCCTAGAAAAAAGATCTCCTAGTTTTGGGAATTAAAAATTGGAGAACACTAGTAGGAAGAAGGCCGACCTGTGGAAAATGCTTCTTGAGACGGCCAAGATCCATCCTGGACTGTCGAGCTACTGAAAAAGGAGGAAGGGATAATTTTTTTTAAAAAAAAAATGATCGAATTTTTAAAGGCAGTTTGCTTGTATAATAAATTCAAATATATCTTTTATGGATAAAATAAAATCTTAAATTTCGTAAAATTCACGTGCTTCAAGCATGAATGGATAAAGCTGAAAGCTTGCCAATGAAGTAGAAGGAACAACTTATAGACGTATCAGCAGATTCGAATCCAAGTCTAAATTTAAGCCGCAGCACCTCCTAACTTTTAAGTTGCAAATTTGCAAAATACCAGAAAGAGAAAGAAAAAGTTTGTCTCTCACACACAGTCATAAACATTTTAATGCCATTTTGAACAATGAATTTAAGTTAAAAATATTCCTCACTATAAGCGGCAACAAAAACAAAATATAGAAGCCAGATAACGCAGAATACGATATGTAAATGCAATTAGCTTCAATATACCTAAATTTCTATAGTTTGTGTAAAAAAATGCAAACACATATACCATTTATTAAGTATAATGTGCAAAGTTAGGTCGCACCTGAAGCACGAATTAATGATTAGGTTAGATTAATCTTATGCTAAAAATTTTTGATAAAAAAATACAGTATTGTTTTTTTAATTGTCTTTATTTAAAGTATACCTATAACATGTTAATATATATACTCAAAATATTATTTTAAGATACATTCTTCTAAGAGGACTTTTTTTAGATGTAGTTCCCCAGAAACTTATAGTTTCAAAGGTTCCTTGAGTCGACAAAGTTTGAAGATTCTGTACTGCAAAAACGATACTATTGATTAATTGATTGAACGATACTGACTGATTGGGTGTATGGGAAACGAATTAGTAGAAGCTATTTTCGTTTACGATACGATTTATTTGTTGTAATGCATGTTTCTGAATATTTCTGACCAGTATAAAAATACGTTAATTACAGCCAATAAGCCTCGTTATTGTGAAACACGATCAGAGGATGAAATCGGCTCTTGAACTGGGATGTTATTCTTCACGGTGAAGTCACGCAAACGCGTTATAAGTGTCTTTCTTATTTTATATTACACATGAGAAAAAAGTGCAGAAAAAAACAAAGAAGAATTATTTAGATTCAGGATATTGAATAAGAGAATCTTTCTAATAACACTTCGAATGTTTTCAGTGATTATTATCAAATCTGGTTTTTTTTCTAAATTTTTACCTTAATAATTAGATTTATTAAAATATTGATATTCTATTTAACCTTGAATCAATTTATTTTTTTTTACAGGAAGCAGTTACTTATTAGACACTGGCGTTGCTAGTTCTGAATGGGCCATGGTTAGGAGAGGGGGTGCCAGCTCAGGTGTCGTCCACGTCACTTGACCATGGTTCAAAATTACGTGGTCCGTCGCCAAAAGCCCTCGTGTAGCTGAACAGTGCGACGTTAATATACAATCAATCAATCAATCTGAATGGGCCATGCATCAAAATTCCTTCGGGGCCCTACTTAGATATGAAAGCCTTTTAGTGAGACTATAGTTACACATGTTGGGGGTCCCATATCATTGATATGGCGGTAGCTACGTCCCTGTTATTAGACTATATGAAGCTTGGTAGACACATATTTGTTTTCTCTATGTCTCCGTATTTTTTGTGAGCAAAACTTCTCCATCTTTATACTTTAAGAGGTAACACACACATGCTTTAACATAATGTAAATTATAATCCATTCTATTCTAATAAATCATTGTTATATTTAAGGATTAGTCATTGATGATTATCGTTGAACACACACGTACAAGAACACTTTCATAATTTATCTTCTCATACCCCCTTTGAAGTCAAAAGACAGATCCTACTTAATGCACACATACGGTATTTTTACCCTAACTCTTTTCTTTTTCTAAATATAAGCTATTCCTTTTTCTTACTGCAAATGTCACGAATGATGTAAAGTAGCAGATGATACCATAATAAATAGTTTATGTAGCGTGAATATCATATTTAACGTATGGCTCTGCGGTTTTTTTAAATATTATAGTGATAAATCGACTTAAAATGCAAATCAGTAAAACTCCATGAAGATTTAAAACTTTTCATGGATATTACATCCCTAATGGATATTTTATATCTTTAAACAAAAAATTTAAAAAAAAATCAAAATTCAAAATTTTTATTTTGTTTTAAATTGCGTGATATTCATCTTGATCCATTTTTTTATTATGAAATTACGACACGTAATATAAAAATTATTATCATATTTCATCTAAAAATAAAATCATTATTTCGAAGAATGTTTTCAATTTACACTTTCTATAAGCCTCAGAAGCTTATCATTGGCTTTCAGCACAGTTAATCAATATGTACACCCATTTATTTCATGGTCAGAATGTCACCAAAATTTTTGCAGTTTTGTTATTGTATATAAAAAAAGCTAATTAAAAATTAATCTGAAAAATTTATTTTCGGTTTGAAAAATGAAACAGGATTCCATACAAAATAAATAGAGAACAAAGAAATTTTTGAATTATAAATATTGAATCTATATATATAAAGGAGAAAAGCGACTCACTCACTCACTGACTAATCACGATATCTCCGGAGCTATTAAACCTACAGATTTGAAATTTGGTAGGTAGGTTCCCTTCATGGAGTAGAAGTCAGCTAAGAACGGATTTTGCAAAGATCGAACCCCAAGGGACGTTACGGGGGGTTAAGGGGCGTTCTACATAATTTATTTCCATTATTAAACTATTAGATGTACAGTCTTGAAACTTGGTACACAGATTTCTTTCATAAAGTAGAGATTCCCTACATAATGATTTTTATGAAAATCGACCTCCAAGGGACGTTGAGGGCGCTTTAGGGGCGTTATGCATAATTATTTCCATTTTTAAACTATTAGACGTACAGTCTTGAAATTTGGTAAGCAGATTCCTTTCATAGAGTAGAAATCCGCTACAAAATGGGTTTTGTCAAAATCGACTCCCAAGTGGCGTTGTAGAAAATTAAGGGGCGTTATAGGGAATTAACTCCTTTTTTAAACTATTAGACGTAAAATCTCGAAATTGAGTAAGCAGATTCCATTCATTGAGTAGATATCCGCTATAAGATGGGTTTTGTGAAAATCGCTTCCTAAGTGGCGTTGCGGGTGCTTAAGGGGCGTTATAGATAATTATTTCCATTTTTAAACTATTAGACGTACAGTCTTAAAATTTGGTAAGCGGATTTCTTTCATGGCGCAGAGATTCGCTACAAAATAGTTTTGGGGGAAATTGATCCCCAAGGGTGACTGAGGGGGATTCAGGGGCGTAATAGATAAATATTTCCGTTTTTCAACTAATAGAACCACCTGCTTGAAAATTAGAAGGTATGTTCCGTTCATGGAATAAAGTTCCTTTTACAAAGATTTTTGCGAAGACGGACCCCCAAAGGAGTGAGTGGGGTTGCGAAGGATTAAGGCGTGTTATAGAAAAATTTCTGTTTTTGAATTTAACTCATTTACTTGAAATTTGTTGCGCACTTTTCTTTAGTTGAATAGAGTTCCACTAAGAATAGATTTTACGGAAATCAACTCCAGGGGGAAGCGGGGAGAGTTATTGGGGCGTATTGATAGACAAATTTCCCGTTTCCGAACTGCTAAGACTATAATAATAAAATTTGGTTTGAATGCTTCTTTTGTTGAATTGGAATCCGCTAAGAATGCTCTCAACGAGGTATTGATGATAAAAATTCTGTTTTTGCTCTGTTAGATTTTGACGAAATTTAGCACGCATGTATATTTTATGAAGTAGAGATCCACTGAAAGTTGCTTTGGTGGAAATCCATTTGATTATTAGGTAAAGTGAGCGCAAAAAATCTTACTACATCTATTTTAGATATAAATTGAAATTAGATATTTTAATTTATGTTCTTTTTATATCAAGAGGCGAGAGTTACAGCTACAAATTTATTTTTCAATACAATCGAATTCTTAATGCTAGATATCAATAATAATTCATATATATGTAAACAGTATACATTTATACAACATCGTTAAATACCCAGTGAAGCGGGTGGGTAACGGCTAGTAAATAAATAAAAGAGTGATAAATATATATTAAATAAATAAATTATTCAGCAATAAATATCGATCCAATAAATATATTCATACATATTGAAAAAAAAATGATGGAATTATTTTAGAATTTATGATTTTTTAAAAGATCATCAAAATCAGCATAAAACTTCATTACCTGTATTCATATTGCAATCCGTTATAAACATCGTTCAGTGATGTCCGATGCATTAAACGAAAAATAAAATTTTTTGGATGATTAGTTTTTATACGAAAATATATATATTTTTTTATTTATTTTTTTTATCTCCTTACATTTCATTCACCACTCTTCTTTTTCTCCTGAATTGAATTATATGTTAAAAGTCATCTGTTGCCACACACTACTGATTTTGGAGAAATAAAAATATTTAGAATACATTAACTAATTATAGCGTCATTTTACTTTATAGCTTCAAAATTCAGACTAATTCAATCATAAAATTAATTACAATTTCATTAAAAACTAAATATAAATATCGAATAGAATAATTTATTAAATATAAACATTTTTAAAATACATTAATTAATTATGGTATAATACTTTCAAACAAGAGTATAACTTTTTTTATTCTTTTTTTAAATCAACCTAATTGGTAAAAGCACGTATTCATATAACTATCAGGTAAAGATAACTTGAGAAAATACTAATTAAAAATTTCTAATAAAATTTACTAAATTAAACTTCTTGAAACTATTTATTATAATTTCACTCTATATATGCATTCTCTGTCACGCTGATAAAATGCAGACGATAGTTGTAGATTAAAAAAGAATGAATAATTTAAAATTATAACTGACGTGAGAATCATTTTGAAAATATTTTATGAATATTAATCATTAACACAAATAATATTATTTTTGAAATTCTTCGATTTAACATGTAAATATAAAATTCCAATGAGCATTACAGCATTAAGAGACGATACGGGAAACACAATTTATACAAGAAAACATAGAGCAATTCAATTAGAAGAAAAAAGTATCGTAAAAATGTGTTTTTCCCTACACAGCAGCGGTCGCCGAACATTTTGACCTCACGAACCAGTAAATTCATAATTTAAATCCCATGGACCACTAATAGGGTTTTGTGAATGTTAAATAGATTTATATGATCAATTGGCGGGAGATGTTAAAATAGCGTTCTCTTCAAGGTCAGTTTCCTGATGAAAGTGATTTTATCAGATCCCTGAACTGTTTTTCAGTGAAATGATGAACTTGTCAAGATTTGCATTGGCGAAATGCTGTCCGGAGGGGGAGACACCTGGGAGGGGGGTCGAGTCCTTGTACTTCCTAACCATACAGGTAGTACTAACGAACCCCTAAAAATCAACCCCATATCTTTAAAGAAATGGCACCATATGATTAACATAGGAATTGATATTTTAGTGTGAAGTAACCGAGACGAAAGATCTTACACATTAAAAAAAATACCAGCCTAATTTTCTAATTATTTGTTAATTAGTTTCGAATAAATAATTTGTATTTCATTAATTATTGTTGTATTACTTACTTCTACTGTTTAATAATGCACCATATTTGTGAAATAAACACTTTTAAACTCTTGACAATATTATTTCATCATTTCACTGAAACAGATCAGGGATTCGTTCAAATCCCTTACTTTTATCAGGAAAATGACTTTGAAGGGACGTTATTTCAACATATCCCTTAGGGATTTGATGAAATTCCTAATTCCATCATTTTTCTGCGACAAATATTTTCATTTTTATCGGGCCCAGCGAAATTTTCTCGCAGACTACCACTTTGGCGACCTCTGCCCCACAGGACAGATGAGTCATATAATATTAATGTTGGAACAGTTTTCAGCTGAAAAATTATTCCTAATTCGAATCCTATCATTTTAATATTACATTCTTTTAATAATGAATTTGCTACGGATACTATAGTAATATTACATTTGAAACTTTCTAAGAAATTTTTTTACTCAAATTTCTTATAATGTAATTTTTATTAAATTATATACATTTTACTCTGCTGTTTTTTTTTTTTTTTTTTTTTTTTTAATCATAAGAAAAAGACCTCCGGTATATGAAATCTTAATGAGAAATTAAAAATTGTATGAACCCTTTTTTTACGCATATTACGAAGTGGGAAAAACAGGAAGAAAAATTGTTTGTGTTAATGGTTGAAAGAACCTGAATAATAATAAAAAGATAAATAAAAAGAGAGGGGTAGGAAAAATTAGAGATTGGAAAGAGCTTCATGAAACATAGTGCTGCCATCTGGCGATACATTTCAAGTTTTATACTGCCTCAGGCAAAATCTATGAGGATTGGTTACGATCTTACGAAAAATTTACCGTTATTATACTACTCAAAGAAGATGATGCAGAAAAAAGATCTGTAAAATCGCAATCCATTTTTGAAGCTGAAAAAAAATAGTTACGATGGTCCTACCCTCCAAAAAAAAGTATAAATAAAAAAAAAAAAAATCGCAGTCTTTTATGAAATTTGCCGTCTGCTATCCATATCGAAATCCGATGGCTTACGAAAATCGTACGTGAAGACTGCATTTAATTTATTTAATAAGGCTTCTTTAAAATTATGGATTATTTTTTCCCGCATATAGTTAATATACTCGTACGTTTCTTTGTATTGCAATAATCAATATAAAAAAATTATTTAGAAATCTTTTTAATTGCAGTTTCGTTATGATATAGTATAAGATATCTGGAAAAAAATTTATTAAATTCGTTCAGATCATTCCACAGATAAAGGTCTAAGGCTCGGTTCTTTGAAGGGCTAGGTAAGTGCTATTTTAAAATGACATGTAAATTTTTTTTTTTTTTTTTTTTTTTTTGCTATTGGACTGGAGTATACTCGTAAAATAAAAAAAATTAACAAAAATATATTGCTTTTTATATAGTTACAAGGCTTAGCTCGTGTGCGCACAGGGCACATAACAATATTACAGTTTTGGTGTTCGATTTTCTTATGTATTTTTTTAAAAATAATAATCGTTTGTATGAAGCCTTTTTTCCCCTGAAATACATGCTTCAAAGATGGAAGTATTTACTTTGGGAACTAAAATGTCGATTCGCTTTTTGTTATGGAACTAATAGAAAATAAATAAATAAATAATAGAAGGCGTTTTCCGGTTTTAAAGGACATTGACCCTCCCCCCTCCTTGTGGTGTTCCCCGTGGCCCTTTGGATGTTACAAACACATCCATGGATATTATAGTAAAATGCTTACATAATAAATGTTTATTCTAATGGAACCTTCACCGAGTCGGTCAAAATTAAATTCTGTAACTGTTTTATACACATCGAATAAAATGCGTTGAATAATATTAATTATGATGAAACAATTGATAATTTTGCTGAATTGAAAACTAGAAAATTTTTTTTTAATTAAAGGTCATTCATATTTGCATACTTACTTTTGTTAAGACTTTTAATAAAAAAAAATAATTTATAAACAAATTATTCAAACTTCTCTCGAAAAACTAAAATTAATTGTATATTAAATACTTTTTTTATCAATAAAAACGTTTGATTTGTTTTAGTTTTTCACGTTATTTAGTTTTGTTTTATTTATTGTTTCATATTCTTTGTATGCTCTATTCCTTATGTGAGAAGGAGGGGGGCTCGCAGTAAGAAAAAATATCTAACGTTAATTTATAGTACGTTATTGCTGTTATAGCAGTGGCGTAACGGAGAATTTTAGGGCCCTCTAGCAAAGTCAGGTTTTCAGCCTCAAGATGGATCTTACAGAGGATCTCGAAACTTGGGTGCCGTATAATCCTGCTCCCCCCCCGATACGGGGGTGTTCGTTACGCCTCTGTGTTATAGGTTAATCCGACTCAGTCTTCATCCCATGCCTTTGCAAAGGAATAGCCATCGTGAAATGTTCGGTGATTAATTTCTGGCGTGCTGTTTATCTTTGGGGATAAAGCACTAACATGCGGTTAATACATAAGGACCGAATTTTATCTCATTCTTATAAGAATATATAATTTATTGGGACGATTTCAAAACACATCACAATTTTCTCCATCATTAAAACTATATATTTGATATCCTGACATATATCATTGATAAGGTCCGATCTCGCATACGCTGCAGAAACCTGACGCAACACTTGTAAGCGACTTCCCCCTGAAGTCGCTTCCTCACTGTCCTGCCCACCTAAAGACGTTGGATGATGTTCAGTGTTGAACAAATGGTTCTTGTGACGCCCACAACAACAGGTGCATATTTGTCGCGAGAGGGCGCTAGTGTGTGAAAAAACAGTGTGTAAACAGTGTATGTGTAGACAGAGAAGAGAGCGTATGGAGAACGCTCTAATAAAATTCCTTTTTATCTTAGTCTCGCCATTTAATGTGTGGTGTAATCTTTTAGAGATTTTAAATTAATGTGTAATGAATCGGTGCAAACTAAACATTGGTCCGTCAGAGCCCGAAATGGCCGGGACTGAAAATAAGGAATTGTAGCATACTCAACGATCACGAATGAAAAGAAAGGAAGCGTCCTTTTAGGGTGGAGAGAAAGTTGTCACTTGGTGAGAGGTCAGTCTTCAATTTTCCTATATTTTGTGTTTTGAGAAAAATTATATGTGTTTCATAAGCGGTTAAGATAACTTTAATTTGTGATTGAGATAGTTATTTTGTGATTTATAGGTGTCTATAAATTGTGTTGAGATAGTTATTTTGTGAATAGGTTTAATTTGTGATTGAGATAGTTATTTTGTGATTTATAGGTGTCTAATTTGTGTTTGAGATAGTTTTTGTGATTTATAAGTGTTTCATTTGTGGTTGAGTTAACTATATTTTGTGTTTTGAGAAAAATATATGTGTTTCATAAGTGGTTAAAATAACTTTAATTTGTGATTGAGATAGTTATTTTGTGATTTATAGGTGTCTAAATTGTGATTGAGATAGTTATTTTGTGATTTATAGGTGTCTAATTTGTGTTTGAGATAGTTTTTGTGATTTATAAGTGTTAAATTGAGGTTGAGTTAACTTTAATTGTGGTTTGAGATAATTATTGTGATTTATATGTGTCTCATGTGTGGTTAAGATATCTTTAATTTGAGGTTGAGTTAACTTTGATTTGTGGCTTAGATAATTAAATTGTGGTTTATTTGTTTCATTGGTGATTGAGATAACTTTACTTTGTGAAAATGAGTATAGGTAAATTTAAAAAGGATGAACTTAGGAGTATTGCGGATGAATTAAAATTAGTTGTTCCAGACAATGCTAAAGTTCTAGATTTAAGAGAATTAATACAGGAGAGTGAGATTTATAAAAATGACAAGGAAACGTATCAGGCTATTGTTGATTGTGTATTGGAGGAGATAAATGATAAAAGAAATGAAAACGAAAATAGACTAGAAATTGAAAAAATTAAACTGTCACAGTTAGAGCATGAAAACGAAAATAGACTAGAAATTGAAAAAATTAAACTGTCACAGTTAGAGAAGGAGTTAGAAATAGCGAAATTACATAATCAATCGGGCAAAAGTTTACCTTTACAAAATGAAAATCAATTAATTACAACCGAGTGTAATATTGAAAGTTTGATTAAAAGTATCAAAACCTTAACAATCCCGGTACCCTAAGAGCAGAGTCATTTAATTTATTTTTTCAATCTATAGAAAAGGCATTTAAAACTAAAAATGTTCCTGAAAAATTAAAACCCGAAATTCTTTTGAATATTTTAGGAGAAAAGGCAAATAACTTAATGATTTATCTTCGAGATGAAGATTTAAGTGACTATAATAAGTTGAAGGCAATTGTGTTAAAAGAATTTCAACCGACCCCTATGAATGTTTAAATCAATTTAAAAAGGCCCAAAAATTACCTAGCGAGAGTTATGTTCAATTCGCGTCTAGATTAAGTGCGAATTTTAATTACTATTGCCAATTACGGGAGGTCAATGATTTCAAGTCAGTTTGTGAGTTAGTAATCTCAGATAAGATAATAGAGACATTAGACCGAGAATTAAATACGCATATTAGCATTAAGCAGGGCGAAATGTGGTTTAAGCCACAAGATCTAGCTCGCGAGTGTGATATTTTTATATCATCCAAGGGAAAAATTAGAGAACAGAATTTATTTCCTAAGTTTAAACGTAATGAGACCTATAATCATCGTGGAGCAAAAAATATTTCAAGCGTAAATCTGTCTTCTGTTAAAAATGTGAAATGTTTTTGTTGCAAATCACGAGAATTCCACCCACTGTATTCATGCTCAAAATTTAAATCTCTCAGCGTCAGTGAAAGAGTGGATTTCGTAAAGGCTAATCATTTGTGTTTCAAGTGCTTTTCCCCTAACTGTAGTGTGAAAACATGCTGTGCGAAAAATTGTTTTTGTGGGAAACCGCACCATCGCTTGATTCATTTTCTAAAGCGGGACAACCAAACAGTTCAAAGGTCAGTTCTCAACCCGCTCGCAGATGTATTCGGGGGACCGGGAGGATCGAATTGCGTCGTTCCACCCCAAGGTGAAAATGAAGAAAACAAGTCGTTCGTAGCAACCAGCTTTTTAAAAGAATAAAACGCGAACCGTTTTACTGAGTAGCGTCCAGTGCTTCTTAAGGGACAAATATGGCCTTTTACATGAGGTAAGAGCGCTTTTGGACGTAGGGAGTCAGTCACACTTCATTACGAAAGACTGTGCAGATAGATTACAATTAAAAAATGAGAAAATTAATTTGCTAGTATCTTGTTTAAATGAGTCAACAATGACAATAAATGGAGGAGTTACGACCTCCATATTTAACGGTGATTTAAGTTTCAAAAAGGAGCTAAATTTATTAGTTGTAAGAAGGATAACCGATTTGACTCCGTCAAAATAATAAATGTGTCGCTAGATATGCCAAACGAAATTAAACTAGCCGATTATAAATTTAATATTCCTGGTAAAATTGATGTGTTGTTAGGCGCGGAAATATTTTACGAATTACTGAGACCAGGCCAAATTTATTGTGGAGATTCAAGACTACTTTTACAAAATACTGTTTTTGGATATGTAGTTAGCGGAAGTGTAGGAGATGAGGTGAGGGATAACAATATTCATTGTGGATTAATTAGAGATAGTGATTTAAATACAACATTAAGGTCTTTTTGGGAGTTAGAATCGATTGGTGTCAAAAACGAGAATTGTAGTAGTGAGGAGGACGTTAGCTTTGAAATGTTTAAGCAGAGAGTACATTTTAAAAATGGTAGATATGAGGTAGAACTCCCGTGGAAAAGAGATAGTAATGAGTTAAGTGATAATTTTAGTTTAGCGAAAAGACGACTTGGAAGTCTTATGAGAAAAATGCAAAGGGATAAGGTGTTGTATTCTGAGTATTGTAAGGTCTTGAAGAATTATTTGGATGTGGGAATAATTGAGAAGGTAACAAATCCCTTTATTCCAACGAATAACCCTGTGTTTTATCTTCCTCACCAAGTGATAATTAAAAACGAATCTCTCACAACGAAACTGCGACTAGTGTTTGACGCTAGTGCTCATGAAGAAAAACAACTTTCATTAAATGACTGCCTTTTCCATGGAGTCAATTTGAACCCTAATATTTTAGACCTATTGATCTCCTTCCGTTCGAACAAAATAGCTGTTTTAGCTGATGTGGAAAAAGCGTTTCTTCAAATTTCTTTGGCTCCAAAGGATAGAGATGTAGTACGGTTCCTTATAGATGACGGCGAAAATGGTGTGCAGGTGTACAGATTTAATCGAGTTCTTTTTGGCGTGAACGCGTCTCCGTTTCTTTTGGCTGCAACGATTAAGACGCATATAGGGAAGTACATGGAAAAGTATCCTGATACTGTGCGGACACTTGATCATTGCTTTTATGTGGACGATCTCGTCACTGGTGAAGATGATGCAAAATCAGCATTCGATTTGTCGAGCAAGGCGGCAAAAATCATGAGTGAAGCAGGAATGAACCTGCGGAAGTGGATTTCAAATGACTGTGAGTTAATGAAGCAATGGCAGTTGGAACATTTTGATCATTTAAATATGAACGATTTCGTGAACCATCCACATCGTGTTTTGGGGCTTTTATGGCATCCTCAAAAAGACTATCTCAGTCTTCGTCTGACCAGTCTCTTAGACTTCCTTCAAAAAAGAAAGAACACTAAACGATTTTTGTTGATGGCTGCAGGCAGGATATTTGATCCCTTGGGATTTGCGTCCCCCTTCACCATAAGATTTAAAATTTTGTTCCAAGAAATATGGCAGAGAAAAACGGACTGGGACGAAGAGTTGCTGCCTGATATTAGAGAGAAGTTTGAACAATGGTGTTCGGAAGCGTCTTTCTTATGTGAACTTCAGATTCCTCGATATGCCCTGCAATGTGATAGTGTGAACTGTCCGGAGTGTGAAATACATACGTTCTCAGATGCTAGTATTAAGGCATATGGAGCTGTTTCGTATGTTAGATTGAGAACCTTTGACAAAATCTCTGTACATCTTTTAGCTTCCAAAAGCCGTGTGGCTCCTCTAAAGGTATTAACCCTTCCACGTTTGGAGCTAATGGGAGCGTTGCTTGCTGCGAGGTTGGCGAAAGAAATCTCACGTGTTCTCAATGAGAAAATATCTACAACCAACTACTTTTGGACAGATTCGACTATAGCCTTGAGTTGGATTCAAGGTCCCAGCAACAGATGGAAGGTTTTCGTCGCCAACCGAGTGAAAGAGATACGATCTTTAACAGACAAAGATTCATGGCGTCATTGTCCTGGAAAGGACAATCCATCAGATCTTCTAACGAGAGGCATCAGTGCTGATTCACTGATAAACTGTGAAAAGTGGTGGAAAGGACCGAGTTTCCTACAAGAAGGAAATACTGTTCCTGTGAGCAACAATGTGCTACTTAGTGATGAAAGTGCCTATTTGGAGGAATTAAAACCTACTGAGAGAAAAACTTTGACTGTGATTTTAGACAACAACCTTTTGAACCATATCCTCTCTGTATCTAATAATTTTCAGAAAAATTTGTGTATTTTCAGTTATATTTACAGGTTCATCAATAATTGCAAAAGGCCCTCCAACAAACAAATTGGGCCACTAAGGATGTGTGAAATTCAACGAGCTGAAATTGCCCTTGTGAAGCTGGTCCAGCAAATGGAATTCAACTCGGAAATAAAAGATTTGTCCTGTAAGGGTATGGTTAACCCTCAAAGTAAGATTAGAAATCTCTCACCATTCTTAGATTCCGAAAATGTGCTCCGAGTAGGAGGTAGACTGGCCCACAGTAAATTGTGTTTTGATAAAAACACCAGATAATTCTTCCTAATAATCACAGATTAACAAATTTAATTCTTGAAATGACTCACAAGAGACATTTGCATGTTGGTCCACAAACCTTACTGTCTATTGTTAGACAAAGGTTCTGGCCATTAAATGGTCGTAATATGTGTAGAAAACTTGTGAATAACTGTATAATTTGTTTTAAGGCAAAACCCGTTACTTGTTCACAAATTATGGGTCAATTACCAGCCGAGAGAATTTCTCAGAGTTTTCCCTTTAACAAGGTGGGAATAGATTTTTGTGGACATTTCTGGATTAAATATCCTAATCAAAGAAAGGGAGTTTTAAATAAAGTCTATGTGTGCATTTTTGTGTGTATGGTGACAAAGGCGTGTCACCTCGAAATAGTTACTGATTTATCTAGTGAGGCTTTTATTGCAGCGTTAAAGCGATTTTTTAGCAGACGAGGAAAATCGGAGCGTATATTTTCAGACAACGCTACCAATTTTGTTGGCACACAGTTAGAGTTAAAAAGACTTAGAGAAATTATGAGTAATTGTGTTAGTAATTTGAGTAAATTTTTGTGTGAAGAACGTGTTGAGTGGAGCTTTATTCCCCCAAGAGCTCCAAATCACGGAGGCCTGTGGGAGGCTGGAGTGAAGGCCGTCAAATATCACCTCAGGCGTGTAATGGGTAATTTAAGATTTACATACGAAGAATTTCTAACCATTCTTAACCAAATTGAGGGAGTTCTCAATTCTCGTCCCCTCTACCCCTTGTTGTGTGACCCTGGCGATTTTGACGCTTTGACTCCTGGTCATTTCCTAGTTGGTCATCCCATCACAGCCATTGCGGAGCCAAGTTTAACTGAAGTGTCTGATAATAGGTTAAAAGTGTGGCAAAAACAAACAAAAATTGTGCAACATATTTGGAAACGTTGGTCAAATAATTATTTGAGTACACTTCAGAATCGAAATAAATGGTATTTTGAAAAGAATAATGTAAAAATACATGATATGGTAATTCTGAAAGAGGATAATTTACCCGTGTGTAATTGGCCTCTTGGTAGAATTCTTGAAGTGTATCATGGTAAAGATAATAAAATTCGAGTAGTGTTAGTGAAAACTAAAAATGGAATTTTTAAACGTCCAATAACTAAACTTTGTATTTTCCTTTTTCAAGTGAATAATGTATGTGAAAATTTCAAATTTGTGTATTTTTTCAATTCAATTTGTGTGTTTGAGTACTTTATCTTTTGTGTATTGAACGATTACTTTTATTGAGTATTAGTGTTTTTTCTGTATTGAGTATTATTGTCTTTGTATTATGTGTATCATTGGTTTTGTGCATTATTGTGTTATGTGAAAGTTGTTGAATGTGTCATTCAACCCGGGGGTGGATGTTCAGTGTTGAACAAATGGTTCTTGTGACGCCCACAACAACAGGTGCATATTTGTCGCGAGAGGGCGCTAGTGTGTGAAAAAACAGTGTGTAAACAGTGTATGTGTAGACAGAGAAGAGAGCGTATGGAGAACGCTCTAATAAAATTCCTTTTTATCTTAGTCTCGCCATTTAATGTGTGGTGTAATCTTTTAGAGATTTTAAATTAATGTGTAATGAATCGGTGCAAACTAAACAGATGAAATAAAGCATGACCAGAAACTTTCATAATAATTCTAATTTATTATTATTCAAGCACACTAATTAACCACTAGAGGATGCCCTGGGAGTGATAATTTATAAAGAAAGCAACAAACCCTGAGTGAACAAGCGCAAGTAAATAGATCAAATTAACCTAATCATTCTTAACCTATAGATTCCTAATCCACTAATTTAGTACAGTGGCAAAACTCCGTTCTTAACTCAAGATGCGTGGATCACTTAAATATCACCTTACTCTGACTATATATACTCTAACTCATCTGCATATCAGGGTTTCTTCTTGAAAGGGATGGCTGTGAATTAATCCCAAATGCCAGCCCAAAGATTTCCCAAGACGATTAGTAAGAAGGTCACGTATATATATAAAGACCTGTCACACACTGGCGTAGCTATTCCTAAGTGGACCCTGTATCGAAATTCCTAAGGGGCCCCTTAACACCTTATGACACATTTTGGGGCGCCGTATCACGTACATTGATACGACTAAAACGGCGTCAGCTTTGTCCCTAGTGGGCAATGACCGAGAGAGACAAGAAAACTCCTGTTATAGTTGAAAGAAGAGTTCTTAGAAGTATTTTTGGAAGTTTGAAATGTGATGGTATTTGGAGAAATAGAACCAATTTAGAAATTTATAAACGTTTTAAAAAAATAGATATTGTTGAATTCATTGCAATACAAAGGTTAAAATGGGCAGGACACCCGATAAGATTGGACGACTATCGAAACACACACAAAAAAAATCTTTGAGACCAGACCATATCATCGGCCTAATTATCAGACTGCGTAAACTCCACCGGTGTAACTGATTTGATATAGGAGTGCAACGCGCCAAGCTCTTTTTGGCGCGATTCCTCAACCCTTTTGTTTTGTCTACGCCATGCCTCAGTGCGCGCTCCGCTTTTAATTTATTCCTGGATCAGTGTAATCACTACTTTTTTTTTCATAATAAAACTAGATTTCGAAGGGAGATGTGGTGGGCAAGATTTTAACATAAAATAAATACAACAGAAAGTAATATTAATGTATTACACTTCCAGAAATAAATCATTTAACTATTTTAAGCGTTCATTACACAAAATTTGTAACAATGTGTTATTTTTGCTGAGCAGAGATACCGCAGAAAAAAACAAAAAAACTAATACTAATATACGTTATCCCCATGGCAAAACCAAATTATCGAACGATAAAAATATCAAAGTAAACCATATTGTGTAATATTATCGCCTATCTTAGCGAACATAAACAACAACTTGGCGCCTAGTCCTACTGTATCAAATTAGCATGCCAGATGGAGTTACGCAGTTTGATAATTAGACCGACGATATGATACTCGAAAAAGAGGAAGATCAAGATTCAGGTGGATCTCGATTGCCAAGAAAAAGATCTGAAAACTATTAATGCCAGTAACTGGAAAAATCAGGCCAAAACAGAACAACCTGGAATGGAATTCTCAAGAAGGTCAAGGCCCACCCTGCGCTGTCGTGCCACTGATGAAGGAAGGAATCCTGACGGATTTAAATAGGTTTATACTGAACTTGTGTATTACATAAAAAATATAGTGTAACCAGCGAGTCAAGATAGATAAAAATATGAATCAGTAACAAATTACGATTGTATCTCACATTTTAAGTTCTTGCTTAGGTTGTCTGCGCTAAATATAAAATAGTCTGAACTTTAAACTCGAAATACATTTTAAAACTGAATAATGTTTGTGTAAATTTTAATGAAAATTCATAATTCTATTTCATGTTTCTGTTTATAAAAACCTGCGTTTTTAAAATTTCAAAGCATTCAATAATTAAACAATTTTTCATTTCGACATGTCAAATTAAAACTCATTACGACATAATAGACTAAATACGAAACACACTTTTATACAATAAAAAATTAAACCTAAGACAAATATAAATAGTATAATAAAATATAGTGCACACCCCCCCACCCGATTTTTTTTAAATGAAGAAAAATGTTGCAATTTTGGGTCCCATTTTTTAACATTACGCGAACACAATCGTAAGCACTCAGTATAAATGTAACTGTAAAGGAATGAGAAGGGGGGAAAAAAGCAAAACCGCTAGTAAAAATAAATGGAAATAATCTGTGTCATTGATTTTCAATAGTAGTACGCATGCTCTCATTAACCACTCAAAGGTACGCCGTAAAAATAATTTATGTCTGAAAAGAAAATAAAAAATAATTTTTTTTTTAAGTGAGATGTGTTACGAGGCAATTAACCTTAAATTTGGATCGCTGCTTAAGAGACATTAAAGGAAAAATAATCAATTTTAGCGAATGACAAGTCATGTAGAAAATGCGAAAACTTTAATTATGGGTGAAAAGGGAGAAGAGTACGTACAGAATACAATTTTGGGATGGAGATTTCAAAAAAAGACTATTGGTGCAAGAAAAATGGAAACAATGAGCAAGTATAGAGTGTTTTTTTTCCAGGTATAGAAGTTTAAGTTGGCATTACTTTCCAAGATGGCGACCGATTTAACAGCTGTCAAGTGATTTATTCTCAGTTTGGTTTGGCAATTCATCAAAACGATCATCAAGCAAGGCGTAGATTCGTCGAATGGGCCCCAAACGAGATTGCCATTGTTCCCGATTTTCATAAGCGAATTTTGTTTAGCGATGAAGCGCACTTCTGGTTGAATGGCTACGTCAACAAAGATGCCGCATTTGGAGTGAAGCTAATCCACAAGTGTATGTCGAAACACCGTTACATCCAGAGATTGGTGCGCTTTTTGGGCTGGTGGAATCATTGGTCCGTACTTCTTCAAAAACGATGAAGGCCAAAACGTTACAGTCAATGGTGATCGGTATAGAGCCATGATTACTAACTTTTTCATTCCTGAATTGAACAATCATGTTGTCCAGGAGCTGTGGTTCCAACAAGACGGCGCAACATGTCACACAGCTCGTGCCACAATCGATTGATTGAAAGACACGTTGGGTGACCGCCTAATTTCACGTTTTGGACCTGTGAATTGGCCTCCAAGATCTTGTGATTTAACACCGCTAGACTATTTTCTGTGGGGCTATGTAAAGTCATTGGTCTATGCGGATAAGCCACAAACGCTTGACCATTTGGAAGACAACATTCGCCGTGTTATTGCCGATATACGGCCACAAATGTTGGAAAAAGTCATCGAAAATTGGACGTCCAGATTGGACTACATCCGAGCCAGCCGTGGCAGTCCTATGTCAGAAATCATATTTAAAATGTAATGCCACAAGATTATCTTTCGAATAAAAAAAAATTCATGTCAATCGAATAATACATCGTTGTTTTATTGCAATTTTAAGTTCTATACCTCTAAAAAAAACACCCTTTATGTACAAACGATTGTGCTGAACAACATATAAAAGCATTTTTATACGATAGTTAGCATTATAAAATATTTTTGACCATTTTATTTGTTTATACTGATGTTCTAACACATGGGTCAGCAACTTTTGACACTCATGCCGGATGTGGCACGTGGTACACTTCTCAGTGACACTCTACACAGTGGCGTAACGGAAAATAATTGGCCCCCCCCGCAAGGTCAGATCTTGGGCCCCAAGCCGGATATATATATAAATATATATATTACAAAGAATTGCAAAACCATAACATAATGTACCTTTACACATCACGTAAAAATATATAAATACTAAATTTATAACTGAATATAAAATCAACCTGTGTCTGAGTAAACAAAGTAAATAACGTTTAACATTAGAGAGTATTTATAGTATTAATGGAAAATTTATCAACAGTCGACTGATAACCTGGTAACTTAAATAAAAACGATACACTAAGAAAAACACAAACACTGTAAAATAATATTTTCGATTTCAGATCCTTATGATAGAAAAAAGGTATCACTTACCAAATTCTTCGTTTATGAATCCCGGGATGAGCTTGACCTGGCATTACTACTACTAGTTCCCTGGCATTACTACTACTAGCACTTGCACAAGATCATGAACTTGCGGGTATTAAAAAGTTATCCAATTTTGCATATTTGCTATTAATATTACACTCCTTTTCCTTTCGAATTTTTCGTTTTTGAGAACCACTCAGTTTTTTTTAACTCCACTTATTTTAGGGCCGCGTTTCTTCTTGTCTGATTAACAAAATAACAATATAAGAACCAGAATAATTAATTCCGTTTACAAAAAACAGTTCTTATATTACAAGAGAGAAAAGTGAGATCAAAATGTTTTTAACAGCAAAAAAACACTCCCTATATTGAAGTGCATTGAATATAATATATATATGTTCTAAAAACAATTTTGTGAAACATTTCTCACTAGCTGGTATACCCGTTCTTCGCACGGGTGAACTGAAAAATTAAACAACACAGATTGAAGAAGTTTATAATGAGTTAATTTTACGTGAATTGTGCAAATTAAACAAAAAAAAGCTTCTTATGCGTAGCTCAGCAAAACAAAAACAAACAAAAAAAGAGAGAAATAAAACACTGTTAAATTTTAAGTATGTAGATCTAATAGCTGATAAAAAGGATATTTTTTTTATTTATAACTCCCCTAACACTCTTGAGGGTCGATTTTTGAAAATACCATCCTAAGCTGATCTCTGCTCAGCAAAAGAAACACATTGTTAAAAGTTTTGTGTAATGAACGCTTAAAATAGTGTAAATAATTTTTATCTGAAAGTATAATACATTAATATTACTTTCTGTAGTATTTATTTTATGTTAAAATTGTAATATTCACAAGCAACGCCGTTTATTAAATTATAATGACGATTCAATAAAAAACATAGCGAAATGTTAACGATAGAGTCAAGTTGGCAAATGCCTAGCTACTTTCATAACTCGAGCTTTATTAGAGCTTTGTAAGACCCGCCGTGTAGGGAAGAAATGCACGTTAATACTTTATCCAACCGCATTATGATTTACTGCATTTTTCATAAAATATTTTTTTTGGATCACTACATTTAAAATTAAGGGATATACATAAACAAAATACTCCACTTTGGAAAATTTAATCCGTTAGAGCTAATAAATTAATTAAAGATATTCCACTGTAAAATTTATTATATATTCCGTTCACTTAAAATAAGTAGTCAAATAATTTTCTAAGGTCTTCATTAACATACAAAAAATAAGACACTTAAATTTTGACAAACTATTTTTTCCGCTAAAATACTCATCATGGAACCCGTGCTGCTATATATCTTGGAAGAGTGGATTTCAAAGAATATTCCTGCTAAGTATTGGTAGAATATTCCTTCTAAGTTGGTGTGGTTGTGGTAGTTAGGAGAAGAGGGTGCCAGATCAGGTGTCGTCCACGTCACTTGACCATGGTTCAAAATTACGTGGTCCGTTGCCAAAAGCCCTCATGTAGCTGAACAGTGCGACGTTAATATTCACTGGTTCCAAAAGATACAGTACAGTAGTTTTTTAATTATTTTTATACTTAAAAATGCAATATCTGCCTATTCAATTAAAATTATAGTGTTATAATTAACTACTAACCACAAACAAATTTTGAAAATTTGTCTAAATGATGCAGTGTGAAAGAGAAAGTTTCTTTACTTTAAGTATCAGAACTGATAAAAGCATTTATTTGGAAAAAAGATCAATTTCTTACTACCAAATATGTATAATAAAATGTAAAAAAAAAACATTAAAATAAAGAGAGATTTATAACAACCTCTCCCTTCAAAACTCAGTTTGATTCTGAAATAAAAAAATAGGCATTATATCAGAGGAATTAATTAGAAGCGAGCACCTTGCGTAGCCAAAACAAAAAAGGTTTTTCACAAACAAAAGATAGATATATGCAGACGTGGTTTTTTTTTTGCAGCGCATGCCAGAATTGCTAGCAGACGACAGAATTTTTTCCTACTTACTTGACAAATATCGTTATATTTTGGACACTTCATACAATATCTTTATAAGTTATAGTTTATGCTATAAATTATAGCGTATGTGCTATTCTGATGTATAAGCTATATTACTGTAAAGTTTCATTAAAATCCATTCAGTAGTTTTTGCGTGAAAGACTAACAAAGATTTTCACAAACTTTCGCATTTATAATATATATTAGATTATGCTTTATTTGATTGAATACTCATAAATCTACGAAAATTTCTGTGGGCATACGGGTTTCTAAATCATAAATCTAGACCATGTAGTCATTTAAAATGCTCTCTATGCGTTTTCAAGCATCGCAATACTATTTTTCATGAAAAAAGCATAACAGGTGTACGTTATTTACGAGTTCACTAAATGAAAATGAAATACATGTGGTGGTGGTGGGGGAAGCTAAAGATGCCAATAAGTTACTTTGTTACTTCAGTAAAAAGTAACATGTCTTTTTTTTTTCTCCCTACCGCTAACATGAAGTATACTAAAAAAGCAGTGATGAATTTTTTTTATCTTTCTAGCATTTTATCCCATTTTCCTTCTGACTTTCTTTTTATCTGTTAGTAATTTAGATTTGGAAAGAAAACCCACTAAAGAGAAAAGTATCTCTTTCGTCTCGGGGATTATAGCAAATTAAAATGTTTTTTGATTTGGTTATTGGATCTAAGATATCTAATAAGCGATCAAAGTTTTGATTTTGAATGATGTTACATCGCCAATTTGAAAATCGCTTAAAAATTGGATTTAAAAAAAAATGTAAAAGGTGTACGTTACGCCACTGACTCTACATCACTCAACAAAGTTAGTAAGATCACTTTTCTTCTGTTCCCTTTGCGCCTCGAACATTTTCTCTACTTTCTTTTGGTTCATAGCGTCGATACAACGCGTACGATTTTAACCGAATGTAGAATTCAATTTGATGCACATAGTGCGCTCTTATAAGCTACTTTTAATTTTACACGTTCTTAGTTTAAATGTGAAAACTTTCGTTTTATCTGTTTAATTTTTGTGATGACACATACCTACACATTTAATTTAAATGGCCTCTTAACCTTTTATCTCTACCGACGGTACTTATAAGTACCACTCACTTTAAAATTACATAGAATACACGAATACGCTGACGATACTTAGCAAGAACATTCTTTTAAATCCACTCTTCTAAGATATATGACAGAATGGGTTCTATGATGAGTATATTAGTGGAGAAGGCGAATAGTTTTATAGCAGAAATTGCGTTTTCAGCTGACGGAGTTTTCAGCGGATTGCAAAGATTGTCATTTTTGTTCCGAAAAAATAGTTAATGTCAAAGGGTAAGTGTCTTATTTTTTGTATGCTAATGAAGACATTGGAAAACGATTTGATTATTTATTTTAAGTGAACAGTGTATATAGTTAATTTTACAGTTGAATATCTTTAATTAATTAGCTCTAACGGGTTAAATTTCCCAAAGTTGAGTATTTTGTGCATGTAATATCCCTTAATTTTCAATGAGTGATTCAAAAAAAAATATTACATGAAAAAACTGCAGTAAATCATAATGCGGTAGATAAAGGGTAAAAAAGAAACTTTGATGTTCGTGGTTTTCAAGTGAGTGATTTTGAGGTTTAATGGCGCAAGGGCCAATTTTGGCCAAACTGCGCCTAACACTCGTTAAATAAGAGACATTTGTTTTTAAAATACATTTAAAACATTAAAAGTAGAAAAATACTGAGAAATTTAATTAAATATGTTCATTTTGTAATATAGGTCTGTGGTCTGGACGGGAAAATAAGAAAGAGAAATGGGATGACAAGAAGAGGGTTGAAAATAGAGAAGGATCACTAGGGTACCCCGGGTTCGAAAAAAAGAAGCCTTCCTGGTTTTCAAAACTTTTAGATGAATGAATACGAATTCATGCAACAAGAAGATTGTGCTGTATGCGTGTGATGCAACGGGATATCTTAAGTCTTTTTCGGACCCTGGGCCTCTATGCAAAAGTAAGCTCCAGTGGCGTAACGTACATCCTCGCGTTGCGAGGTGTGCAGGGACTCTAGGGGTCTAAGTCCAAAGCTTGACTGATGCTAAGTACGTATTTGGGCTTGGAGCCCAAAAACTGAGTTTATAGATGGGCCCTAATATACTCCGTTACGTCACTGGCCCCTCCTATGACGCTTAAAAGTAGACGTAAGATGCCATACATTGTCAAAAACTCGTATAAACAATAACCTGATATAAAGGAATGCGCATGACTTAGAATCACACAAACCGTCTAGACCAGGGATGGTGAACCTTTTGGGATCAACGTGCTATTTTTTCTTTAAGGCTGTTTTCGGTCAATGTTAAAGGATAGGGATGAAATGGCAAAGACATTTGTGGGCAGGAAAAAGCTTCAATAATAATAAAAAAATTTATGGATATAAAGAAAATAATTGTTTAAAGGATAGTGTTTCTTGAATTTTGATTTTTTGGAAAATTACACAGTTTTCAGCATTTTTGCAAAATGAAATTTGACTTTTCTATGTTAAAGTATAGGAGGTGGAAACGCAAAAGACATTTTAACAGAAAAAAAAATTTTTTTTTAGAGTAGAATTAAATAGTATATAAGAAAGCAAGCTTCCCTCTTTGGACTAGTGTAGCCAGAATTAGGTTTTATGTTTTTCTTAATTAACTTTTTTAAAATTTTAAGTTCATTCTGAATTATTTTTGGCGTAGTTAGGACTATCTCAAACAGATGGCACCACCATCGTTTGAAAAGCGAATTTATTCTTGGCTACGAATACTTATTTTTGGCGATATCTTTCTGAAATATAGTCGCCAGCTGAAATTATGGTAACTTGCAAATAGTGGACAATGGAAAAGGTTTATGATGTACAGGATTTAACATCTCAAATCTGACGAACTTTCCGATTTAGGAAAGTTTTAAATATTTTCTGCATGTGTGCTTTAAAAAAAATCGTTTATAATTATACTGCTTAGATTTTTTTTTTTTTTTGTCATTGAAGGAATGTCTGTAAGAATATTTAAATTCTGCGAAATGACTTAACGAAGAATGAAAGTATACTTACTTTATACTTGATCGAAAGTTGTGAATTAACTCACAATAAGAACACAAGTTACTACTCCTTACTCAAATTAAAATTTTAATCTAGTTATTGTAATGCAATTATTATTATATTATTATTTTCTTTTTTTAATTAACAAAAAAAAAAAATTTCCTATCGATTTTATATTTGACGTAAAACTTTACCATAAACCATTGGAACAATTATTAACACAAAATATTGTTTTCTAATTTAATTAACAGAAACTTATTTTTTCAATTAATTATGTTCAGATTCTAAGCCGCACCCCAAATTCTCAGCACATTTTTGTGAAAAAAATAGTGTAAAATATATTATCGATATATGATATATTTACGGAATGAAAAGTGGCTGCGATACCCTAGTGGTCAAGGTAACGTACTCGTGGCTGGCGTATCATGAGTTCGAGCCTAGTACCGCTGAAATTCTGTCGTGTAGGGGAGCGATGAACGTTAAATCTGAGAGCTCAAACGTCCTCTCATTGGTGTGGTAGTTAGGAGATGGGAGGTGCAAGCTCAGGTGTCGTCCTCGTCACTTGACTATGGTTCAAAGTTACGAGGTCCGTCACCAAAAGCCCTCGTGTAGCTGATCAATATGACGTTTATATTCAATCATTAACTAAACGAAATAAAAAAATAATAAAGGTGAATTAATAAAAGTGAATAATTAATTTACTTTTTACCAGCATTAAAAACTTTTTTCAGTCTTCGAATCTAAGCTGCACCAGAATTTTTGTAGCCTAAGCATCGGGAAAAAAAGTGCGGCTTAGATTCGAATAAATATGGCAATATCGCGATTTTAAAGTCTCTCTATCTTTAAATTTTTGCCTTCTTTTCTATTAAAAAATACTGTCTGGCATTTTCTGTCATTGAACATTTTCAATAACTTGATCAAGTTCTTGACTAAATTTTTAACATAATAGAAGTTGGGATTTTTCTTTGCGCATTACATTTTACACATATAAAATTTAGAATTAATGTTAATTCAAATTTTATCCATTTTAGTTAAATGTATGATAAAAATTTTTAAGTAGTAAAATTTTATTATGAATTCTTTATGGAAAAAGAAATATGTTGGGCATTACGATATGAACATATATTTATTGCTCATTGGAGTTTTTATTTTATTACTATAATTAAAATATTGATTTTTATTACTAGTTCATTTTTGAATTAGAAAGTAAAGCATTCAGAAAAAGATATATCTGCTGAATAAACTTTTAAAAACACTAATTTTTAAAAAAATTGAAACTTAATTTTCTAAATAATTAAACGGTGTTTTCATTTTTTAAACCCAAATATTCATAATTTTTAATTTTGGAAGACTTTTAAAATGAATGATTTATTTTATAAACGAAGGAAAAATATAACTGTTATAATTAATAATGTTTGCTTTTTTTTATCTCGTAATTGTGGATCAAATTGCTCGATTTTCAAATGTTAAAAAAAGTTTTACATTTCTTATTTTTTCCATTCATTTTCTCAGGAAATATCATAATCAGTTAAGAGCAATTTATACCTTTTTTCGGGGGAGATATTGAATCTATCCACTAGAAAACTTAAGTCAATCTAATTATTACAAAGCTATTTTACCATAAATTATTGTTTAAAAACAATCTGTTACTCAGTATAATCACTATATGATAAATTACTTTGCCGTTTTGTCAGCCACAATACCGTTTAGCGTCCTTTCAAAGGCATCTCGTCATGTCATGAGGTCAACATCTCATGGTATTTTTCAAGCACTTAATGCATTCTTTTAATTTTAAATTTTTTATTTCTATTACTGTCCTTAAAAAAATTTTTACTTTTAAGTACTATTATTTAAAAAAATGTAAGAGTCATAACAATCGAAATCCTAATGGCGAGAGGTTATAGCTCGGAAGACCTAAGTACTCTGGTCATCCACCCCACGATGTATAATATCTCATGGGAATTTCACTTCAGAGGGGACCGGAAAACACTTGTTGGTTCGAAGTCTTTAGGAAAGAAAAGTACAAAAAAGCAATAAAAGTTTCCAATTTCTTTCCTATGTACTAAAACAGAAAGAGAGGAAGAATAATTTATTTGGATTCCTACATAGAATGAAACTATTATTTTGTTACCAAATATGCCCAAAAATTAAACAATAATGCAATTTTCTTTGATTTAAATATAATGTTAACTTCCAAATTGAAAAATTGTTATTGACATATATTCATTAAATAAACATAAATTTCTTAGAAAAATAAAGGCAATGTTTATATATTATATGCTTGATTAATTGTGCTTGATAATTAATTGCCAGCCTATTTTCTCTCCCTTATAATGATATTTTAATCATTCTCTAAAGTTACAAAAGTAAATTTTAATTTCAAAATATCTTTCTTTCTTCCTTCCGCGCTGAACATGAAATAATTTTGTAATGCTTATTTTCATTTACCTACCATTTCTTATAAAAATATTTTTGAATTTGAAAAATATTTTATATGTAAAATAATGGTCAAAACCATAATTAACCAGTTTTTTAATGAAATAGCTGCATACTATCTTAGAAAAATATCAAAATTGATAACCTTTAACTTTTTAACATTATATATATATTTATATATATATATATATATATATTATATATATATATAACATTTATATATATATATATATAATAACTACTTTTTAAAGAAAATTCTATTCAAAATTGTTTCCCATAAACCTTTAATAATGTAATACAGGTGTAAGTGTATACCTAATTGGAAATTTCTGAAACATTTTTTTTTTTTTGTACATAAGAACTTTATTTTGTAATACTTTTTTAGAAACATTTATTATTCCATTATAAAAGAATATTAAATCGTTTTTCTTTATATGTAGTGCCTACTAGATTGTGAACATTCCATTGTTTACTGTACCGGGACCAACAAAACAAATTTATTCACGTTAATACATTGCTTTTGCACAACTAAATCGTTTTGTAATGGAAAATGAACTTTTTTTTTTTTTTTTATTTGTGGATAAAAACACCTATAATCAAGGAGAGCGAACAACTTATTGACATTTTAAAAGACATTTGACGGTAAAATCTATATTAAAACAAGAACAGCTCCTAAAATTTAGATTGCAAAATACATAGGATTTTTTTCCATAGTTAGAAATGAATAAAGCATTCATAACAAATTATCAGAATCCATGAGTCGAAAAAGTAAGAAAGCCATTTTAGATCTCTCTCATGGTCAAGATTCAACACTATTTTACTCCCCCCGCCCCCCAAAAGAACAAGTATTTCGTTTCACAGTCGTAAAGACTGTGGCCCTCTTCCCCTTGCAGAGAATGGGGAGGATTCTATTGAAGGAAGTGCGCTACAAACACAAAGAGAAATTTTTTTTTTTTTTGCCTTTTTTCGAAATCAACCAAAAGCGGAGAGCAGAGTGCACACGATCTTCTCTTTTCAAACAATCAAATCTCACCAGCAATGACATCCAATAATTCACAAAATAGCTATAAATTTATGTTTCGAGATATCTTTCCGATTTTTTCGAAATTTCGCAATTGTCCATAATTCTGAAGATCTTCGTATAATAAGGACCATTATAAATTTATCATCTTCCATGCTCTCAATAATTGACACATTTGTTGAGTAATTCAGGGTACCACTGAGAATTGTACCTCTCGTGAAATAGGTTGCCAACCCCTGTTCTATTGTATAAAAGTAAAATTGTATCATACTGTTTGTTCATTAAAACATGAAATTTAATTTTTCATTGCTTTAAATCCACCTATTCTTCCTTTAAAAATCATTTGTTCAGGAAAAATTAAACAGTTTCGTTCTGTACATCATTTATCTAGAGAATTGATCGACAAACTGTGTTCCACGAGTCCCAATAAAAAAATGGGAAAGAAAATTACAAATATGTATGCAAAATGGATTTATGTTCTTATGAAATTCGGTTAGCCACAATTATCTAAAGATCTTTTTAACTTTTATTGTAATATAATAAATGAATTTTAAAACTTTATTTTATGCAGTAGATTGTGAATATACTATTATTTGCTATCCCGAGTTCCACGAAGTAATTTTATACTAGTTAGAGTACAATATTTTGAAACCTTTTACATTTGTGGGGAAAAAAACACCTATAATGAAGAAGATAAAAAAAAATTATCGACATATGAACAGATTCGATGCTAAAATTTAAATTCAAGCTAGAAGACCTATATCTTAGGTTACCAATTCATGCCATATACGCAGAATTTCTCACACAGCTATGAACATTTTCATGCCATTCACAAAAATGTATTTAGAAAGTGAAAAATATTTTTAGCGCGATAGGCAACAAAAACAAAATACAAAAACGAATTGAACACGGAATATGAAATGCTACTGCAGATAATTTCAAAAAGCTTATACGTCGATAGTTTGTGTAAAAAATTGTGAACACATATCTCAGTTACTAAGTATAATGCATGCGTAGGTGACATTTGGATCACAAATTTATATTATCAATGAGTAAATAACATTAAAATTACATCATAAAATTTTTTAATAAAAAATATAATATTTTTTAAATTGTCTTTACATATAATATCAAAAATATGTTTATCTATATACTTTAAATATTATTTTAAGATATATTCCCTTCAGCGAGGAAGGGGATTCCTCGAAAACATGTTACAGTTCTAGGGATTCCAAGAGTTGAAAAAGTTTGACGATTGACCAATGTCCAGAAATGAAAAGTCTTTCATGGTCAAGATTCACTCTGCTGCTTTAACCCCTCCCGCGAAAAAGAAAAAAAAAAGAGCTAACATTTATTTTACCAGTTTTACGACTGTCACCCCTCTCTTCGCCCCCCGCGTGTTCCCTTTCGCTGAAGGGGAGAATTTCATTGAAAAGGTTACCCGAGAGAGAAATTTATTGCCCATCTTGGGAGTCTTGAGACAAATATTTGTGCCAAAAATTTCGCAATAGCCAACGCCATCTAGATGTCATGTAAGGTGTTAAACTAATGGCCCGCCATCACCTTAAGAAAAGCTTAATGAGGTATCGACGTGCCGTCAAAAAATGTTGTCTTGTGATTGTTGAGAAAATAACGAAACTAAATACTAACAGCTCAATACTCTTTATTTACACCGAAAAAATACACTTTGCACTGTATAGTAGTAAATGTTTCATTTATAGGTGTAATTCAAATTAAAGTAACATTAGTGCGTGAATTATGTTGTTGCAGATGAGATGACAAATAACTTGTGTATTAGGATTATAATATGTTACTTTTAGCCGAATGCAAGATGAATTGGAGTCATCTGCCAAACGGTTTCTAAATGAGTCTTTAATGTTATTAATCTTTAAAAATAATGACACGCAGGCATAGGTAGATGAAAATATGGTTAAAATAGCATGAGCCAGTTTCTTCAAACATCTAAATGTATCTGAAATCGAATTCCATGTCCCCAAAATTTCCTTTCTAGCATCATATATTGCTTGTTAATCTTTCTGTTTCAATCTGTATTCTAACTTTCTCCTTTTTTCAACAAATTTTTGAATTTATATCAAAGTAGGCTAAAAATCAATCAGTAGCATTTCAAATTTTTCAATTTACAACTAATCGAATTGGGACAAATTCGGTTTATTAAAGGAAGTCACACATCAGCGTACATAAAAAAACTTGAGCGTTTCCAATAATTCTTTGAACTAAGAAAGTCTCGCTACGTGAAAACTGCGACCGATTACTCGCGTTTGTTCGTAATTCTTCATATTGAGCGTTGTTATTTTAAATTAAAATGCAAACCGTTTTGATCGAAGGCGTGCCCGAAATATTGTGTCGCGTGCCATTGATTCGCCATCCCTGGTCTAGACCAACTGCCACCTTTTCAATGAATGAGTGAGTGAGTGAGTTAATATTAACGTCGCACTGTTCAGCTACACGAGGGCTTTTGGCGACGGACCACGTAATTTTAAACCATGGTCAAGTGACGTGGACGACACCTGAGCTGGCACCCCCTCTCCTAACTACCACACCACGCCAACGGGAGGACGTTTCAGCTCTCGACAGATTTAACGTGCATCGCTGCCCTACACGGCGGGTCTTTAGTGGTACTGGGATCGAACTCATGACATGCCTGCCATGGTTGGATACCTTAACCACTGGGCTACCGCAGCCCCTTCAATGAATGAGTAATAATGGCGTATGGTGATAGGCCTAGGCCTAGATATGGACGACAGTCATCATACGTAGCCAGTTATTATATCCATTGAAATTCCCAGTTTTTCGGAGTATAAAACTGGAAATAACATTTTGACCTTTGAAATTGTTCGAATCGTGATCTTATTAAGACTGAGTCGAGGCTCCCATTGTGGCCAAATTACCTGGGCCCAGGCCTTAAACATCTCTGGTTATGTCACGGGTCAAGCGTACAAAGACATTTTCAAACTAAATGTCAGCCCACCTTTTAGAAGGTTGAAAAGAAATTGGTTAAAAAAGAGAGTTGGTACTGTGTGGATATAAGAAATATATTTTGTCAAACATTTGGAACCAAATCTGAAGTGACGAATATAGTTTCATTATTGCTTATTTCGCAGATGACGAATATATAAAGGACACATATTCCGATGTTAATAAATATCTTTAAATGCTGCATATAGTTAATATATAATAAAACTTTCTCTCTCTCTCTCTACTATAAATCACTTTTTTTTAACTTATTTTCCCAAAATCTGAATGTATTGTCGGAGGAATCGAATTGTTCGAAATATTTCCTATGATGTGGCACCCTGACTCATATTGACGCATTGGTTTGACACAACACAGCTACAAGATTGACGACCCCTGTTCTAACAGTGGTTTTGGAAAAAGAAATTTTATTATAACCCTGATTAAAAGTCTTCTTGGAAACTTAAGAGGATCTAAAGAATCTATTGCAAATTTTACAAGTGATGTCACAATTTTTTAAAAATAAATTCTAAAAGATACGATTAAAAGTTACGCGTGCGCATTACATGCCAAATATAAAAACGATAGCTTTAAAAATAAAGAAAAGATAAGCATAAAAAAAATTATATTTCTACATGTGTCTAAATAATGTTTATTTAAAAGAAATGGCATACCTTATGAACTTTCAATACAGAATAACAAGAAAAAATCTTCATGCTCGTCTTCGCGTACTACCGAATTCTGTTTCATCTTTTCTCGCCATCATTGTTAATCTGATCCATAAATAAAAAAACCATCCTCTATTCCATCTAGATAGTTAGATATATTATATTTTTTAATTTATGACAGGTTTAGTTTCTCATTCCATGCTTTTGTCATGCACTCACACACTATTAGATTTCAAAACATAAGTGCATTACTCATGTACATCTCTGGTTTCTTAATAAAAAAAGGTGCGCATTATAAGGTTGTGACGTCGGCTCATTAGTGAAAGACTCCCTGACCATTCTTGTCAAGTTTGATGAACAGGATGACCGAGATGCTCAGATGGGACATTGTACCTTCCAAAAAAGACCGGGTATTCTTTTCTCATGCCTGGTGGAAAACAGATGCGAGTCGATTCTGAAAATGGCTTTGATGTTGCCACACCTTTTCTTTCTCCGACATTCAGACGATTTTAGTCTCAGCGATCCATAGAATTTATAAAATGCCTTTTGAGTTAATAGTTATGTGATCCCTTGCGCTACCAAGTAATGAACTAATTTTAAGGGATCCCCACATTACAAAGCGAATATAGCTAAAACTTAAGAAATGCAGTTTGAAAGTATAGGTGCGCATTATACGCTGGAATATACGATATCTGAATTAGTAATTTATTCATCAATTTATCACAATGCATTTGTTTTTACTTCTTAAATTTATTTTATATGAAAAAAAAGAAAAAAACCCGCGCTCTCTCTATCACATTTCCCATCCTCACTAACAACTATTAGGGTTTTCTAAAAATAAAATATTTTTTAAAACCTATTAAAAAAACTGAAGCTGAGGGGGTCGAGTGGTAGCGTATCGCGCTTCCACGCCACAGGTCTGTTGTTCAAACCCCAGGCTGGGCAAGGGCGACTCAGTTGTTCACTACCTTTAGTGGGTCGATAAGTGAGAACCAAACTTGCTTGGGAACTAATCTTTGGAGGTTTCACGGTAGGCTGACCACTAAACCGGAACATCTGTTCATGCTCCTCAGCACCCAAGGTCATGAAAACTGAGATGGGCACATTTAGACTTGGCCCTCCAATGTGCCCATGAGTTTTATTTTTGTGACAAAAATTATTGAATTGTTATGAAACAATGCATGTTTTATCTTCAGTTTATAATTTCCTCCCTTTTTTTTCTTTTGCGTAATCTTAACTAAAATATTTCGTTTCCACATATTTACTGTATAAAACAAATTATAGAAACCAAAAAAAAAAAAAAAGAATCAATAAAATGGCTCCCAAATTAGGCACCTATGCTACCTCCACAAGGAAGAAAAAAAAATTCCAAAATTTCACCGCAGGGACGTGGATTGAGGAGAAAAAAAGTACACAGGAAGGAAAACCTACGGCGTAGGAAGTGGTCCGAGGTGCTGTTTTGGGTAGGCGTGCTGCTTATAACGCAGGCGGGGGTTAACTGATCGTAGGAAGTTATTTTGCGCTGTATTAGAACACGCCTTGGAATTGATTTACACGAAGGACGCAGTGTCAATAAACCTAAGATGCAATTGGATACCTTGTGTTAACAAATTGTAAATGGTTTTTTTCTTTTACAATGTTTCAAAGCCCTTTCGGATTTTCTTATAACGATTTATTTTAATGGGATAAAATGAGTTCTAAATTATTTTCAGCTGTCTGCTTTTTTGTTAATGTTGATAATTTTTTATAATCAAAAAAATTGTTCCTACACATTCGCAACAGATATTAATTTAATGTTTAAATCCTTGCTTTTTTAGTTTCTCTATTGTAAATTATTATTCAGGATTATTTAATTGTAAAAAAAAATCCAAATCGTAATTATCATAAAAAATCTTCTTTACAAGTTTAAATACAACCTTTAATTTTTATGAGCTACATTGTTAGTTTTGATTTAAACAAAATTTCATCGCAAAATTGTGTCATTATTTGTTAAAGTTGTTAAAAAAAATACTCAAATTTTTATTTTTAAATGTTTTATCAGGAAGTGTTTTAGAATATATAATGAAGTGTCAAATGGGGAAAAACAACAACAAAATAAATAAGTAAATAAAAATAAAAGGAAAAAAACCAAGAATGTTTTTAAACTACACACTTCACACCTTAAAATAGACTTTTTCCAAATTTTATATTATTATTAAAAAATTATGAAAGTTGATTTTCACAGCATTAAGAAAATTAGAATTTCATGTAAAAAAAATACCATAACAATAACGACCTATATAAAATGTTTTGAAATTTTTAATCACCCTTAAAATTTTTTATCCCACTTGATTAGTTGATTTTAAAGTGTTTCAATTGACAAACTGACGCTTGATTTAAATTGATATTAGCCTTTATATCAACTTTTTATTTTTCAAGATAAAGTAAAAGTAGGCTATTATGATACGACCTTTAAAGTAAAATTCAACTGACAAATTTAGATTAAATTGTTTAGTTCGTAAAAAGTGTATCATAAAAAGGAAGTGATGACTAATTTATCAGATTTATTTCCCCTTAATTTGAACCCTATCACATTCCATGGTATTTTGCTATTTCGGCATGCATCTACCATTTTAATTACAAATTTATACAAGAGGAATGCCCCTTCAATAAGGAATAATCCAGAAAAAGAAGGGGGGGGGGAATCAAAGAAAAATAAGTTTAAAACATATTTACTTAAAATCAAAAAAGAGCAAAAGATTTAATTTTTATTCAATATTTCTCAAAATATGTTTTAGAAGCATTATTAAATGTAATATGTTTTTGAAAGCACTTAGTCAACAGAATTTATGAGGTTTTCTAAATAATATAACGGTATTCTATTTTATAATTAAATATTTGCATTACAAATTCATCTTTAATTTTGATTTAAAACATTAAAGGGGCAGTCACACTAAAAGTTAATAATAATAAAAGCTGTAATCAATATAATTCTTTTAAGGATATCTTCGTCAAATGAACGAGATCCTGAACTAAAAGCGCGAAGCATATTTTCGGGCAGAAAAATGTTTCAATTTTTATGGATATTTCCAACATTGTAATTCATATACAGTGGGCCACAAAAGTGTTCATACACTTGCAATTTCTTATAAAATTTAATGTTTTCGACAAATAAAAATTAATATATTGTAATTTTTTTACAATATCTGCAACTTATTCTTAATGGAATGACATAAATAATTTTTTAAAAATAGTATAACCATTTTTTAAAAAAAATTAATTATCAAAAAGCTACTAAAAATTACGCCACAAATGTCTTCGTACACTTAACAAAAATTTCAACTTTAGCTTTAAATATTGTATTTCTTTCTTAATTTAGTACTTAGTAGGATATCTTTTAGTGTCCACAACAACTTTTAAGGGTCTTGGTATAGATTTAATCAATTTTTCGTAATTTCTGCATCGATTTTCCTCCATGCTCCTGTTATTAGTTTTTACTTCATATTATGTGTTTATATGTCATATTTTCTTCTTTTTTTAGTCAAATTCTCCCCAAATATGTTCTACTGGGCTAAATAAAGTGATCGAGAGGTTTTTTCAGAATTTGGGAACAGTTATAGAGACACACTAGTGGCGTACAATGAGAGCAGTGCACTTGGCGCCATTACCCTGTTAAAAAATTAAGTAGTCTCCAATATCCAAATTTCGGGCGGATAATTTAAAATTTCTCTTTAAAATATTTAAATAGAGCTCATGATTCATAATACCATGAAAAAATACCAAATTACCTAATTCTAAAGCTTATTTACACCCCCACGCCAGAACACTTCTACCTCCATGTTTTATTGATCAAAATAGATTCTTAGAATTTAGTTTAAAAAAATTCAAAATTGACAGCAAATTGATTGGGATGGCAGACAATTCAACAATTTTACTTCCGATTAACCTATAATAGCTTGTAAATGAAAAAATAAGGAGTTTAATCCCATGAATTTATGTGGAACAAGAACTCCTTCACTTCCATGCTGTAGAATGAAAGTGAAGGAGTTTTGGCGTGGGGGTGTTAATGAGCCTCTCAGAATTAGGTAATTTGGTATTTTTTCATGGTATTATGAATCATGAGCTCTATTTAAATATTTTAAAGAGAAATTTTAAATTATCCACCCGAAATTTGGCTATTGGAGTCGACTTAATTTTATAACAGGGTAATATAACGCCAAGCGCACTGCTCTTAATGTACGCCACTGGTGTCTCTCTAACTGTCCCCAAATTATCAAAATATCTCCTCAATCATTTTATTTAGCCAGTAGAATGTATTTGGGGAGAATTTGACTTTAAAAAAAGAAGAAAATATGACATATAAACACATAATGTGAAGTGAAAACAATAATCACAGAAGAATGGAGGAAAATCGATGCAGAAATTACAAAAAACTGATTAAATCTATACCAAGACCCTTAAAAGTTGTTGTGAACACTAAATAAATATCCTACTAAGTACTGAATTAAGAAAGAAATACAATATTTAAAGCTAAGTAGAGATTTTTGTTAAGTGTACGAAGACTTTTGTGGCGTAATTTTTAGTAGCTTTTTGATTATTAATTTTTTAAAAAAATAGTCATATATTATTTTTTAAAAATTAATTCTGTCATTCCGTTAAGAACAAGTTGCAGATATCATAAAAAAATTACAGTTACAATATATTAATTTTTATTAGTCGAAAACATTAAATTTTATAAGAAATTGCAAGTGTACGAACACTTTTGTGGTCCACTGTATATATAATATAAAATATATTATATAAATGTGGCAGCCAAAGCCAAGCAGTCTTCGCGCGCAGGCGCAGCTAAGTGAAACAAAAACTGAAACTATGAGACTGTGTACTTTTAGAAGAAAAACAGTGGAGAGAACGCGAGAGGTGCGCGAGCAGGCGTTACCTTCTGCATATCATTGTCAAACTTATCTACCTTTTTAATTAATTTTTGTTAAGTTTTAAAATAAAATAGAAGAAAGACAAACGTCTTGGACCCCTTGTTGTCTCCCACAAATTATGGGGGCTCGGCCGCGATCGATAAAATTTCGATTTTGAACCAAAGTCTGGACAATGAACAAAAGCGTCCGTGAAGGAGACGCTCCGCCATTTTTTGGAAACTTCGTTCAACCTGTGTAGAGGTTTGAACTCAGCATGAATACTCCGCCTGTGTAGAGGCCGGGATCGAAAAAATTTCGATTTTGATCAAAGTTTGGACAGTGAAAAAAAAAAATCCGTGGCGGAGACGCGCCGCCATTTTTCGGAAACTTCGTTCAACCTGTGTAGAGGTTGCATTCTTCATTTGAATCCAGCGTGAAAATTCCGCCTGTGTAGAGGTTGGAACCATCGACAAATATTCCGCCTGTGTAGAGGTTGGAACCATCGACAAATATTCCGCCTGTGTAGAGGTTGGAACTAACTCAGTGTGAATAATCCGCCTGTGTAGAGGTTGGAACTCTCACATAAACACCTGCGAAGAGGTGTCAATTCGAACAATTTATCTGTTCAAGAACTATAGTTCATCTATAACCTGCGAAGAGGTGAAATCAGTGGAATCAACGTTTTTCTTCAATTATTGGATACATCGTACGTGCGAGCAACAAGGGAGCTAGAAAAAAAGGTAGGATCTTTCCATATTTTTCTAAAATGTATAAAAACGCTCTTAAAGAGGATCTCATAAGAGTTGTTGAGGATCTAGACGGTACTGTGGAGAGTACGGACACCATAGTTAAACTAAAGACTAAAATTGAGAACAGTAGTACATTTGAAAGTGATCCAGATTTCGTTAAAACTTTAATTCAAAACTGTATAGATGAGAGGGTATCGCGAAACGAAAGGGATTTAGAAAAACAGAAAATTGAACTTGCTAAACTACAGTTAGCAAAATTAGAAAAAGAAGTCGAACTTCAAACGGCCAAAAATAAAGCATTAAGTTTAAATCCTGCAGCTAAAGTCGAAGAGAAACAGTTCGAAACTTTAAATAAGGAAACCGCAACTCATATTAGCATTCGAGAAGCAGAAGATTGGTTTAGGCCTATTGATTTAGCTAAAGAGTGTGATATTTATATTTCATCTAAAAACGGATCACGTAAGGAAATTCCTATTGCTTGTGGATATACCCAAGACCCCTTTAAAAATAGATCACAAAACTTTAAACCAAAGATTAAAGAGAACTATCCCCAATATCTTGAAAGAGAAAATAAAAATTGCTTTATATGCGGTGATTCATCTCATTACGCAAGAGACTGTAAGAAGCGTTTTAAACCTAAAGAATCTAACGACCACATCCATAATAGAATAAACGAGAATACTTTGAAAGTCGAGAGCGAAAAACAAAATAGCGATGAATTCGAACAATTTCAATATGTAAACATTTTTGTGGAAAATCAGCCCGTAAAAGCCTTGATCGATTCAGGTTGCCAGATCCCAGTTTTAAATTCCTCACTAATTAGAGTGCAAACACCTTCCGAAGAAATCATAACATTAAGTTCATGTTTTGGCGAATAGCGAATGGTAGAAGTTAAACCCATAAATATTTCTCTTGATCAACACTCTCCCGGTCTAAGTGTTCTAACGGCAATATCACCGACCTTGACCGAAGAATTTATTATACATCCCAGTGTATATTCTGAAATAAAGAAACTAGGCCACGCAAAGAGCGATGTTTTATTGAATGAAAGTGAATCCTCTTTAGGTGCAGTTTCTGTTTCAAGTGTGATAAAAAACTCTAGTTATGATTTGTCACATGTTAAAAACTTTAATACTAGAAATGATTTGAGTTCTCTAATTAAGAATTATAAATGTAATAAAATTAAGAGTACTAAGTTAAAATTGAGTATTATAAGAGAAAAATGTTCTGATATAGTATTGTGTAAGAAAGTAAATGGTGCCATGAAAACGAGTTCCGTGGAATTTATCTCCCGATCTCCTACCCCTTTACCTATGAAGAGTAAACATCGACGGTTTGTGTTGCTCCGAAAAATCTTCCAGCCCTGGCAGTGGAAACGAAAGAAAAAGAGAGATCGTTTTGAACAGACGTCCAGAACTCTAGAGAGGAAAATATCGACGCGTTCAACCAAAGAACTCATTAAAAAAGACGTTCTAATGCCTGTGAAACACAATGTTTTCCTATTGAACCTTCCGGATGTCGAAGAGATGCCTTCACATGATGGAGAAACTGTCTAGTTCAGCAGAATTATGATATGTTAAATCTTTGTGTATTTGTCGTATAGTCCTTGTCTGTTCCGTCTTTTTTGTATGTTTCAGATTCTCCTCTGGTCTCGATGAAAAAGGAAAAAAGGGACGTACCGCTGCGGACAGCGTACAGTCAGGCTGGCCGATTGTGGCAGCCAAAGCCAAGCAGTCTTCACGCGCAGGCGCAGCTAAGCGAAACAAAAACTGAAACTATGAGACTGTGAACTTTTAGAAGAAAAACAGCGGAGAGAACGCGAGCAGGCGTTACCTTCTGCATATCATTGTCAAACTTATCTACCTTTTTAATTAATTTTTGTTAAGTTTTAAAATAAAATAGAAGAAAGACAAACGTCTTGGACCCCTTGTTGTCTCCCACATAAAATATATTATATTTATTTATTTATATGAAATGAACTTTTTTTTCTGGGTTGTAATGTCACAGAATTCTATACTATTTTGTGGATGAGTAGGTGGTGCAGTTTGTCATTGTAGCATCATCTCTTAAATAGCTGGAAACTTAAAATTGTGAAACTGGGTTTTAAGTATTCCTCTCGGTCAAGAGTCTCAGACTACCTTATATTTATGTTGTGAATTCAAATAGTTTTCAGAACATAAGAATATTAAATAATATTTATTACTTGCTATAAATATCATTGAGAAATAAATTTCATATAAAAATAAATCATTGTTAAATTTAATTATCAGATGAAAAGAAACAGTATTTCAAAATTTTAATGAAAATATAAATTAAAATTCTATTTTAAAAATAAAAGAAGTTTCATATTTTCTTACCACAATGGTTTACGTTTACTATCTTTCCATCTTTCTTTGGCGAGATGGATAAATTACCGAGATAAAAATTCTTTAAATAAACATAAAAATACAATCTCATCTCTCATCGAATCATTATTTATATAGTTCCCAACAAAGTTTCACGAACAATTCTGATAACACTTTTCGAACATTTATACCTTGTTTTACCAAAGAAACAACTTCGTCCAAGTCATTAAGAATTCTAGATTTTGACGCGTGCTAACTATAAAAATAAACCTCTGGTGAGGTTTTTAAGAATTCTCTGACTTAACGACTTTTCCCGCCTTCGAACGTAGTCGTTAACCCGACTTTGTTTTATTATCGTTTGCGACTCGTTACAATTACAGCTGCATAATTTGAAGTGAAACATCAAATTTAACATTTATAAAAATTTACACTTTCGAAAGCGTTGACAGATAATCGTCTGCGCGAACAACTAAATTCTTCTTGACTTTGATGACGTTAATGATAAAGCCCCGCCCCTCCGAGAAAGATTAATTTATTCTAGGGAAGCAGGGCTGTAATCATAGAGGAGACGTAGCACGAGGCACAGTTTTAAAGTTAGGGACTCATTTGCATGAAAGCTGTGACTCGGGGGAAGCACGTGTAAAATTTGCAGTTTGTCTTAAGTTGATGTTTATTATGGTTCGGCAAGCAGATGAGCAGTTTTCTTCGCGTAATCATTCCTTTTACTAACAGCTTCAATACTTTCATTAAAAGTGCATCTACTTACAGTATGTCAAACAGGGTAAGAGCATAAATTTAGAGAAGGAACTTTTAAGCGGCAACGTGTTCGGAGTTGAGTTGTGCATGTGTTACTTTGAATAAATATTTTTAGTTAGGTGAGTTGTGCATGTGTTACTTTGAATAAATATTTTTAGATAGCCGAGCCTAATGATGCGAAATGCTTTTCTTCACATTTTATCTATAAATGATGGACTGTCTTTTAAGATGTGTATTTTGCTTTGAAATTGCGATTTTTCGTTCTAAATAGGGTAAAAGTAACAGAATGTAACCAGTTTTTGATGGTTATTTTCCGTTTTGGGTTTGGTGGTATACACTATTTAAAAGTTTATAAGGGAATAATTTTTTTAAATACATTATATACAGTTTTTCTCGAGCTAAAAGTATTCTTTTACTCTAATGTAAAATATATTCTTTGATATTGATTTATACATTTAAGGCTTAGCATCGAAAACAAGAATAAAAATGACAAAACACTTTGACATTTGCTTCATGTGTAACATTTTTTTAAAAAAGCTATTGTACGTATAATTAAGAATATATACCTTTTTTATACTTCTGAAATTTTTTCGATAAAATATTTTATACAATAAAACAAAAAGTATTTCTAGTTAATTTTTTCCCTGACTTTTAAGTATCTCCTTAAGTATGTCCAATATTGAAAGCATTGGTTTAACATCAATTAATATAATAGGAAGCATTTTTTACCTAATTTTTGTCGCATTTCATTGAATTATTATTCTTGTTGCCATTCGCAGGTATACAAGTAATATTAATTTCGATGTGGCTTAAAATAGTGACTCTTATAAGTAACGATACTTAAGATATCTAAACAGTAGCGCACACAGGAATTTTTCAAGGGGGAGGGGTCCGGGGTCGAAAGTTCACCATTCTTGTATCATGCTCCTTTTGATTTTGTTGATTTTTGGGAACAAAACACGGTAAAAAAGTAATTTTTGAATAAATAATTAGCATTAATTAATAAAAGTAATCATTAATAACAAGTAATTAATTATATTTTACGTACTATATACTTCGAATTATAATCAATCGGAAAAAAAATCAAGGGCTTTGGGGGGTCCAGACCCCCAGGACCCCCTGTGTGCGTCACTGTATCTTAACATAGCTAGTACTGTATTTTGAAAATTTAATTTCTTTCCAATACAAACTAACTTTAAAAATCTAATTAATGACTTTAAAGGTTATTATACATTATTTTAAGTAAAAATACACTGCTCAAAACAATTAAAGGATATTGTAAGTTTTAAATAAAATGAAGATATTAGCGAAATTTTTTTTGCCGAAAATGGAAGAAGAGAAGCACAAATGCAAATTTTTCTGATTTTCAAACTGTGGAGTATGCTAATTTTGAGTTCGACGTCAAAAACGTCGCTTCAGCGGCAGCGAATGAAATTTGACTTTCAACTGAAATGAAGACAAGGATGATCGGCATTCAGTGACTGCTTCGTTTCGATGAGTACGATGTCTCAGCGAAGTCATTTAACCGATTCAAAAGCTTGGAGAGTTGTTGGTAGGTTAGAAGGGGGCCAAACTCAAGCGGAAGTAGCGCAAGCCATTGGAGTGTCACAAAGTGTGATTTCCAGGATCTGGAACCGTTTTTTGGAGACTGAAAGTGCAGGCCGAAGACCAGGACAAAGTCGTAGACGGGCAACAACGCCCAATGAAGATCGTTTTTTAATGTTAACGGCTCGAAGACACCGAAATATGAACGCTAGTCTTCTCCAATAACACCTTCGCTCAGCTACTGGCACCACGGTTTCAACTCAGACTGTCCGAAACCGGCTCCATGGTGAAGGTCTGTATGCTCGTCGACCGCTGGTATGTGTTAGACTAACATCAAGGCATCGTCGCGACCGCAGGGAGTGAGCAACAGAGCATGTAAACTAGAGGAGAAATGAATGGAGCAGTGTTCTTTTTTCTGACGAGTCCCATTTTTCTGTTCATCCGGATAATAGGCGTATTTTTATCTGGAGGGACCGTGGCAGTAGGAATAATCCTGCGTTCGTGCACGAAAGTGTCAGATTTTGCGGTGGAGGAGTGTTGGTGTATGGTGGCATCTCCATTGACGGGCGCACAGACCTCTACATCATTCGAGATGGACCTCTGACTGCTCGCCGATATAGGGATGAGATCCTCAGACCTATTGTAGTCCCTTACGCTGCAGCAATCGGAGATGACTTCATTTTAATGGACGATAACAGCAGGCCACATCATGCTAACCTCGTGGAGGATTCCCTTTTCGAGGAAGGAATCGTACGAAGGAATGGCCAGCGTGTTCTCTAGACATGAATCCAATAGAGCACGTTTGGGACGCTCTAGGAAGACGAGTTGCTGGCCGCCAACCACCCCCACAAACTCTCCAAGAACTGGAAAGAGCTCTTCTGGAAGAGTGGGACAGAATACCCCAACTCGTGATTAATAGCCTCATTGACTCAATGTCTCAAAGCTGCTCAACATTGCTGGCCGTCCGTGGAAACCATACCCCCTACTGAAAATGATTTCCTTTGAAGAAAAAACCTTTCCTTATTCTTTTTTTCTCATATGCACAAATTGTGGTTTTTTCCTTTTGTACACAAATGCTCAATAAAATGCATTTTTTTCTCCCAAACATGTGTAATTTATTCTCATATAACCTACTACGTCTGTCGACCATGTATCAATCTGCTAAAATGTTTCCCAGCCACAAGATCCACCTAAAACCGCAATATCCTTTAATTATTTTGAGCAGTATATTATGGTACATTAAAATTTTCATTTTCTCAATTTCTATATTAAGGAATTTCGGAAAATAAATTTTCCTTGTGACATCAAGAACAAAATTTCAGGGATAGCTGTTTTCGGTAATTTGATGAGACCAATGTTTGTAACAAAAAATATGAAGCATGTGTCGAACTGTAGTCTTTGACTCTTTGTAAATGGAATATTTTAATTAGGGATTGCAATATCGTACCAAAAGTTCAATACCGGTATTTTGTATTTCTTAGATCTCAATACCGGTAGTAGAAATTTTAGAGAAAGAAAGAAAACACAAGTGTTTTTTTTTGTTTTATTTGCCAGTTTTATTAGAGAGTGTAAATACCACAAAAAATAGTTTGTAACATAAATTATAACAGCATATAAAGAATCACAAAAAAGTAAAAGGACATCTTATTTATTTAAATCACACACAAAAAAAAGTGTAAGTATCACTATTCAGTTTGTTCACAGTTACGAATTTTTCAAATGTGATCTTAAAAAATATATTACAACAATTGTATTGTATAATATGCAAATACAATGTGAGTAATAAACTCATAAATTTAAAAAATATCGAAATATTGCGCACTTTTCTTCACAATTACAACTTTGTTTTCACAGTTACGAATATCAGACTACGAATCCTGTGCGTGTACAGTTTCGCTGGGAGCTGCAATAGGATAGTTTAGGCCCATCTTCTTGGATGACTCACATGTTTTATTACTTCTCTTGAAAAAAGGATGCAACTTTATATTCACAGTCTAATTAATTTCGCTGGTTAGGGAGGCATGAAAAAAACCCTGTACTATTTTGTTATGTTGGCGATCCCTGAACATATAGTTGAGACAATTTTAAGAATTTCTAGTAAATACCGAAAAAACGGTATTTAAACTTGTGAATACCGGTATCACAAAATTATAGAAATGGCTCAAAATACCGGTATTCGGTATACCGGTGTTGCAATCCCTAATTCTAATAATTTTAGTAGTACTAAATAGTTTAATATTATACATCAAATTGAAAAACGTCCTTTTAACAAAGATTTAAAAAATAACTGATTTATATACTAAAAAATCATTTTTACACATTTTGAAAGTTTTTTTGCACAAAGTATACATGTAAATATCCAAAATAAAAATGATGTATTAAATAAAATCATTCCAATGGAAAATGAATTATTTCTTAAAATTTGTGTTGCTATTTTTTGACAGGCATAATTTTAATGATGCACAAAGGAATAACAGAAACATTGAGGCATCAATGCATCACGAATCTTTCTAATAACAATTTAATTCATTTCTCACCAGATAACAAAAGTGAAAAATCTATTTGAATGAGTACTTTCAGATGACATCCTTGCGGCATTGTTGAACGAATTTTTATCCTTTTTGGGATGTTCCTATAATAGAACAATATTCAAAAGAAAAAAGTAAGAAAGATGATGAATATTTGTAAGAATCAAAAATAAATAAAGAAGCAGACATCTTAATTGAAAGCCATCAAACCGATTAAATAATTACGTCAGTGCAATCTGAAATGGACCATCAACAGAGGAATTAAAAAAACCCGAAAGAATTAATCCTTCGAGACATTAAAAATGACGTACAATTTAAACTGGCAACAGAGCTTTATTGTTTGTTTGAATAGCAACTGAGTTCCTTATTTGAGTAATTATTAATGTGTCTGGGGATAATTCTGAAAGAAAGATGAAGAGACAATGGCAAGGCATCCCTGAAACGCTCTTAATAAGGAATTAATATGCTTTTATGTTACGCGAAGATAAAAAAAAAGCTAACTTCAAAACTAGAACTTGACAACACAAAGCTTAAAACAAGAAATGAAGCTCTGCAACTCTTCACTTATTATTAAAATTAACAATTCACACTTTTGTACTCATAACTTGTACAATTCAATACTCGCAGAATTTATACCGATGACTTAGAAAGGAGTTCCAATATTAAAATTTTGTGATGATTATAACAAGATATAAGATATAATTGGTGTGTAAAACAGGTTATCTGAAACTTAACGTTGCGGTTACAATGTGTTATCAACTCGATATAAAATCAAAATATGAGCTTCTATTTGGGCCATTGCATTTTATAAAGGTTTAATTTTTTTAGAGCATTAAAAGTTTTAAAAATCTGAACATGAATGATTCGCGTACTTTTAACATCTTTAAGCTGAATTTTCTGCTATCAGTTTTGACTTTAGGAACCCAAACAGTGTACGGGAGATCTAGGATGCAAGAAGTCTAAATTTATCATAAGATATATTTAACTAAGAAAATGTCATAGTATTTTATGAAACGAGTTATCGTGAAATTAGTCAGAAATCTAACGTTATTTAGAAATTTACAAACCAGATAAAAACAGAAAATGAGAAACATACAAGGTTATTCATAATTCCCTCCCTGGTTTCGAAGCGCTATAGTTTACAAACAAACAAAGAACCTTTGAAAGAATACTGAAAAAGTTCGTTTTTTATTTACATACTTTACAAGTGTTGTCTTGGTTACACGGCGGACTTTAATGCGAGAGTTCAGTTCCTGACACATTCTACTCCTTACGATATTATCAACGTTGTTGACAGCATGAGTAATCTGAAAACTTATGGTTTTTCACATAAGACCAAGTTTTTGTACTTGCTTTACTGCGTGTTGTAGTTGAACCGCACGAAATGGTAACACTTGCAGTCACTAACGTTGACAGTACCATGTTCAGGGACATCTGAAGCTTTCTTGAGGCCCTAGGCTCCCATGCAAAAATATGAACAGCTTGTACCGTTTTATTTAGACAAATATGACGTTTGAGATAAATAACGGTAGCGTGATATTGATCAGTTTAAACATTTAGTTTATTTACGTCACAGCTATTATTTACAAATTATACCTTGAAGTTATTAAATTTATTAAAAGATTATTAGAGTTCAAATGATATGGTTTGTGAGAGAGGAGTTCTTTTCAGGGTCTGCTCAGTTCGAAGGTTCAGATCCTCTCTTTTCTCCTCTTGCTTCGGGATCAGGGTCCGGCGCCCTTTTAGCATCCCGTTATATCCTGCTAGTGGCGGGAAAGGGTCTTTCGTGATGTCAAAAGGTTGTGGGGGAGGTCTAAGGCGGGACTACGCAATAACTTTCGAGATGCAGCTGTAAAAATGAACGTGTGATGATTATTTCCACAAAGAGCCGATTCCCAGCTATGTGGCGGGAAACGTTACAACAATATATAGTACCGTATGTAAAATACTTGTAAAAACGATAATTCATAACAAATATATGTTCATGACTTACATTCACAAACTTAGGTACAAACTGACTCGACCAACTGCTGCCTTTCGCCTAAATGGTGGTGAATGGGGGTAGGCCTAGATACGGACATGACATAATAATGCAGTCTTGCCACTCTATTTGCCGATTAATATAAAATTTTCTCTTAAAATTTTCTCCCTAGGCGTACTAGAGACCTTTTTCAGTACGCAGCATGTAACATACGTTGCCAAATGTTCGAACAAACAGTAACCATAACTAATAAAAATGCGGGACTTGCAATCCCACAAACCTAGTCACAAACCAGGTGCCACCTTTTGATAAATAAGTAATGATAGTGTATTGTGATATGCTTAGTTCTAAAGGCAGACAGGATATCATAATGCAGTCTTGCCACTGTTGCAAGATTTTAATCGAATAACATCTGACGAGATTAAAATTTTTCGGATCATGATCTTATAGATGCCAAGTCGAGGCTCTCTACCGAGGCAGAGACCCGGGCCCAGTTGGCTTTTAACTTAAGACGTTTTTGAATATGATGAGTGGAGTGTGGCAGAAATTGGATTATCATATTGATGTATGCCGTGTAACCGGGGTTTCACAAAAGAAATAAATGCCTGTAAAATTTGTAATTTGTTCTTTTTCATTGTGTTCGTCTTAGTTTTTTTTTACTATAACGCTTCGAAACTTGTGAGGGAATCATAAATAACCCTGTATTTCTATTAAAATTGATGAATTCTAAAAAAAAAGGAGAGACAGAGGAACTATTTTCAACTCACATTAAAACTCACGCACGCACTGAAAAATAATTTAAACCTACTTCAATTCCCTCAAACTGTGAAAAAAACCCCACAAATATACTTCAACAAAAACAAACAAATTTACTAAATATATTCCAAAATTTATCAAACCAAAAATCAATTTAAAATATCGTTCAAATCCTATATTCACCTTTCTAAACACCCACAAGGCTTTAATATTCCTCCATTCGAATAATTGACTCGTCAGGGTGCAACTACTGCCTGCCCCCTCGATTAAAATTCCTGAAGCCGGCATTCTAAACGAGTGTAATTAGAAAAGCGAGGAAAGCCAAGTCAGAATATCAAGCAGATCACTTCTGCTGAAGCTTAAAAGCGAAAGAACTTCACACACTTCGTAAGAGGTCTTTTGTAATGACAAGGCAGAACGCTCCTTCTGATTGTTAAATTGGTTGAAAATAAATAGGACTTTAGAATTCTTCCGATGATTACTTCTTCGGCTGAACAAAGTTTGACATTTGAGTTGTCGATGAAATTAACATTTTTGCGACTTAATGACCGTGGAATGTTGCAAGACTCGATGAAATTTGCATTTGCTCTTTACCGTGGAAGACTCTGAAAATGGTTTGTTTAGTTTGAAAGTGCTATTTTGTTAAGAATACCGTGAAGTCATTATTATTTTTATACAAGAGTGTGACAAATTTTTAAGCGTTCATTTTTTTCAAAATGTCCATCAATGTCTTCCCTTTTAATGACGTGGTAAGAAGAGGGACGTTTGAAGGCATGGACCAACTATGTCAAGGGTCGTGGCGTAAACCAGGGTAGGGTTTGAGGGGATTGAAACACCTCCCATATACTAAAAGATTTTTAGTTTGTAACATAAAGATGTAGCCTCGGTATTTTCCCTCATCTAAGCGTTTTTAAAACGTAAACTACTCCCATAAAAATCGTCTGTGTACGCCACTGACCAGTGTCGATTTATCCATTGGACGCTTGGGGCGGGCACCCGGATAAGCTGGATTTAACCACATTTTCTGGTAATAAATTTCGATCCTCTTGTGCCAAGGGGGCCTGTAGATCTTCTGCACCCAGGGCCCAAAATGATGTTAAATCGGCACTGACACTGATCCAGGGCCTCGGCCTTGTGTGTGAGGGGGGCTCGTCTCGCTCTTGATTTGGGCTCAATCATATTATAATACAAGTAATTTTAATCGTCAATTGTGTGTGTGTTATTCCCGGACATAGTCTCGGAAAAACTGCGAATTTCGAACTATATGCCTAATGGCAATAGGGGTAAGGCTGCATTATTGTGTCATGCCTGTCATTCCTGTCTAGACCTAGGTCTATCATCACACACCAACATTTAGTCTAATGGTGACGATTGTGGGCGAATCGGAATGGGAATAAATTTGTGAGTCCCGCACATTTATTTGTTAAGGGTTCCCGTGAGTACGAGTATTTGACAAAGTATGTTATGTACCAGGGGTTGGTATCCTTTTAGTTGTGGCATGCCAAATCAACCCACCAATATGATTCAGCATGCCGCACAGAAGGACCTTTTTGAAACAATTCAAATCCCACGATGATGCATGCATAGCTAGAGAATAGAGGCTCAATAATATAGATATTTATAGTTTTATTATTTTTTACATGTAGCACATCAATTTCTTAACATAAAAATAAACAGCATAAAATATAACTAATTCTTCAACAAAAATTTAAAAAAATTAAATTCTACGTATATTATGTACTTTTAAACATACTTATATATTACAATAAGAAACAGACAACATAAAATATAAGTATTTCCCTTCAATATAGTTAAATAAAAAGATAAATAAAAATTTTAATGTGGACCTAGAGCTTGCACCTCTTTACTTTCATATAGCAAAATCAGGGGTATAATTTGTGACTTTTAGTATGACACGATTTTGAGCATTCAGTTGTTAAACAATTTATTTGAGAACTCGAAATATTTTTTCATACGAGGAAAATTTCTTTTTACTATGTTGAACCAAAAGCGAAAAGCAGAGAGTACATATAATTTTATCTCTTCAAACCAGTAACGTAACGTACACCACCGCATCGCGAAGGGGCTCAGGTCTCTAGGGGGCCCAAAGCCTGACTGCCTCCAAGTACCTACCCTTAGTAAAATCCAACTTGGGAGCCCAAAACCTGCCTTTGCAGGGGTCCTCAAATGTTATCAGTTACGTCAGTGCTTCAAACAATTAAATCTCTCCATCAATGACATTCAGCAATTTAAACAATAGCTGTAAATTTATCTTTAGAGTTATCCTTCAGATTTTTTCGTGATTACGTAATGTCCATAATTCTGAAGATGTTTGCCAAACAAGGTCGGCCCGTTTCAAATTTATCTACTTCCATCCACTCAAAGATTGACAGATTTGTAGTGCAGAGAGTCCTTGAGAATGGTGTAGCGTGCCACATGTGGCACTCACGCCATAGGTTGCCGACCCCTGCTGTATACTATCTACTTAAAAGTGGGCCTACTTTTGCATAGGACGCGTAGGGCGTCAAGGAATCTTGAGATGCCACTGCGTTTCTGAAGCATACACATTTAACACAATAGCTCTCTTAACCCTTTCGGGACGAACGTCCTAAATATGAGCCAGCAGGAAACACCGTCAGAGGCCGAATGACTCACCTGTGAGCCAGGCACTTGGAACGTTTTGCAAGCTCAGTTTTTTGGCAATAGATGGCATTCTATGTCTATAAGATTTGAGATGCATGGAGATCTGACCTTCTAATCGAAATGAGAGAAATATTACTCACATACACGTGGTTTTTGTTTTATAAACGTAAGGGGAAGGGAATGCTTTCGAATTGAGTGCTTTACGACTGCTCTTAAAATGAACATATGGTTTTTACTTATAGTGAAGATGAGAGATTTATTTTCGCTAAAGAATTTGGTTTGAGTTTGCAGTCTAGTTTTTAATGAATAATTAGATCTGGTAGACAAAATTTGTCTTTTTTTTCCCTGACTTTTTTACAATGTCGACTTTTACAAATGCTGACAGTAAAATATTTAGAAACTTGTACTTAAACATAAAGTGGCTGAAGTAAATAAAGTATATTAATATGAAATACATGAAATATATGCCGTTCGTATGTAATATACAAAAAAATATCGAATAACGAGTTTATATTACGGTATTTTTATCGATGTAGGCTTAACTACACATAATCCTTCAACGGAAACCACCGGCCCTGGCGGTACGCACGCGTTTGTGTCCTTCGTCCCGAAAGGGTTAATGGTATCTAACTACTAATTTTCTTGCTATGGGACTATAATATAGATCCTGTTCCAAATTTATATAAATTTCGAAAGGATATTATGCTACTACTGCATCTAAATTACCTGAAATATCGGAAAACACTTACTATGAAATTCGTGGATTTAGTACAAAAAACAGAAGGACGTCACATTAAAAAAATTATTAATGTTTATAATTGCCCTTTTAGAAATTTAACGAAAGTTTTCTAACATAACATTAAAGAGGGTAAAAATAATTCTAGGTACTTGTGCAGAAATTATTTTTATAAAATTAGTGCTAAATAAATTTTTCTTTATTTTACACACATATCAACAATCGCGGAAAACGTGTAGCTAATCTACTGATCATTATTTAAAACATTTTTCAATAAGAGTCCTTTGCACTTTCCTGAAAATAGAACCTGCTTTCTAATTATAATTTGTTCAAATTATTCCACAAAGTTCATCAAATCTCAATCCCTTAACTGGTTTTCCCGTACACAGAACGGGCACTGATATTTTTTCTTCTTTCTATTTTTGATTTGCATATTTTTTAAATTCTTATAGTGACATTACTAGTGCTGGTGTTTTTAAGAGATGCAATTAATCCATGGTACTGAAATACTTCTCATCCGGAATTTTCTTTGTGGTGGTGAAGGTGGGGTTTTTTCATTAAAAGCAGGAAAATTTAGATTCTTGAAAATATTCCATAAAGAATAGCGAATGGCAAGGCAATGTGTAATTATTGCTTGAGAAGAAATGAAAAGAAAGATAATCCGAAAAAGCTGATATTATCTCTGCTCCCATTGCAGTATAAGACTTAATATTACACCATACTTCAAATTGTGTGTGCTTATATAAAGGGTGTTTTTTGAGAGGTATAGAACTTTAAATTGCAATAAAACAACGATGTATTATTCGATTGACATGAATTTTTTTATTCGAAAGATAATCTTGTGGCATTACATTTTAAATATGATTTCTGGCATAGGACTGCCACGGCTGGCTCGGATGTAGTCCAATCTGGACGTCCAATTTTCGATGACTTTTTCCAACATTTGTGGCCGTATATCGGCCATAACACGGCGAATGTTGTCTTCCAAATGGTCAAGCGTTTGTGGCTTATCCGCATAGACCAATGATTTTACATAGCCCCACAGAAAATAGTCTAGCGGTGTTAAATCACAAGATCTTGGAGGCCAATTCACAGGTCCAAAACGTGAAATTAGGCGGTCACCAAACGTGTCTTTCAATCAATCGATTGTGGCACGAGCTATGTGACATGTTTTGCCGTCTTGTTGGAACCACAGCTCCTGGACATCATGATTGTTCAATTCAGGAATGAAAAAGTTAGTAATCATGGCTCTATACCGATCACCATTGACTCTAACGTTGTGGCCTTCATCGTTTTTGAAGAAGGATTCCACCAGCCCATAAAGCGCACCAAACAGTCAGTTTTTCTGGATGTAACGGTGTTTCGATATACACTTGTAGATTAGCTTCACTCCAAATGCAGCAGTTTTGTTTGTTGACGTAGCCATTCAACCAGAAGTGCGCTTCATCGCTTAACAAAATTCGCTTATGAAAATCGGGAACAACGGCAATCTCGTTTTGGGCCTATTCGACGAATCTACGCCTTGCTTGATTATATTTAAAATGTAATGTTCACAAGATTATCTTTCGAATAAAAAAAAATTCATGCCAATGGAATAATACATCGTTGTTTTATTGCAATTTAAAGTTCTATACCTCTAAAAAAAACACCCTTTATATGCACTCACCCACAAAATCCTCAACCCTTTGAAAAAGAGGTACGAATATGAAATTTTTTGTAAGTATAAGAGAAATTCCTTTAAGATATTTGAAACATTCTTTATAGCATACAGAGTTGTGATACCCCTCCCCCTACCTGGGGGTACCATCTCTTCATCTACGTTACCTAGATTTGTGGGAGGTAAGAATTGATCACCCAAGCTCTGATCATAATAAATTCAATTTATTATTATCCAAATATATTGAACAAAGCAAGTCTTACTATAGGAAGGCAATCAGGAGTGGTATAACGTATTCCTAAATTCTACGTAAATAAGCGCCTGGAATCCTAACCGCTTAACTTTAAGCAAAGTTATCCTATTAATCTTCCTTAATTTCTTTAACTCCCTAAAGCCCGTTCTATAATTACGCTTCTAAGTTTAGATTCTTATCATCAGCTCACGGCATTCAGCATTTCAGCTTCCTTTCTCCTTCTTCCTTTGCAATTACAAAACCTCCACTATATATCCACTAACTAATCTGAACATCACGGTTTCTTCTTGAGAGGATTGGCTGTGAAATAACTCAATAGGTGCCCCAAAGATTCCCCAAGAGGATTAGTATGAAAACACAGTAAAGCCCCATCACAGAGTGTACTTTTAAAAAGTAAACATTTAGGGTTTTTGTGTTTCACAATTATAAAATAAAAAATAGTGCGAAAACTTTAAAATATTGAAAATTAAGATAATATTCTTCTAATTTCGTATTCTGTTTTGTGCTTAGTTATATGCAATAAAAAAACGTGCCTTTTTTAAAACACATTCTGGGTAAAAAAAATGACTGCTTAAGGGGTTAATGATGTATTAAAAGTAGATTGAGCATTTCCCACAGCCAATTCTAGTATGTTAAGAACTTAATATTAGATTTATATTTTGTAAGCAAATTACAAATGAAATAATACAAAACGTACATTTTTAATTGCTTTTATTTGCATATCGATTTTGAAATTTTTATAAAATTATGTTTAATGACATTAAATTTAAAATAAGATTTTATAAAATATTTTTTTCCAGTTAAACATAGCTATATTTTAATTTCTATTTCGCAAATGATTTTCATCTTGAATGATATATAATTTTACGTTCGAGAAATTGAAATAGCTCATCATGCATATACAGAGTGTTTTTTTTCCAGATATAGAAGTTTAAGTTGGCATTACTTTCCAAGATGACGACTGATTTAAAAGCTATCAGGTGATTTATTCTCAGTTTGGTTTGGCAATTCATCATGAATAGACTCACGCCTGAACAACGCTTTCAAATTGTGCAATTTTATTTCGAAAATAATGGTCGATTTTCATAAGCGAATTTTGTTTAGCGATGAAGCGCACTTCTGGTTGAATGGCTACGTCAACAAACAAAACTGCCGCATTTGGAGTGAAGCTAATCTACAAGTGTATGTCGAAACACCGTTACATCCAGAAAAACTGACTGTTTGGTGCGCTTTATGGGCTGGAGGAATCCTTCTTCAAAAACGATGAAGGCCACAACGTTAGAGTCAATGGTGATCGGTATAGAGCCATGATTAATAACTTTTTCATTCCTGAATTGAACAATCATGATGTCCAGGAGCTGTGGTTCCAATAAGACGGCGCAACATGTCACACAGCTCGTGCCACAATCGATTGATTGAAAGACACGTTTGGTGACCGCCTAATTTCACGTTTTGGACCTGTGAATTGGTCTCCAAGATCTCGTGATTTAACACCACTAGACTATTTTTTGTGGGGCTATATAAAGTCATTGGTCTATGCGGATAAGCCACAAACGCTTGACCATTTGGAAGACAACATTCGCCGTGTTATTGCCGATATACGGCCACAAATGTTGGAAAAAGTCATCGAAAATTGGACGTCCAGATTGGACTACATCCGAGCCAGCCGTGGCAGTCCTATGCCAGAAATCATATTTAAAATGTAATGCCACAAGATTATCTTTCGAATAAAAAAAATTCATGTCAATCGAATAATACATCGTTGTTTTATTGCAATTTAAAGTTCTATACCTCTCAAAAAAACACCCTTTATATATATTTAAAGATGGTTTTTATATCGATTTGTACCTATACTTTGATAGTAATAATAATCAAGCTCCTGAATTTTTATAAATAGCAAAACCAAGAAATAATGCAACGTTCCAGAAATTGTGAAATTATTGTTATTAAAATGAGATTTATACTTTTTATTTTGAGTTCAGAGAGAAGCCAAACAAGTTCCTTGGAGTTTAAAAAACCTGTTCCAAATTTTTTAAAAAGGAATACCTTATTTTTATTACAAGGATTCTAGCTTATTTTCAAATTTTTTTCATCATTCATATTTATAATATGATGATAGGAGTCAAATTTATATTTTATCTTCAAAGAGGAAATACAAGTTGAGTTAAGCTAATAATAGGTAAGCTAACAATAATTTGAGTGACGTCTCAATTCATCATGATAATTATTAACATGTAAATGCATGTATTGAAATTTAGTATGTATACATACACTACAAGTACATAGAACTACTATTTACTTATGTTAAATATCTTATGAACAAATTCCTGTATGAATTTGATTCTAGGGTGTATAGCTGTAATGGTTTGAAAGCATCAACACGTAAAATGAAAATAAATAAATAAATATAGGAACAGGTTCAAATACGGATTTTACAAGAGTCAATGATTCGATAAGAGGAGTGAAACACAGTAAATCATCTAAATGGGTGTGAGTTGTCAAAGACAAAAACTAATCTAGACGACCTTAGTGTATAAATAAAGAGTAGTAAGTAAGGTAAAATATAGTAAGGATACAGGTTAAAATAATCAGACGATTTTTTCGTGTGTTACAGAATTGTCCCAGGTTATATTATTAATACAGAATTTAAGAGCTTATAAAATAGCTGTAGCTTCTCGAAAAAATATTGGCTACCTGCATCAAAGTATGTCTGATGCTTTATTGTTCATTTTCTTTTCTCTAGAATAAAATTGTATGGTACACAATCTAAGCTTTTAGGCTAAAAATTGAAGCACGTCTCTCATGATTAAAATTTTTGTTTTCGATTCCCGATGTCAAAAGGAATCTTGGCGATGTCACAATTCTATTAGCTAAGAAGATTGGTAACCCAAAAATGACCGACCTATCGTTTTTTATTTTTATTTAATCTTATTCTTTGCATTATTATATTTCTATTGATATATCATTTGTGCAAGTCGAAAAATTAGAAGTTGAATAAAACTTCATTTGAAAACAAATTAGGCAATTCGGCCACGCCCCTTTTTAGAAAAAAAAGCTAAAAAAAAGCGTTATGATAAAAAAAATCTATTTTATAAAGAGAAATAATAACTATAAAAATAATGTGTAATATATAAAGCAGAATATTTCCGAGGCAATACAATAAAGTAATTTTTCTTCTTTATGAAATGTGTGCATGTAAAATTTTTGAATTAAGGCATTTTATATTAATAATTTCATAATTTCAGTTTTTATTCCTGGTATGTTTTTCATACAAATGTAATACTTCAATATTATGTGAAGAAAAAAACTAAACTTTCTGTCGTGACAGAAATTTTTTTTTTTTAACGTTTTGCTTGAATTTTCTTGTGCAATTAATACCTTCTTAAAATTGATAATTTATAAAAATGTATGGTTTGAAAAAATACGAAAATGCAATTATTTTAAAGAAAAATATATAACTGATATTTTAAAGTAGTATTTTAAGTTTATTTAAGCTTATTATATATATTTTTTCACAATTATAAACTTTAAAGTGGTTTTTCTGAGTTTGTGTTTTTCGAAACATTAGTGCATTCAAAATGCTACTCCTTCCGCAACTATTTACCAATCACTTCCCTTTTTTCCCCTCTGTGTTGCATATAAAGCATGTAACAAAATTAGGGATCCATTTTGCTATAAACTGAATACTTTAGTATACTATATACTATTTTAAAACCAGTGGCGTAAAGTACACCCCCACATCGTGGGGTAGGGGGGAAGATTCTAGGAGGTCTAAAGCCTGATGTAATGGTTTTGTAATCCTGTATACCAGGGATGGCGAACCAATGGCACGTGTGCCAATGATGGCACGCGACAGAATATTTTGGGCACGCCATCGATCAAAAACGATTTGCATTTTAGCTTAAAATAATTAAGTTTACTATAAAGTATTATGAACAAACGCGAGAGTGATCCGTCGCGATGCCGACAAGTGAGGGAGCAGACTCGTTTGTTATGTCTTGCGTAAATACTTCGTATATTATAAATTGCTAATGATGCAAAGTTTATCTACGCATAGTGTGTGTATGTAACTATTTCTAAATATATTCAAGTTGTTTAAAAAACATATTCTAACGTTTACATTAATAGTTCAGCTTGGTATACATCTAATTTATTAATGCGATCTAATTCTGTTTTGTAAGTCTAATTAGTAAAATAACTCTCACTGCTTTATTTTTAAAAATTTTAATGATCTGAGACAAAAGCGAAAGATCAGATACTACAGAAATCTCCTGCAAGCACTCAATTTCTTAAAAACAAATAAATCTGCCCATGAGCCCGCAGTCGTGCGCAGTCAGTAAAAAGGGGTGTTTTTTGGCGGGGGGAATCAAGCGAGAGCACACAGAATAGTTAATTTCATCGACACAACTGTACATTTAAAGGTTTGTGTTAAATTTACGAGATTTTTAACTGGTATTTAATATGGCTAGTTCAACAAAAAAAAAGTGCAAGATAGTAAGTATAGCAGAGAATTTCAAACTTGGTGGGCTGATAAATATGGCATGATCAATAAAGGTGACAAAGCGGTGTGTGTTTTATGTTCTGGAACAGTGGTATGCAGAACATCGTCTGTAAAACGGCATTTTGAAACAAATCACAAATCCTTTTGCGAAAAAAGCGAACCAGAGCAAAAAGAATTAATTGCAATAAAAGAGAGAAATAAACAGTCGACGTCTATGTTTAAATATGTAAGCAAAAATTGTCACACAAGGGCGGCAAGTTATTCGGCTGCAAATGCCATTGCTCAGCATGGTAAACCTTTTCAAGAGGGAGAGTTTTTGAAGGAAGCTTGGTTGGCATGTGCGCCCTCACTTTTTGATGATTTTGATAATAAAGATAAGATAATTCAGCGCATCAAAGATGTTGCTCTATCTAGAAACACAATGAAAGATAGAATCTTGAAATTGTCAGAAAATGTTACAGATCAACAAAAAAATGACATTAAATGTCTTGACAAAAGTATTGCCATTACTAAATCGGCACGCTTAGCTGTCTTTGCTCGATATTGTGTAGGAAACATCATTAAGGAAGAATTAATTGCGATAACATCGTTGTTAACAACTGCAAAGGGCACAGATATTTGTACGGCAGAAAGAAATTCTCTTGCTGAGAAAGAAATTGATTTGAAAAAAATTGTTTCAGTAACCACTGATGGTGCTGCAAATATGGTAGGCAAAAAATGGCTTAATTTCTTTATTTAAAACAGACGTAGGACACTCGATTCTTGAATACCACTGCATTATTCATCAACAAGCCTTATGTGCAAAGAGTGGTTCAGGATTTCTTGATAATGTAATAACTTTAGTCACAAAAATAGTCAACCTCATATCGTCACAGGCTTTAAATAAACGAAAGTTTGTAGCTTTGTTGAATGAAGTCAATTCGGTGTATAATGGCTTAATAATGTATAACAATGTTTGCTGGTTGAGCCGCGGGAACGTACTTCAAAGATTTGTTGATTGCTTGGAAGAAATCAGACTGTTTCTACAAAATGAGAGCAAAATTGAACAATACCCACAGTTGATGGATATTATGTGGCTTTTATAATTGATGTTTTTTACAGACATATGCCAATATATATTTCAACAAATTGAACATAAAACTTCAAGGCCCGCATAAAACAGTTATCGTCATGATGGATCCGCTTTTGAAGCTAAACTATATGTTTTCAGAAACGATATTATTACAAAAAACTACAAGTACTTCCCAAACTTGAAAAAAAATATCACAGATTTAGATGCCCAAGAGAAACGAAACGAAGAAAAAGTTATTGATGACTTTTTTTCCATAATGGATTCTTTAATCAAAGAATTTTCAGCGAGATTTTCTCAGTTCAAGGAATTATTGGAAACGTTCAAATTTATTATGTACCCTGATGTGATTTCGTTTGATAAACTGAACTTGTCTCAATTCGATTGGTTGGAAATGGAAGAACTTGAAATGCAACTGATTGATTTCCAGTCTAGTACAATATGGATTGAAAAGTTTATTGAAACAAGGAAAAAGTTGGAATTGATTGAAGCAGAAAGATTGACAAGCAATATAAGTAAAAATACCAGTAACGAAATTTTGGAAACATGGAATTCGATTCCAGACGCATATAACTGTTTGAAGAAGATGGTTTATGCAATTTTAACCATATTTTCAACTACCTATGCCTGCGAGTCATTATTTTCAGAGATAAATAACATCAAAGACTCGCTTAGAAACCGTTTAACAGACGACTCTAATTCAGCATGCATTCTACTAAAAGTAACATCTTATAATCCTGATATAAGTTATTTGTCATATAATCAACAACAGCAGAAATCACACTAATGTCATTTTAATTTAAATTACAGGTATAACTAAAACATTTACTACTATATAGTGCAAAATGTATTTTTTCGTATTAAATAAAGAATTTTGATTTGTTCGTATTAAGTTTTATTAGTTGTTCAATAATCACAAATCAAAATTATTTGATGGCACGCCTATAACTCATTAAACGTTTTTTTAGAAAAAATGGCACGTTGACCCAAAAAGGTTCACCACCCCTGCTGTATACGATCCGGCTGGTGCCTAAAACCTGTCTTTGCAGGGGGAGCCCTAATATTCTCTGTTATGCCACTGCTTAAAGCGGCCTTGTACATATACACATAATATTGCCTTTTAGATGTTTCTTCTGACTTAAAATGTGTTTTTTTATATTTTTATTTCCTTCTCTGTATAGAGTTTGTACGAAAAACGTAGAAAAGAGATATGTTTTTCTCAGAGCTTAAATTACCCTGGGTAGTATTGTGTTTACAAATATGCTAATTAAAATTTATAAAACTATAAATTTAAAAAATCCAGTCATTGAAGGGATTTTTTAAAGCACATATTTTTATTAAAATACAGTCGGACCCCGATTTAACAAACCCCTAATTAAAGAATTTTTCTCTTTACCCTATTAAAATGAATGCAAAACCCCCTGTTTAACGAATAATAAACCCCGATTTTACGAATTATTTCAACAGTCGAAAAAAAATTTTTTTTTTAACTTGCAGTAGAAAAAATTGGATTTTTTTCAAATGATATACTTTTTGTCCAGAACAGAAAAATGATTTTCTTGTAAGTAACAAATTTTGACGGAAAAGGGAGCAGGCCATTATATATTAGACTTTACAGGTGCAGATGAATCATGAGTGCAACCTATCCTGTGAGTTTTGAATAGAACAAAAAACTCTTTTCTTATCTCATCCCACTCCACAATGCAAGGGATATTTTCAGATTTTAACGATTCTGTTTCATTTGATGACGGACTGCCTATCGGTGCACAACTGAAGTTCAGGGAATTGCCCATTTGTCAGAGCCAAGGAATAGCAATGTTGATGAAGAAATTGGGATGAAACTCTTAGTTGGTGGGAAATGAAACTCTTATCATTACTGTTACGTTTTCTAAAGCTTTGCACTGTTTGGAATATATGAAAAAATACCACATGCAGCAGGATGTACACGAAAGCAGTATTCTCTTCTCTGCATAAAGTTGAAAAAGAATTCTTTCAAGCGAGGAATGAAAACGATTTTCAAATATATATTAATCACAATTTTAAAATTTCCAATTAAATAGTGCATAATCAGTCACTAATAGTATTTTTAGCCGTTGAATAATGGATATTTTTGTGTAGTTGCTTCTTGTAGAATTTCTAAAAGGTAAGTGCAAAAAAATTTGTATTTTGCTTGGACCCCGATATAACAAATAATCCCGATTTAACGAACACAATGTTCAGTCTCGATGAATTCTTTAAATCTGGGTTCGACTGTATGAAAATTTCTTTGCTGTAGGCAGTGGCACACACAGGAATTTTTCAAGGGGTAGGGGTCCAGGGTTGGAAGTCGACCTTTCTCGTATAGTGCTCCAATATGCCGCCCAAAGTATTCATTTGATTTTTTCGATTTTCGAGAACAAAAAAAAAATTAAAAAATTAATTGCTGATTAAATAATTAGCCTTAATTAATAAAATTACTTATTAATAACAAATAATTAAATATTTCGTACTATATGCATAGGGTTATAATCAATCGAAAAAAAATCAAGGGCTTTGGGGGGAGAGCCTGGACCCGAGGCCTCCCTTCTGTGTGCGACTGGCCGTAGGTATGTATTCTTGTTTCTCGATATTTCCATTCAAAGATTCACTTCAACCCTCAATTTTATCTCAGTAATATTTTCTTTCCGAGTTTTGTATAGACACTTTTTTATCCCACTTAGGTATCGTTATCTTGGGGCAAAAAACCCGATAAATATAATGTTCATCCAACTCTGTGAGAGACGTCAAGAAGTTCCCACCAATATTTGAGCGAATAAGACATTTGCGAAATTAATTACAGGAACCCAACTGGGCACCCTAACGATCTCTCGCATCCATCAGTGGCGGAGCAGATACTTTAATGATCGGATTCTTTGGCCACTCGGTGATAACAAAAAAAAAGCAAATAAAATAAAGCCGATGCAATTTTTTACTAAATGAAAAACAAGAGTAAAGAACTTTGAGGGGCATTTATCACCTCATGGGAGTCGACGGTCGAATTATAATTCGATGTAACGATAATATAAAAACAAGAACGAATGAAAGAGAAATGAAGCCAATGCCCCGAAGCATTGGTGATTTTTTCCTTCTTCTTTGGCGATGGATTCTGTGTGAATCGATCTTGCATGTTGTTCAGGTTAAGTGATGAGATATGTTGGTCTTTCTTGCAGGGTGGTCGATTAAAAAACAACCAAATTACTGGGTTTCAGTTCCAGGTTAGGGGTCCTTTGTATAATAATATTGGAGATCTCAGTTGAGTATGGTAATCAGAATGGAATATTTCTCATGTAAAACAGCGCAAAATGAAGCTTAAGTACAGGATCATTTTTCTGTTAAACATATAATGTCATTTTAAATTTATTGCTAGGTGTTCTAAATATGCAGTTACATGGGTTACCATCGTGTAGCAAAATACACGGCAATCTCTGTTTCTTTAAATACATAATTTCGTTGTAAATGTACTGTTAAATACTTTAAATATGTAGCCTAAATGAATATATTACTAATACTATTATTTATCAAGAATATCTCTACATATATCTGAGTTGGAAAATTTCTTCCAAGATCAGGGACCTTTCAAGGAATGGACTAACTGGGACCGAGTTCAGGGCCTCGGGTTTGAGAGTACCCTCGTCTCGTTCACGACTAGGCTGCAATTAGATCGTGCTCTGAATAATTTTAAACGTTAAATTATTCGGAGATTAATTTTAAATGTTATTCCCAGACATACTCGCGGAAAAACTGGGAATCTCGAACTGTATACTGTAACGTTTGAAAGAATAACGGTAGCGTATTCTTGGTTAATTTAAATATTGAATTTATTTACGTCACAACTATGCAATATTATTTACTGAATTGTACATTGAAGTGATTAAACTTAATTAAAGATTGTTAGAGTCCAATAATTTTGTGAGAGGAGGAACCGTTGGCTACCGCTCCCGTGTAAGTTCAAAGCATCTCTCCCTCTCATCTTTCGGTCGACGGGGTTCGATTCCTCGGGGGTCAAAAAGGGGTTGCGCTGCAGCTGCAAGATGCACGTGTGGGTGTCGGGTCTACCAAGGATGCCGACCGCTGTTGGGAGTGGCTACGTTACAGCTCTCGCCCTCTCTTATAGAACTTTTCCGTTGAGAAAAGTTTATAGGAATGACGATGATAACTGACAGATTACCGACACATCCCTTCATCAAGCACCACTATATTTCTGAGCTGCAATTTTAACTACTACAGAAAAACGCTGAACTAAATTTGGAATTACTTATTTCTAGTGAGTGAGTGTTCTTGCTAGGGAACTTACACAAATCCATATTACGAAAATGATCAATAGTAATATAAGAAAACATACTATAAAATAAAATAAAAATATAAACACTCCTATCACAATGCCTATTATCAATTATACTAGCAACATGTTACATCAAATGCTGGTGTAAGACCTTACACATAAAATATTCTTCGCCACAATACTTAATAAAAATTATACTAACGACATGTTGTTATGATATGCGAAGTGTACAACCTTATACACAAAATAGTTTTCACAATATGCCTCTTGCGTAAACTAAATAATCATGTATATTTTAAAACCTGATACACAAAATTAAGTATATTAATGTATTTGACTTTATCTTTTGACACGCATCTCCATTCGATATGATATACAGTACAAGTAAATAAATAAAATTAACACAATTATTAACCCTTAATTAAGAAAACATTATAAGCAACAATTATTATTCATGAGCAAGAGAACATTGTTAACAATTCCTAATTATCTATCACCGATTTGCTGAGACTATCTGCATTTTTGTGACTTTTACCCGACCGATGTACAATTCTAAAATTATATGGTTGCAAAGCCAAAGCCCATCGCATCAATCTAGGGTTAGAACTAACATTTCTATTCAACCACACCAACGGGTTGTGATCGGTCATAACTAAAAATGAATTTCCATCTAAGTAATAATGTAACCTTTAATTGCGAAAAACAATACTAGCACATTCCTTCTCAGTCGTACAATAACGCTTCTCTACCTCTGAAAATTTCTTACTCAGGTAAAGGATTGGATGCTCCTCACCTTGTTCATTTAATTGGGTTAAAACTGCTCCCATACCTGCGTTTGAAGCGTCCGTTTGAACAATGAATTCTCGTTCAAAATTTGGCGCGTACAAGACGGGCTTATCAATTAGTTTCCCTTTTAGTTCTCGAAATGCGTTTTCACACTCAGTCATCCACGTAATTTCTCCCTTCAACGCGTCCGTCAACGGAACAGCGATTACCGAGAACGGATTTATATATTTTTGGTAATAACCCTCTAGACCTAAGAAGGCACGTATTTGGGTTTTCGTGCGAGGGGTAGGGAACTCTAGAACAGCCTGAACTTTGATCTCGGAAGGGGTGCGAAAAGCCTGACCCACAATGTGACCCAAAAATTTGACATTTTGTTGCGCAAACTTACACTTTGAAGGTTTTATAGTTAACTTAGCTCTCTTTAATCTCTGCAGAACCGTTTCCACATGTTTAAGGTGCGACTCCCAAGTATCTGAGAAAATTGCGGTATCGTCTAGATACGGGACAACGAAATCCTCTAATCCGTTAAGTAATTCAGCCATGAGTTTACTAAAGAAATATGGAGCATTCTTTAATCCGAAACTCATCCTTAGGGGTCTATGTACCAAAGCTAGTACAGAGGGCTGTGTATCGCTGTGCAGTTTTACTCAAAGGTATTTACCAATATCCCTTAGATAGGTCTAAGACGGTAATAAATTTAGCCGCCGATACTTTTTCTACGCGTTCTTCGATATTCGGAAGGGAAAATATATATTCCGTTCTAATGATCCCGTTTAATTTCCTGTAATCAATACATGGACGAGGTTCTTTCCCAGTTAACTCAACTAAAATCATAGGGGACATGTAATCCGATTCTCCTACCTCAAGGATTCCTAATTTTAACATTCGGTTAATTTCGTTTTTTAAGATTTCATTTTGTCGGTGCGACATTCGATAGGGCTTCGTCCTAACTGGTTGATTGCTAACTAACTGGATTTCGTGTTCAACCAGATTAGTTAAACCGGGATTGTTTGAAAAACATTTAGAGTATTTATTTAATAATTCGCGCAGTCGATCCATTTGTTTGTCGTGAAGGTGTTTGTTCAACTCGCTAGCCTGAATTACGTCCTCGAAATCATAAACGAGAGAATTGTTTTCTAAGTATGGGATTTCCAATTCCTGGTCTGCGAGAGAGTTTTTTGTTTCATCATTAATAATTACGTTAACGTGTTCTGGCCTTTTGTAATATGGTTTTAGCATATTTATATGATAGATTTGAGATGTTTCGCGTCTGCCGGGGATTTCGACTAAATAGTTCGTTTCCGAAATTTTATTTAAAATTTTCCCAGGACCTATCCACTGCACTCCTAATTTATTTGCTCTGGATGTAGCTAACACTAGGACTAAATCCCCATCCTTAAATTTCCGTTTTACTGCGTTTCCGTTTTTTATTTATAGCTATTTCTTGACATCTTTTTAATCTATTTATTAACTTAAACATATATTCAGTGACGAGATAACTTTTTTCTTCCGGTTCGATCCAATGTTCCATTACTAACGTCTCTGGGGTTCGCAAATTTTTCCCATACACCAACTCTGACGGTGTATACCCTGTACTTTCGTGAGATACAGTCCGTAACGCTAAAAGAATTGACGGAAGATGTTTGTCCCATTCGGAGCCTGCATCTAAACATAAGACTCGTAAGAGTCGTTTCAACGTTCGATGAAGTCGCTCAACAGGGTTACTCTGTGGATGATTCATGGAACTATGCCTGACAAGTATTCCGAATCTTTCAAAAAACTCGGTAGTCAGAACACTAGTAAAAGAAGTACACTGGTCATATTCCTGGAGTGCAGGTATTAAAATTTCGTTCTCTGCATCCGAAGAAACAATTGTAGTTTCATCTTTCCCTTTCTTAGCATCAGTACTATCTACCCCCCTTTCTTCTCTAGCCGCTTTGACTTGAGACCTCGTCTGGACAGCATTCATTATTTCGACCGGCAGGAAATTATAGCCTAAATTTCCTTTTATTAGCTCGGTCGTTTTATTTGCAAGCAAATATCGACCGTGTTGGTTTAAGTGATTTCCACAAACCGCTGCCTTAGTTTGCACCGTTCCAAAATTTCCGGAAAGTTCCACGACCGCCAAAGGTAAACAAACCAATACTATGCTTAACGGTTGTTTTACCCAAACATTTTCACCAGAGAAAGAAGAAGGATTTATGTATTTTGCATATACTAAATCTGTTGTCGCTCCCGTATCTCTATAAGAATGTCTATGTCGTGACCATTCACAGAGCCCTTTGTTGTATATGAATTAAGAAAATCAGGGTTTTCATTTCCTTCAACATTATTAAGAGTTTCCATCGTTTTGTTTTTTATTAATTTAGGGCAAACGGCTTTTATATGTCCGGGCATATTGAAATGATAACATCTCAGTATCACGCGTTTTTCAAAAGTTCTCTCTCTAGTACTCTCCGGAACAGCAGCTCCTAATGTGGGGGAAGATTTCCCAAATCAATTTTTTTTCCTTGACCCCTGAGTATGTCAAAATTTTATCATTCCTGCCCAACCTATCCATGGGTTTCAAATTTACCTTTCGGACGTCCTCATAATTATCAAAGAGTTCTGCTATTTGAGTAGCTGATTTAAGGTTTGCCCAATTATCTAAAAAATGATCTTTCATACTAGCATTGGCGCGTTTTTTTATTTGATCTACCACCGTTAGATCTTTAAGATCTTGAAAGGTATTTATTTCTAAGCCAATCAGCCACTCATCTAGATAATTCGTAATTTCAAAAGTGAAACCCTTCCAGGTGCTATCGGATTTTTTCTGGTGTTGGACAAATTTTTGCCGAAAGACCTCCGGACTTTTGAATCTTTTAAGTAATAATTTCTTTACATAATCGTAATTTTCGACTCGTTCCTCCGGTTCGCGAGCAATAAATTGCACGATCTCTAGGGGTAACAAACCCAATAATTGTCCCACCCACTCTTTCTTTTCTATTGACGCCCTTTTAGCGTGGCGTTCAAAGATCACTAGATATAAACTAATACCTGACTGCTTAGGATTAAAATCTGGGATAAATTTTTTAAAGTTTAAATTATAGAGGTTACAGAGAACATGTATTTATAGAATTGTTTGATTCATCGTTTACCCTAAATCCGGATTCTATTTTAAACCTTTCTAAATCAAATTTCAGCTGTAATTCTTTCTCTTTTAATGTGTGTGCCTGCTCCTTTACTAACTCCTCCAATCTCATTTTTTCAGCCCTTTCTAACACCTCCAATTTCTTTCCATTTGCAATGATAGTCTCATACAGATTTTTAACAAATTCCTCTTCATAACCCCCTTGTTAGTGATTTCATTTTTTATGCTAGAGACAGTCATATTTAAGGTGGCATTTATTCCTAATTCCTCAGCAAGTTGGAACATATCTTGCTTTTTCCCTTTACCAAGGAAAGCCATTTTTTAAACAATATCAAATAAATGTCACGCTAAATTTTGCTCTATTGTTACTATTCTCTCTTAATACAATAACACTGGTCCCATGCATACACAGAAATACACAAAGAAAAACTTAACACTAAAAATAATCAAAATCATTCAAGAGACTTAAAACACAATAAATCTTAAGCTAAAATTGTACACAATGCTTGAAATACAATTACAATTTTCTAGAAACAAAATAACACTGTTCCCATGCAAGAAAAAACACTAAGTATTTCAAAATTTGTAAGGAACATTTTAACCAAAATTCCTAATACAATATGCAGTTTGCAACTCAAAAATATAACAGTATACTCACCCATTTGAAGTACTCCGCTTGCTGTCGGAAGCAAATTATGTGCACTAGTGGCTTTGAACTCTTCAGTGTGAACAATGGTCCTTTTGACCAATCTTGAATCTTTCAGCCTTAACAATAAGTGTGGTCAGTTTGACCAGCCTTGAATTCACTCGTGACATGGCTTCAAAGATGAATTCAATCGCAGCACTGCTTTTTACCCCTAACAATAGGTGTGGTCAGTTTGACCAGTCTTGAATTCACTCGTGGCACGGCTTCAAGGATGAATTCAATCGCAGCACTGCTTCCGAAGATCGCTTTCCCTCCGGACACTCTCTGTCCGTAAACACTATAGATCAGTTTGATCTTCTTTGAGCAAGACACTCTCCTTCTCCGAAGCTGAATTCAATTGCAGCACGGCTTCATAAGATGTTTTTTTCTCCTTGCGTTGCGATCCGTCCGTAAAACCCAAAATTTCCTCCTCTCACGGGTCCTGAATGCTAACTTTTTATCCCAATGCGCTGCCACCAAATCTCTAAGCTGTAACGTTTGAAAGAATAACGGTAGCGTATTCTTAATTAATTTAAATATTGAATTTATTTACGTCACAACTATGGAATATTATTTACTGAATTGTACATTGAAGTGATTAAACTTAATTAAAGATTGTTAGAGTCCAATAATTTTGTGAGAGGAGGAATCGTTGGCTACCGCTCCCGTGTAAGTTCAAAGCATCTCTCCCTCTCATCTTCCGGTCGACGGGGTTCGATTCTTCGGGGGTCAAAAAGGGGTTGCGCTGCAGCTGCAAGATGCACGTGTGGGTGTCGGGTCCACAAAGATGCCGACCGCTGTTGGGAGT